>CM051259.1:5727970-6317920 GCA_027921565.1 Artemia sinica | reverse complement strand
AAAATGAAAACACGGCTGTCAAGGTCGTTTTCAGTGGGGGGGGAATAGAGGGTTTGACCCCACCCACTCCCCAAAATTTATAAAAAATGAATTTATGAATAGACTAAACCAAAGGTTCATAGCCTTTGACTTCAAACCATACACCAACCGTACACGAGATTACAGAGCTGGTTCAGTTTCTGTTAATTAAAGTGTCCTAGTCCAATTAATTCATTATTCTAGGTAAACGATAAAATATGACGGTTGCTATAACCTCATTGGTTGTTTTTTGTCTAGCTCCTCCCTTAAAAGAATAACGCACATTTTATTGACCCACTTATGTGAATAATTAGTCTTATGTGCCGCTTGGAGCTCTATCAGTATTTTATGGGGAAAAAATTACAAGGTACGAAAAGTTCACTCTGATACAGTTGCTCTAGCTTTAGAGTATTTAGACTACCAAAGCGTCTTCAATATGGTCTGTTTTTCGTTTTTAAAATTACATTCACGTAATACCTGAGTATAAGCTTATTTAGTGACCATAAGCGCCCAGAGGTTAGCCTCGTACCACAGCAATGAACATTTTAGCCCTGTAGCCCCGTACCACCAGCAATGAACCTTTTAGCCCTGTAGCCCCGTACCACTAGCAATAAACCTTTTAACTTTTAATGTGAATCACTAAAATATTATAACAAACAAAAATTCCGTATTTGATATTTTAATGCATAATGATTTACTATAATTATGGAAACTGCTATCAATTTATTTAAAATTATTTCTCACCATAAAGGACAAAATGAAATCCGATAGTTTAAATTGGTCATGTGGGAGCTTAGGGCGTATCGACGATCTTCGATCGGAGGAGGGAAAGGGTTTAAAAAACTTAAAAAAACACATCAAAGACCTGTTCATATTCATTTTGGTTAAGTTTTCATGAGTCGGACAAAAATGTCAGAGGGGGGGGGGATTCAAACCCAGACCCCCCCCCCCAATGTATGGCCATGTTTGAAGATGTAGTTATCTTCGAGAATCAATAGATTATCAAAGTTTAAGTCAAAGATAAGTCAAAAGTTTTTTTTGTCAAGATAAAAATCGTTGTCAAAATAAACTAATTCGTTCTGATATTTCTTCCCATGGTTCAACATGGCAACACTGGCACAGATGTGATACTGAAATAAAGGTATTTAATTTTGAGATAACTAAAGAAAATATCTTAAGGTACGAATAAACATAAGATGGAAGGACGGGGGGAGGGGGAAGGGGGGTGGTAAAGTGTTTATTTTATTGGATCTTTTGGAACTTTTAATCGTCATTTGTCAGTGAAGAAAGGATATTCAAGGTTATGTAAAACATTCTGAATTCGATTTTCAACTACATTTTTGTGACATTTCAGCAAGTCCCTTTAAAAGTTTGAGATCCACTGATCCCTTGTTTTCAGTTAAAAAAACTTGGTGTGTACATTGAATTTCAAAAGAAAGCGATTCATATAGTCACAGCCTATTTACAATTTGAGCACTATGCGATATAGAAAGGCAATAAGTAAAGGCACACATTTACACAATAAAATGAAATAAAATAATTTTGACAATCATTTTTTAAAAATTTTCTCGAAAATTTTAATTAACGATGTAACAAGTGAAGGAAAGCTGAAATATGACACAGGGTCGTCATCCAAAGCCTCTGAAAAAAACAAAAAAAAAACATTAAGACTATTGTAAGCGATAAACTAATATACTATTATGAAAAAGAAAAAGGGAAGAAATAGAAATAAAGAGAGAAGAGAGAAAGAGAGAGAGGCAGAGAGAAGAGGGAGACGAAGAGAGAAAGATAGAAAGAGAAAAAAGGGATAAACCAAAATTATAGTAAGAAAAAAGGTTGATAAAAGAAGCATTCAGGATAAAAAGAAGACTAAACAGCAAAAGAAAGTAATCAGCTACAAAATACACTAATCAATCAAAATATACGTAACGTGAGAAAACAGCAATAGTAAAAGATGATATAGACATTGAATTACTTATTCATATCAAAACAAGCCGAAAACATGTAAAGCAAGGAACGATCTCGAGAATAAAGGCATTAAGGGGAGAGATTTTGACCCCCATACCCTAAAAAAAAAAAAAAAAAAAAAAAAAAAAAAAAAAAAAAAAAAAAAAAAAAAAAAAAAAAAAAAAAAAAAAACCGGTCCTTCAGATTTAAATATTTTTTCATGATATCTGATATATTTAATGTACGATAATTCGATCAGTATTAGTTCCAACTCGAGCCCTCAGGAATTTGTATAATCAGAAATTCTCACTTGCCTTCAGGCATAAAAAAAAGAAGAAAAACATAGTATTCTCTCCAATTATATCCGAAACATACTGAAGTCTCTGACAGAGACTTCAGACAGAGCAGTTTCAGACAGAGACTTCTCAGCTACCCATTGTTTAATATCCCGGCGATTGATTGGCTGGGAAAAAGGCCGTATCAAGGAGGGGGCGGTAGGGGGTTTGAGCCCCCTCGAAATGTTTGCCAGGCTCTTAAAAGCGCAATAAAAATGCATATAAATATTTTTTTTTATATGGCCCCGGCTGGGAGTTACTGATCTTACCACTTATATGAAGTAAAGTACCTAGCTTTGGATAATAAATGATTCTAAACATATCTCATTCACAATCAGGGGGTATCACCCCCTGATTGTGAAAGACTAAAATTGTCTGCAATGAGCTGCTGCAGACGACAGTAGTATAGCCAAAACAAACTTTCGGGTAGCCATAGATGAATATCGTATACAATCGGATTTTTTCAGCCAGGCTCACCACTAATGCTGCAGTACATGTCACCCCTCCCTTTACCCAGCCCAACACCCAGCAGCAGGATGCTCAATCTCATAATTGAACCAATCTCTATTCTAATATATCTATCCCCGGGTATCGCACTATTCATTGTTTATAATTTTGAATGGATTTTGACTCTGTAAGATTTAATTTGTTGTACTAAACTTACAATATATGTGATTTATTGAAAAATTATTTATGATTTGTTATTAAATTGATTTGTTTGTTGGTTCGCCGATTTATATTAATCAATAGCATGATATCAGCGGGCCACATAAAGCTGAAACAAAATTCCCAGGTAGCGCAATAGCGCTGTCTAAGTAAAGATAAAGGATAAGTCGTACCACAGATTGTGAAACATTATATTGCGACATATTCCCGACATTTAAATAGCGACCGTATTTTAAATTTGAAAGAATTCGAAAAATACTGTTAGAATTATTAACTTATCCGTTGAGCATTGTTTGACAAAGAGTATCTGAACAATATCTTGGTATCATTGCGGCAGAAACCGTAAATTAATAAAAAATTGCCAGGGATGCCAATTGGAAGGGAAAATTGACTCCAAGAGTTTGACAATTACCTCCCCCTTTGTTTTCTTTGTTAAAAAAAAAACGAATTCTATAAAAATTACACGTAAGTTTCCTTATGTAAATCAGGGTATGGGGTTTATACATTTCCAGAGGGGGTTACACTGAATATCGTTTTTATGTCTATAATTCCCTTAAACAAGCAAAGCTCAATCTTCTCGTGTTGCATGATAAAAGTGATAGCAATAGAATAAGAGAATGGGTTGGTATCGCTTATATGTGCACACAAAATTTTTTAAATTGTGAGAAAAATATACATATTTGTTTAAATTCATTTATACTATTCTCACCAGACATTTCGTACATCATGATGATGCAGAGATAAATGTCCCACAAGTAGCACTGATGTTGTGTGAAATGCGACTAATTCTAGTCATAATTCTTAGTACATTTATGTCACTTCTATTTTTTGGAGCTTGTTAAAAGAAATATTTAGAAAGCGAAAATAGTGAGAAGTCGGCACGACATTGCACATAGAAGCAGTTCAATATTTTGCAGATTTAGAAGGTGTATTCATTTCCACTTTTGAAAGTTTTAAAACAAGAGAATCTAATCTTGAACTGATAAATTTTAGGAAGTAAAAACACCTTAAATATCAAATTTGGAAAAATATTAATGTGGACATATTGTTAAGTGTAATGGACTGCTATTTTTCTAGTTTTCCTTATGTTAAAAATAGCATGGAATTAATAAAAAAAAATATCTGCTCAAAATAAAGAGCAAATTTGATATACTTAAAACGAGCAACAGTTTTAAAGCTACTATATAAACTATAGTTTTTTTTTCTTCCAGATTAATTAAAAAAGCTTTCCGAAAAATAAGTTTTTCAAAGAAAAGTAAAGGCCATTTTAAACTTAAGCTCAGGAGATACAAATACCTGTTAAAATTCAAATTCAAAACGACCAGAAAATACTATTAAAGAATAAATGAAACCCGAAACGAACAGAAATTAAATAAACAATCATAGCAAAAAACATACAACAAGTAATAATATAAATGAATAAATAGGTCTTAAAGCGGGTAATGCTTAGATTAAATATGAAAATCCAGCTTAAAACGAAAAAAAAAAATAGTTTGCTATTAAAGTATAAATGAAACTTAAAACGAACAGAAATTAAATAAACAATCAATGCGAACTAACATACAATATATATTAATGTAAATGAATAAATAAATCTTAAAACGAGTGAAACTTCAATTGAATATGCAAATCAAGCTTGAATCGAATAAAAATAACTACAAACAAGAGTTTGGGTATCGCCTCACTGCTGAAGCCTAAAACCTACTGCGTCATTGGCGCTTACTGAAAACTATATGAGTCTTGAACAGTCTTGGAAAGTATAAACAAAATCAAATTGAATATTAGATATATAATGATATTAATTGTTGAAAGATCCATCAATTCAAAATTTTTTCACTGTAATTTTTATTTCATTTTCAATGCTGTAAGAACTGGAAAAGAATAAACTTGTAATATACGAGTAATTCGTTTTCAGTGAAGCGAAAGTGACGCAGAAGGCATTTGGTTTTTACAGTTAAAGAAGGGGGCAATCGAAATTTTGTTTGTAGTGAAACTATATTTGTCTTGACCAATCTTGGAAAGAACTAATAAATTAAACTGAATATTTGATGTATAATGATATTAATTGCTGAAAGCTCATCAGTTCAAAATTTACTGTTATTTTCATATTTATTTTCAAAATTAAGTGCAAAAGAAAACATTTGTAATATAATTCGTTTTCAGTAAAGCGCCAATGAACGCAGTAGGTTTTAGGCTTCTACAGTGAGGCGATACCCAAACTCTTGTTTTTAGTTATTTTTATTCGATTCAAGCTTGATTTGCATATTCAATTTAAGTTTCACTCGTTTTAAGATTTATTTATTCATTTACATTAATATATATTGTATGTTAGTTCGCATTGATTGTTTATTTAATTTCTGTTCGTTTTAAGTTTCATTTATACTTTAATAGCAACTTTTTTTTTCGTTTTAAGCTTGATTTTCATATTAATCTAAGCATTATCCGCTTTAAGACCTATTTATTCATTTATATTATTACTTGTTGTATGTTTTTTGCTATGATTGTTTATTTAATTTCTGTTCGTTTTGGGTTTCATTTTCTTCTTAATAGTATTTTCTGGTCGTTTTGAATTTGAATTTTAACAGGTATTTGTATCTCCTGAGCTTAAGTTTAAAAATGGCCTTTACTTTTCTTTGAAAAACTTATTTTTCGGAAAGTTTTATTTTAATTAATTTTTGTTCGTTTTTGATTGCAAAAAGTTTCAAGTTTTTATGGCATGGGGGGAGGGGGGGGGGTGCTTGCTGTCCGATTATTCTTGACTGTAAAAAAACGGATCTAGAACTTTCAATTTAAATCGAATGAGGCTTTTTTCAAAGTCTATACGATTACCTCTTTGATAAAAACCGTGTATATGAACAATAGACAGCTTGCATAACTTGAGGACAGCGATTGACAACAATGAATGGATTGAAAAAATAGCTCCAATAACGGTTGTTTTGACCATTTCACTTGCTGACACAAAGGGATCACGACTGTTTGGAATTTACCTAAATAGGATTTTGTGTGCCAAAGCAATTTTGCATCTATTACAGAGTATGAACTTTAACCTTACAATTGGATAATTATAATAGATTTACTATGTGTTCTTCCCATACAAAGCTTTACCTTATTAAAGTCTTTGGGGTGGGGGCGGCGCAGTGGGACACAAAGAAGAAAACTTTAGCGTAGACAGTAGGAGAGAGGGAGGGTGAGGTTGGAGACTGATCCAGTAAGGGGCAGAACTTCAATTATCTCCTCCATTCCCTATTTAGGAGATTAGACAGACTCATTGGGCTGTAGAATGTTGGACCGTTTGAATGTTTGCACTGCAAATGGGAGGATATCAGGGCGTCAGGTTTAATGCTAAGTGGTGGGTGGACAGGGCTGGCTGTACACAACAAAAATGAGGAGTTTTTAGAAAAAAGACACAATAAAACATTAAAGCCTTATGATCTTTTTGACCTTTTGTTTCTATGTCTAAAGTTAGTAACAGAAAAAAATTAATTAAAAAACTAAAATAAATTTACAAAAGGGATAACAATTAACAAGCACTATATAAGGCTATCCTCACATTTTCGCTACAAATGGGAGGATATTAGGGGGTCGGGTTTAATCCTAAAGGGTGGGCGGACCGGGCTGGTGTGCACAACCTTCCCGTTGGTGGTCCTGTTTTCACTAATCTTAGTGCACAACTAAAAAAGCAATAAAACATCGAAACCTTATTGCCTTTATGACCTTTAGTTTTCTATTGTCTAAAACTTAGTAATATAAGAAAATTAATTTAAAAAACTAAATTTACTTATTAATTTACATTAATATCTATTGCATGTTTGTTTGCATTAATTGTGTATTTAATGATTGTTTGATTGTTTATATGCCCCCAGGGCATAACTTATAACGCCTAACCCCGGGCCCTGGTGGGCTGTGTCGACACCGGAGTTTTTGTTATCAGAACTTTGAACTATTTTACCAAAATGTCTATCTCAAAGTTTTTATCTGATGCGTTTAGGGCGTGGAGGAGGGGGGGGGGCGAGTTGCCCTCCAATCTCTTTTAAATCTTAAAAGTGAACAAGAACTTTCAATTTCCAGTCAAATGAGCCCTCTCTAAAGTTTATACGAGCATCCCTTCCATAAGAAATAATATGAAGGATTCAGAGAATCCTTAAATTACAACCCTTGCCCTGAGGGCTGTGGGGAGTTGTCATCCTCAAAGACCTAATTTCCAGAACTTAAAACTAAGTTGAATAAAATGGCTGTCTCAGAATTTTGATTCGATGTGTTTGGGGAAAAGGTGGGCGTGAGAGGTGGGTTAGTTGCCCTCAAATCACTTTCGACTATTAAAAAGAGCACTAGCCCTTTGAATTTCTAATCGAATGAGCCTTTTTTGAAGTTTCTACGACACCACCTTCTATAAAAAACCTTATATGCCCCCAGGGTATAACTTAAAACCCTTGCCTTGAGGGTTGTGGGGGAGTGTCCTCCTCAAAACATATTTTCTATCTGAAAATCAACTACGCTGAACAAAATGGCTATCTCAAAATTTTGATTGGATGTGTTTGGGGGAATGATGGGCGTGGGGGGGGGGGGCTAGTTGCCCTCCAATCACTTTCGACTATTAAAAGGGCACTAGCCCTTTAATTTCAAATCGAATGAGCCTGTTTGAAGTTTCTACGACAACGCCTTCTACAAAAACATTATATGCCCCCAGGGCAAAACTTAAAACCCTTGCCCTGAGGGTTGTGGGGGATTGTCCTCCTCAAAACATATTTTCTATCTAGAAATCAACTACGCTGAACAAAATGGCTATCTCAAAATTTTGATTGGATGTGTGTGAGGGAATAATGGGCGTGGGGGGGGCTAGTTGCCCTCCAATCTCTTTCGACTATTAAAAAGGGCACTAGCCCTTTGAATTTCCAATCGAATGAGCCTGTTTTGAAGTTTCTACGACAACGCCTTCTATAAAAACCTTATATACCCCCAGGGCATAACTTAAAACCCTCGCCCTGAGGGTTGTGGGGAGTGTCCTCCTCAAAAATATATTTTCTATCGGGAAATCAATTACGCTGAACAAAATGACTATCTCAAAATGTTGATTGGATGTGTTTGGGGGAATGATGGGCGTGGGGGGGGGGCTAGTTGCCCTCCAATCATTTTCGACTATTAAAAAGGGCACTAGAACTCTCGATTCCCAATCGAATGAGCCACCTTTGAAGCTTCTACGACGACCCCTTCCGTATGAAGTGCCTCTGGAATAAAAATAAAATAAATAATAAATAAATAAATAATAAAACATTGGAGCCGTATGGCCTTTACTATAGGCAACGCTACAGCGTTGTCTCTGATTATAGAGGGGGGTGGGAGCAACTGCCCCCTAGTCCCTTTTACGCTTAAGTTTGACTTTTTGTTCCATTTATTTTAAGACTGACTCCTGAAACACAAGGGCCGTTAATTAGAATAATAATCTTTTTAAAAGTTCTAAGAAAAACCTTTAGCGTAAAGAGTGAAGTATTGAGGTGGGGTAGCCCCCCCCTTATATACTTAATAATTTCTCGTCGTTTTAAGTTTTAATTTTGGTCCTTACTTTCAGTTAAGTTTTTTTTATTATTATTATTTAATTTCTGATCGTTTTTTTAAATAATGTTGGGAAATCCAGCTCCCCCTCGATGGAAAATTCCCTTACCCTCGACAAATTCATCCATGGAAAGATCCTCCCAGATAATCCTGCCAGAAAATACCCCCCCCCCCCCCCTAAAAATGTCTGTATACTTCCCAATAACCAGTACTTGTACGTAAAAAATAGGCACAGTTCATAGCTTGCAGCAATTCCCCCGGGGACTGTGAGGCGTCTCGTCATCCTCAAAGACACAGTTATTAGATCTTTCGGTCATGCTGAACAAAATGGCTATCTCAAAATTTTGATTAGAATACTTTGAGAGAAAAGGGGCGTCGGAGGGGGCTAGCTGTCCCTCAATATTTTGGTTCCTAAAAAGGGCATTAGGAGTTTTGATTTCCGATCAAATGAGCTTTCTCCTGATCTTCTGGGATCACTGGTTAGATACGATCACCCCTGAAAAAAAAAACAAAAACAACAACAACAAGAAAATACGCACCCGTGATCTTTCTTCTGGCAAAAAATGCAGAATTCCACAATTTTGTACATAGGAGCTTGAAACCTCTACAGAAGGATTCTCTGATATGCTGAATCTGATGGTGTTATTTTCATTAAGGTTACTTGTTTTTGGGGGTGCCCCCCCCCCTTCTCAAAAATTGGACAAAATTTTTCAGGCCCGTAACTTTTGATGGGTAGCATTAAAATAAGCATCAAAATTCGATTTTTTTAGTGTATCTATTGTTGTCAAGACTCTGTTTCTTAGAGTTTTGGTTACTATTGAGCCGCATCGCTCCTTACTTGCAGTTCGTTACCACGAACTGTTTAATGTACGTCAGTCGGATATTTTTGAGCACTTGAGAGAAATCAAAACACACAAGCCGCTAATTGTTTGTTAGTTTTGTAATTAATATTAAATTACCAAAGACATAAAAATGCAGAGATTTTTGTCTCCTTGCTGTATCCCTAATTTCTCCAAACTTTGTGCCAGCAAGCATATGAATGGAATATTTTATGTTATAAAAAGAGTATTTTTCTGCAACAAGAGGGGCGCTATTATCCGACCCCCCCCCTCCGTCGCACCACGCCCTCTGCCGAGCTATGTCTGTAGGCGGTAGGATGGTGCCACCTACTTGCTTACTCATCTTCTCGTGTTTTGGACCAAATGTAGGACCAAACCCTTCCCGGACTACTTGCTTACTCATCTTCTCGTGTTTTGGACCAAATGTCGGACCAAACCCTCGCCGGACTACTTTGCTTACTGACTCTCGTGTTTGGACCAAATGTCGGACCAAACCCTCGCCAGACTACTTGCTTACTCATCTTCTCGTGTTTTGGACCAAATGTCGGACCAAACCCTCGCTGGACTTCTAAGCAAAAGTAAGAAGTGACAATTTTCACCTGGCACAGTTTGACCCATTTTAAGGAAACATTGGCCGAGTCACCCGAATTATTATCTTCAATCTATATATATACCTGAAAACCGCGATATTCCAAAACTTCCCTTTTGGTTATCAAAACTTATTAATTTTTAGGGCAGTACAACATTCTCGTCAGTATTGCAACATAAAACCATGAAAATAAATAAGCAAAAGCAGCTAGTTAAATTTGACAACACTATTTGCCCCAAGAGATTTAAGCACTAACAATCTGCTGATTCCCCAACACTTTCAAAGGAAAGCCTCACCGTCTTAAGCGATTTTGCGCCATTAGGCCTTTTTTCAAATTCCCTGTGGATTTCTGGGGTGGATGACCCTTAATGCTTCTTGTAGAAGATATCTACCATACAATTTTCTGACAAGAGAGGCCCCATGCCATTACCAGTACTCCCCCACCTTCGCCATGCAGCCGCACAATCATCTCCCCAGGGAGATAAGCAAGATCTTATATAAAGGGGTGAGATGGCACACCTCCGAGAAAAAAAAAGCAACCGCAAATGGGCGAAATAAAGATTGTCTCAACAAGAATGTCGATTTAAATGAAAATAGTAAGGTGTTCAAATCCGGTGTTCTATTTGAGACACCCTTTATGTGAAACAGTAAGAGATTGAGGAATAATAAAAGTTCAGAAGTTTTAGAGGAGAGATGAGGGCTAAAACCACCTGCCTCCTTATCATATAAGCACATACTTATGTCCAATAAGGATGCAAATATATAAGTTCCTTCTTGGCGAAAATGTCCTACACACGTCTTTACACAATTTTTTTATAGGAAAGCGGCAATATGTCAGTAGGCTATCTTATCTCAAAAAGCCATCCTAGCTAAGTGGACGTGCGCTAGGTTGAAAATTCTTTGTCCAAGGGGCACGTGTTCGATCCCTGGCATGGCCAGTTACTTATTTTGTGACGCGGGTCAATGGTGTGACTCAGCAAGCTTAGCCAGAGTCAACCCAGCTCCAAGTGGGTACCTGGAGAAATCTGGGGAAGGTAAGCAGGACGGGTGTGCGAAAGCACAGGATGGCTGGCCCTCAGCCCCCCATTGCACTTCCTGGCTGAAGGGCCACGAAACGGATATCAGCACCGCCGGTTTGGACCTTAAGGATCTAGTGCAGTCATACTTACTTTTTTACTACTTACTTATCTCAAAAAGCATTTTGTTTTAATGAAACTTCTAACCGGTGTGCGAAAGCACAGGATGGCTGGCCCCCAGCCCCCCATTGCACTTCCTGGCTGAAGGGCCACGAAACGGATATCAGCACCGCCGGTTTGGACCTTAAGGGTCTAGTGCAGTCATACTTACTTTTTTACTACTTACTTATCTCAAAAAGCCTTTTGTTTTAATGAAACTTCTAACCCCTCCCCTCCTCTAAAGCTTTTAATTTGGTCACTAATTAGTTCACAGTTTGTACCAGTTCAAGGCTTGATAAATTCTGCCAAAATATGGCCCAGTCAGGTTACCTATAAGAGAAGGAACCCCTCATTGAGTACTTGAAGAACAACTCGGTAAAAAGTTGAACCTCCATGTGGAATGGTCTCTCGAGGAGTATTATCCCTGACAATCCATATGTTGATTCCTTTAGAAGGAAATCCAAATCTAGGGAGAAAGCATTGTAAGTGGTTGATCAGTGGCAAGTTTTTAAGCTGCCTATCGCCAGGGATTTTATCATACAAAAATGTATCTTACAACGGAGGTAGTGATAAACATTAAATTTTCTATTTTATGTAAACAAAAACAAACCTTTTCAAAATCGGCTGAAATGGCGTCCAAATATCATCAGAACAGCAATAACAACACTGAGCAAAGAAACTGGCAGAAAAGTAGCAAGGCAAGACTATTGAACGAATAACTCTCCTAAATTATATCGTAATATCGTTTCTCTAACATCGTTGAACACGTATCTGATATTGTTCGTATCAACGGCCGTAGTGAAGTGGTGAAATAAATCTGGCTTGTTTTTACGTCGCTTTTCAAAAAATTTCGAGCGAATGTATTCTTGAACATCTAAAAGGGTCTTGTCATCTCCCTGAAAAAAAGAGAAAAACCGTGAAAAATAAAAAGAGAAAAAAAAAACGCCGCTCAAAGTAGAAGTTTAAACTTTTCCGATTTCCCTGTGTCATTAGAATTGCCATGTAACTTCAACGTATTATGAATTTCTCCAGTTAATGGATAAAGTGAATAGTAAATTTGATGTAATTGGCATTTATGAAACTTTTTTAACTTCTGAGCATGTACTGTCGTTATATAATTTTCCCGAATACCAGCTTATTGTAAGGAGGATACAGGATTGGACGTGGAGGTTTGGCATTTTTGGTTAGGGACCATTTCGTAGCTAAAATACGGGAGGACCTATCATTTTGGATAGAAGGTAAGGTGGAATCTCTCACTCTTGAGCTGGAAGTTGGTGAAAGGAAATATTGATTACTGAAGTTTATAAGCCGTCGAGTACAGTTTGGGAGGAGTTTGAAAGGTTTTAGTAGTTTAATGGATGCAGTAGAGCTGAGTAATTTGGAGTGCATTTACATGGGGATTTAATTTTGATCTTCTAAGTTTATATAATAATAATTTAAATTTTTTGAAACTTTTCACTAATTATGTTTTTCCATTAGTTGGGATTCCGACTCGTGCTACATGACAGTCAGCTACACTTATTGACAATATATTTGTGCAATCCCGGATATTACATGTCATGGAAACCAGTTTATGAAGATCTGAAAGTGCTTCTGCGGCATTTCGATAAGTTTATGGACATTGCAGCCGATATTTGAGAGAACTTGCCCAGTAAAGAGCATGAAGGTGAAGAAAATCCATCCCCGGAAACCATGGGTAACTGTGGAGCTACTAGAATTAATTAGAAAGAGAAATACATTGTATTTGAGTTACTTATATAGTAACCGTAATCAGGATCTAACTGAATTTAAACAAATCCGTAATCATGTAAATTGGCTAAGGTGATCATGTATCCACGAATATTATGGAGAGACATTTAAGGAAAATAAAGGCAATACGAAAGCGACTTGAAATACTATAAATGAAGTCGTAAACAAGAAGAAAGAAACCGATATTCCTGCTAGTCTGATCTTCGATGGTAAAGTTGTTGATGGAAAAGATGAGGTGGCTCACCTGTTTGGTGAATATTTTTCTAAGATTGGTGAATCAATAAGTGAGAATCCATACGATGAAAATAATGAAATTAATGAGACGTTTAGTGATAAAAGAGGTGTTGGATTGGAAATGTCTGCAGATGAAACTAACGTTGAAGAATTAAAACAGATAACAGGATCGGCGAAATCAAATTCTTTAGGAATGATGAAATTAATCTGAAAACGTTCAAGCATGTCATGATATATTTGTTGCCTTGTATTGTATACTTGATTAACCTTTCTTTAAAGAAAGGTGAATTTCCTGCTCGACTGAAAGAGGCTAAAGTTATATCGCTTCGACAAAGGGAGTTTAAAGACAGATCTGCCTAATTGGAGGCCGATTTCAATATTGCCCCTGTTTGCTAAGCTGTATGAGAAATTGATACATCGGCGACTTTATAGCCATCTTATTATTTACGGTTTTCTTAGTGATACCGAGTTTGGATTCGGGAAAAAACCACTGTTTAATACATGCAGTCTAGCACCTAATAGGATTTCATTAGTAGTGCTCTCGAAAAAAGTGTATTGGTACTTTCAGTATTTATAGAGTTTAGAAAGGCTTTTGACACGGTGGTTCATAAAATTTTATTGCGTAGTCTATGCCGTTTAGGGATCCAAGGTTTTATTCTGAAATGGTTTGAATCATATCTTGACCAGCTTATTAAACGAGTCGGTATTCAAAATTCTATTTCAGAAACTTTATTGTTAATTCTGGAGTGCCAAAGGGTTCAGTGCTTGACCCACTTCTTTATCTAATCTACGTTGATACCATGCGTTTGTATATACAAGATGCATTGATAACGTCTTTTGCTGATGACACGGTGCTTACGATTACAGCTTCTTGTCTGAACCAGTTAATTGAGAAGACAAACAAGGCCCTCGCTGAATTGAACAGTTTTACTAGTTCTAGTTCTTTGGCAGTGAATATTTCAAAAATGAATTTCATGACATTTTGTAAAAAGGAGTTCCATGTGTTTTAGATAAGAAAATTGTTTTTAATAGAGAATATTTAAAGCAAGTAAATGGCGTTAAGTACTTTGGCTTTAGTCTTGATTTTAATTCAAGTTGGAAATCGCATTGCGACCTTGTGGTAGTTAAAATTTCGAGAGGTTTGGAGAGGATAAGAAAACTGAAAAATCGACAAGCTTCAAATATTTCACTTTTACTATATCATTCTATTGTTAGCCCTTATTTGTAGTATGGTTGCATGCTATGAACTAGTAGTTTTATTTCAAGTTTTAGAAAGGTCCAAATTCTACAGCATAAAATAGTTCGTATTTTAGGTAATTATATTAAGTTTGAGAATAGCACGTTGAATTGCTTTCCAAGTTTGAAAATTTTAAATATTTATCAGTTACGGGATTACGAGTTAGCAATTTTTACCTATCAATGTTTGAACAAGCGTTCACCGGAGGTATTTTAGGAAATTTTTATCTTACCACTGTTATGAGACTACAAATGCATATGACCTTGCATCTCAGTTCCGGAGTACTCAACGTGCTGCGTTCCTGCCTCCAATCGCGGGACTGGGGGTGTGGAATTCCCTCCCAGATAGTATTAGGCGGGCTGAAAATGTAAGCCAGCTCAAGAGTAGATTGAAGCGTTACCTTTGGGTGATAACTGAGAATGATTCGAAACTATATATACATATATATTGAACCTGGAATGCAGCCCGTATGTCCTAGGTTGGATCTAAGTATTAATTTCAGTTACTCAGGTGTTTTTTCTGTGTTCATGAGAGTTACTCTCAATTGTGCACACAAATACCCCGTGGTGTATCACCGGAGAAATAATTATATATACATATATATATATATAATATATATTATATATATATATATATATATATATATATATAATATATATATATATATATATATATATATATATATATATATATATATATATATATATATATATACGTGTGTGTGTGTAGATATTGGTTTGTTTTAATTTTTTTTTCTTGTTTTTAGTTTCAGATTTTATTTATTTTAATTTTAGATTTTATAATTACTTTATATTTAATCTTTACTTTTTTAGTTAGTTTCTTCTATATTTAGCGCTGAAGATCCCTAGTTTTATGTAAGCGAAATATTTGTCGTATAGTTCGTCTTTTCCTTTCCTTCTATTGACCGAAGATCCGTCGTTTTGTTCTTCATTTTGACATTTTTCTCTCTTTGCTTTGTTACTATCATGATAACCCTTTAGATTTAAGTATTACATGGAATAATAGAGATGTCTTAATTTTAAAAATTAAATGTTTTGATGTTTAACTCAGTACTAGATGGCATATTTTTTTATGTTTTGATGTTTAATTCAATACTAGATGTATATTTTTTGTATCTATTATGCTTTTTTTCTCTCATTTTTTTTTGGCAGTTTATAGTTGACTTATTAAAGAGAATACTCCTTTTGTGAGTTTAATTGCTCAATAAATTCATTCACTCATCAATTTTCATATCTTTGAAAATTAAAACAGAGCATTTTCAAACACCATTTGCTAAACAACTTAAAAGTTGATAGCGGGTGATTTAGCTCATCCCTTTTCTGGAAGTGAAAGATGATTTCCCTGTACAAAAACCTCACTTTACAAGTTACGAAACGCGTCACTCGTTTCATGAGGTGAATGACGAATAAACCATTAAAAAGTAAAACGAATACCATTGTCTTAAGGTTTATAAGCCCTGGAAAACATACGGTTCAACTCAAGGCTACTATTTACTAATGGCGTCATTTGGAGGGGGGCATATGCTCCCCCTAGACGTTGAAAAAGCCTTTTTTTGTCCCTTCCTTGAAAAATGACTTTTTGGTATTTCCACTGAAACAAAATTGTCCAGCCTAAATCTTGAAAAAAATACATTTCGCCCCTCCCCCTAATTTTTCGAGAACTAACGGCATTTGAGGCTACAACCGTAACTCACCCCAAAAGGACAAAATGGGAATCTCACTGGACTTATCATTTTCAGTTCTATGCATTCACCAAGCCAAAATTATGATATTAATCATATTTTTTCTTAGTTAATGATCTAAACTAGCTTAAAAATTAGGAAAGCGTTACTTTCGTCTATTTTTAGCACACCTTCCGGTACTTGTTAATTAAACGAAACACAGTCGAGCTGCTGAATGTAAGATTTGAGAAAACCGGTTTCATAGCCACAAAGACAAATGACGGGTGACGGAATGCATTGGACTTGTATAATTTGGGCTATATATTTGAAAATTAGGGGGGGGGGTAAGATTTGGTTAGGGGTTCTGTCCAAATACTTTCCCCCCCCCCACCCTAATGGACAAATATATAGTTCAAATTATATTATTATATAAAATAAAGGTGATATCAAGGTTACGCCTCATTAGGGTAAAATTCTAGTTTAGCTACTTTTTGTTATCTTTGACAGGGGTTAGGTTATGAAAATGAAACGGCCAGTAATGAATCCAGGGCCAAAAACATACTCTGGAAAGGTATTGCCAGGCTTCTATGTTAACCCTCTTCTGATTTCTAAGTCTTAAAGAATGGGATTACTTGACAGGTAATTACCCCACACAGGTACAAACACAGTACTCGACAGGTACTGGTACACTACAGTAACTACTTCTTACTGCAGGTACTTGACAGGTACAAAGGGGGCACTTACCCCGGGTGCAGAAATTTTTGGGGCGCAAAATTTCAAATAAATAATTCAACGGTTATGATACACATTTTTAGAAAGGATCTTTCGTTTATTTTCCTTGCTATTAAAAGACATTTATAGAGTTAACTTCCTTGGAGAGCAATTGTTCGTTTAAAATGAATACGCTACGAATTTTTTTACGGGGACCAGTGCTTGTTTCTAAATAATGAAATTGTAAAATAAGTAATCAAGCGATTTATGGTAGCGTACTGTAAGTAAGCAGCGACTTTTGCTAATAGTAACCAAAACGCTAAGAAAAATTATGGCAACGTTGAAATTTGAATCAGTTAAAAGAATCAGCTTTTTTAAATTTACTCCAAATCTATAAGATCCATTAAGTTTAAAAATGCTCGAAAAAAAAAATCGAGAGCACAAATTTTTCTCAATTCATAAAAATTGGGAAACACCTCACAGAGGGAGGGTAATTTGATAAGACTTACACCATCAAATTCAGCATATCAAACAACCCTAGCACAGAAGTTTCACAACGAAATTTGTTTCTAAGAGTACTTGAGCTAGAATTGAACTATTCATGGTAAAGAACTTTAAGGAGTTACTTGTGCTAATAATAACCATGGCTCTAAAATGAAATTTGGGTAAAAATATCGAATAAAAAAACCGACTCGGAATTCCAGTACCAAGGTTTTACTGCGAAATAAAGATTACCTGGACTAGAGCTTGTCTGTGAATAGGGAAAGTGGAAATTGCGTAGTCCTTACTATTACAAAATCAGTATTATATAAGAAAAAAATATCTTTAGTATATTTACAAGGTTGTTTCGTGGCACCGTGCGAGATTCGAACCTGAACACCTTATATTTTAAAGGTTTGGCTTCCTCCACTACTCCGGTACCAGGTAAAAGAATACTTCATTTTGCGGTAGCATGATGTAAACTAGTTGTAAATATAGAAAAAAACAGATGTGTTCTTGCTCTTGTATTTAATTAATTGAAAAAAGACTTTCCCAAAAAGAAGTTTTTCAAAGAAAAGTAACGGCTATATTAAAGTTAAGATTGGAAAAAATAAAGGTAAAATTCTAGTTTAGCTACTTTTTGTTATCTTGGAAAGGGCTTAGGTTAGAAAATTGAACCTTCAACATATGGGTCTACAGGTTAAAGTATGTACCGGGAAGGTGCTTTGAAGTACCTACTTCCACTCCTTCTCCCTCTAGAGGGCAGTGACCTTTGTTGACTTTTAAAAATATTTGTGTTATGAAAGTGAAATCTTGCAAAACAGATCTTCTGCTTCAATGAAGTACAAGAAAACTGTTTACAAGACCATTTACTAACTGATATACACGAAAACCTATTGAAATTTTGACAAAAAAATTACTTTAATTTTAAGTTATCACTTTCTGTTTCTCAGGTTTAAGTTCTGAAAATGCAATTCCTATTATTTGAGTAGAATTTTAAGCCATATCAATGGTTTTTTTTTTCTAAATTTAGTAAATGTATTTTCAGATCTTTGAAACCCCATAAATTGGAATTGAGCAAAGTTGTGAAGCTGAAAACAGTTTTCTTGTACTGAATTTAAGCAGAAGATCTGATTTGCAAGGTTTCAGTTTTATAACACAAAGATTTTTGAAGGTAAACAAAGGTCACTGCCCTCTAGAGGGAGAAGGCGTGGAGGTAGATACTTCAAAATACCTTACCAGTATATAATTTAGTCTGTAGAAACACCCCTGAAAGTTTCATTTTCCTAAACCTTTCCAAGATAGCAAAAAGTAGCTAAACTAGAATTTTACCTTGTATTAAATCTAACTTCACTTCTTGGGTATGTTTTGTTAATTAACAAGTACCCATCTTCCAATCTATAAAAAAAATACAATGCAGACTTCAAAAAAGTAATTAGACGGATATATACAGCTGAATCAAAGCTATCGAAAAATAGCAAAATTGTCATATTATGTTCAATCGTCAGAGCCCTAGGACCGCAAACAAAGAATATACCCGAAACTTGCATTGGGACCACAGCCCTAAAATAATGATAACTTTATCTACATTTTTAATCAATAATGAATGCAAAGAATCTCAATAATAGCAACCTGCGAAGCATTTTCTAAGGGGGAGAGGGTTAGTTTGAAATTTCCCTTCAATTTACAAAAATATTCCACAATTTCCCACTTTTTATATGTTACCGTGAATGTCGACAATCATCGGTGAATGTCTGAAGTACTTTTTTTTCTCCTTGGATTCAGTCAGCGTTGCCAGTCAACTTTTTCAATTTAGTGCAAGGTTTGATGACGACAGGTCAGGTTTGGATAGCTTAGGTTAGGTATTTCACACCTTTCTGATATTTTTAACCTAATTTAACCTAACTTAATCTAGCTTAAACTAACATAATCAAACCTAATCTAACTTTAACTTTTACCATCATAGCTTGCATATAAGACTGAAAAAGCTGACTCGCAAAGCTAATTTAATCTTAAGCTAAGCAGAGAAAAAGGAATTTCAAACATTCACCGGTGAATGTCGACATCTACCAGATTTCGGACATTCACGGCAACATAATATACGTTTGGTTTTACAAGAGGAGGGATTGAGTCCCTGCCCCGTGTCTCCCATGTATTGCTTTTTCTTAGAACCTAATTTAATTAAAAAAAAAACTAAAGTAAATTTCAACGACATACAAGATTCACTTTCTCTTTGTTTGCATTACTAATACTGTTTCGGAAACAGTAAGTGAACCGTATGCCACTCCTTTCTCAAAAAAAATCCTCTCACTTTGACTCACTTCCAAAAAATTTTGACACCCTTTTTTCAAGCGACTTTCAACAAATAGTACAAGCAGGTCAAATAGTGCACTCGAGGTTTACACGATGACTGGGCAGCAAGATGACTGGGCAGCAAGTCAACTAGTGCACTCGAGGTTTAAACGATGACTGGGCAACTAGTGATGACTGGGCAGCAAGTCAACTAGTGCACTCGATGTTTACACGATGACTGGGCAACTAGTGACGACTGGGCAGCAAGAGACTGGGCAGCAATTCAACTAGTGCACTCGAGGTTTACACGATGACTGGGCAGCAAGATGACTGGGCAGCAAGTCAACTAGTGCACTCGAGGTTTACACGATGACTGGGCAACTAGTGATGACTGGGCAGCAAGTCAACTAGTGCACTCGATGTTTACACGATGACTGGGCAACTAGTGACGACTGGGCAGCAAGATGACTGGGCAGCAAGTCAACTAGTGCACTCGAGGTTTACAAGATGACTGGGCACCAAGATGACTGGGCAGCAAGTCAACTAGTGCACTCGAGGTTTACACGATGACTGGGCAACTAGTGATGACTGGGCAGCAAGTCAACTAGTGCACTCAATGTTTACACGATGACTGGGCAACTAGTGATGACTGGGCAGCAAGATGACTGGGCAGCAAGTCAACTAGTGCACTCGAGGTTTACACGATGACTGGGCAACTAGTGATGACTGGGCAGCAAGTCAACTAGTGCACTCGAGGTTTACACGATGACTTGGGCAACTAGTGATGACTGGGCAGCAAGTCAACTAGTGCACTCGATGTTTACACGATGACTGGACAACTAGTGATGACTGGGCAGCAAGTCAACTAGTGCACTCGATGTTTACACGATGACTGGGCAACTAGTGACGACTGGGCAGCAAGATGACTGGGCAGCAAGTAAACTAGTGCACTCAGGTTTACACGATGACTGGGCAGCAAGATGACTGGGCAGCAAGTCAACTAGTGCACTCGAGGTTTACACGATGACTGGGTAACTAGTGATGAGTGGGCAGCAAGATGACTGGGCAGCAAGTCAACTAGTGCACTCAAGGTTTACACGATTACTTGGCAACTAGTGATGACTGGGCAGCAAATCAACTAGTGCACTCGAGGTTTACACGATGACTGGACAACTAGTGATGACTGGGCAGCAAGTCAACTAGTGCACTCGAGGTTTACACGATGACTGGGCAACTAGTGATGACTGGGCAGCAAGATGACTGGGAGCAAGTCAACTAGTGCACTCGAGGTTTACAAGATGACTGGGCAACTAGTGGTTTACACGATGACTGGGCAGCAAGATGACTGGGCAGCAAGTCAACTAGTGCACTCGAGGTTTACACGATGACTGGGCAACTAGTGATGACTGGGCAGCAAGATGACTGGGCAGCAAGTCAACTAGTGCACTCAAGGTTTACACGATGACTGGGCAACTAGTGACGAATGGGCAGCAAGATGACTGGGCAGCAAGTAAACTAGTGCACTCGAGGTTTACACGATGACTGGGCAACTAGTGATGACTGGGCATTAAGTCAACTAGTGCACTCGAGGTTTACACGATTACTGGGTTTTATATACAAATGTTGCCACAGCATAATCCACTTAAATATTACCAAAGCAACAAGCTCAACTATCCCGTCGTTTTGCGTAATTAAATAAAAAAACAATTTTTTTCAACTGCATTTAAGCAGCAACATTAAAACATAAAATGAACATATATTATTACGTATATGAGGGGTGTTGCTCCCTCCTCGACACCTTGCTCTTCACGCTAAAGTTTTTAGTAATCTTAAAAAAGCTTCTTATTGTTCTAAATAAACGGTCCTTGTGTTTCAGGAGTCGTTCTTTAGGAATTGGGACAAAATTCAAACTTCAGTGTAAAGAGTGATGTGTTGAATAGGGGGTAGCTCCCCTTATATACGTAATAATTTCTGTTCCTTTTAAGTTTTAATGTTGCTCTTTACGTTTAATTGAAAAAAAATTATTATTTAATTTCAGATCGTTTTTCAAATAATGCCAGAAATCTGCCTCCAACTCCATGAAAAAATCTCCCTTTCACGGAAATATCCTCTAGATAATTCAATCCCGGTGAAAATTTACCCTTAACATCTCCACGCGCAAAACTGAGTCGGCAAGAGAAAGCAAGACATACAAAGAATTTCGTATTGGGATTCTGGCGAATTCCCCCAGTGTAAAATTTCCCCTGGAAACTTCCCGCCCCATGGAAAATTCTCCCCGTCAAAATCCCCAACAGAAAATTCGTCCTCCCACACACAAAAAAAATTTGCATACTTCCCAATAACAAATACATACGTAAACAATGGGCAAATTTTTATAACTTAAAGACCTTTCCCGGGGAGCTGTGGGGGGTCATGCTATCTCTAAAGGCATAGTTGTTAGGCCTTTCAACTTTTCTGACAAAATGGCTATCTCAAAATTTTGATCGCACGATTTTGGGAAAAAGGGGCGTAGAAGTCAAATCTTCCTGGTCACTTAAAAAGGGCACTAGAACTATTAATTTTGGTTCGAATGACCCTCCCCAGATATTCTAGGACCACTGGGTCTATAGAATCAGTCCTTGGAAAAAAACGAACAAAACAATAAATAAACACGCATTCGTGATCTTTCTTCAGGCAAAAATACGAAATTCCACATTTCTGTAGATAGGAGCTTGAAGCCTCTACAGTAGGGTACTCCAATACGCTGAATGTGATGGTGTGCTTTCATTAAGATTCTTTGACTTTAGGAGGCATTTCCCCCCCCCCCCTCCTTTTGCGAAAATCAGGCAAATTTGTCAGGCTCGTAGCCTTTAATGGGTAACACTAAACTTAATGAAACGTATACATATGGAATCAGCATTCTAAGTCGATTGTTTTATATATCTCTTGGTATCAAAATTCTGTCTTTTAGAGTTTCGGTTACTACTGAGCAGCGTCACTCCTTATTTACAGTTTCCTTACCACGAACTGTTTGATAAATTTGTAAATTAATTTCATCCTAAAAACAAGGGTCATAGGAGGGGGGCGGGGGGGGGTATTTTGCACCTGGAAAAACAAGGGCGTCTACATGAAGGGAGCGAGGCATTTAAAAAAAAGACGAAACTAAATCTATCTCTCTATACTTTGAAAAATGTTCTTTTTTTGTATCTTCAAGAAGAAAATCCTTGCTCTTCCCACCCCAGTCCCCACTATATTTTCGGTAATTGGCACTCACTATCTGAAATATGGTAAAGTGGTACCCATTTAAAAAAAAAACACCCAAAATCACAGTTTATATAATTATCCAGTATGATCTTTCCCTATCTCACCCATTATAAAAACCCGGACCAAGGTGAGAGTGCTCCAGAGAACGTTTTTGCAGATATAAACATAAGCGGCATTAGATCTTTTCACGGGTAGACAAGTCAGATTTCTCTTGGACGCGAAACAAGTGGAAACTCGCTATTACGAATAATGCAATTTGTAACCATTTCTCATTGATTGACGGAAACAGATTAACCCGCTAATGCAGAAATAAGTGGGAGGAGCTTTTTGTTCGCAACGAGAATGAAGACCAGAAATGATCTGCGATAAACTTACTGGATAATTCTATAAACTGTGCCCAAAATTAACAACCAACAAACTGATCTCGACAATTTCAAACTACAGCTTAAAGACAAGAGAAAAACTTTAATCAGACATTTTCAGAAATTTTCAATGTTAGGTTCAAAAGATATTTCCTCTAAAAATGTGACTGGCGATCGATGAAATTCGTAATTTAACTCATTATCACCACTGAAAAAAAGCTTTTAACATTTCTGCTTAAAAACATGCGCGACCATATTTTCACGACATGCTTAAAGTTAGATTATGTGATAAGGCACACACTTTAATGGTACTTCCGTCCATGCGAATTTTCGACGGACATGAAACCAAATATTGGTTCTGGCCTTGGCCATTTATTGACATATGGTGGAGAATGTGCGGTTTCCTTCAATTAGCAGGCAGTTGCCAAAAAAATATGCAAAAAAAAACAAAAAAAAACAAACAGATGATAAAATTTACGTCTTATCTCCTTTTTTTAATTAATAGCAAAACTTTGTTATTAGAGAAATTCGTGGAAGTCTTCAAGAATCAATTTTAGTTGGAGTTACTACTAGAATTTTTTGACTGTCCAATTACTAATTTACAATGACAGTTAACAATTTTCTGCTAGCTTGGAACTAAAGAGTTAGCTAACAATTTTCAAAATGTTTAAATTGAAAGGAATAAAATATATATATTATATATATATATATATATATATATATATATATATATATATATATATATATATATATATATATATAGTATATATATATATATATATATATATATAAATATATATATAATATATATATATATATATATATATATATAATATATATATATATATAAATATATATATAATATATATATATATATATATATATATATATATATATATATATAATATATATATATATACATATATATATATATATATATATATATATATATATATATATATATATATATATATATATATATATATATATATATATATATATATATATATATATATATATATATTATATATATATATATATATATATATATATATATATATTTTAATTAATGGTAATCAATAAAAGACCAGGGGTTCCAATTCGTCAATATGTAGGGGGGATTTTTTTTCATGAAATTGCTAATAGGGGTAATTTTTCAAGATCTAAGGGGGGGGGATCTTAGAAGAGTAGATTCAACCCCTCCCCCTAATTAACATCCCTGAAAAAGTCTACGCACAGAAGAAATTTTAGTAGTCAGAAAATCTTTATCGCATACACACTACTGTGTTTATAGCATACACACTGTTCACCCTGCTTCCCTGTGTTGTTAGTTTCTGAATATTGCGATAAATATAAAGTATGGTAAAACTAAGTTGACTAATGGCATGATCTTTTGTTTCGTTTACCTTAAGAAGGAATCCGCCTAAATATCGAGGGGTCGCCAACTTTTAGAAATCCACTAGGCGGCGCCCGCAACGCGTGATGGAAGTGCGGCGAGCACTGCAAGGACTGTGCAATAAACGGTGGAATTATTATGAAAAACTGGCAGTGCGAGATGCACACCATGTGGCGGGAAATGGGTGAACCCTCGCTAAATATACCATACAACAATTTTTTTTAATTTTTGCTCATAATTCTTGATTTATTTGCACTGTATATTTTCAAGTCTCTTTTCAGTTTAAAATGAATAATTCAAAACAACCTTAGTTCTAGTCTCCCAGAGAATAAAAAATATTTTTATTGATATATAATATAAATATTATATTATGTTCAGTAAGATATATATATATATATATATATATATATATATATATATATATATATATATATATATATAGTATATATATATATATATATATATATATATATATATAATATATATATATATATATATATATATATTCAGTATATTCTACTTAATGTTTTCAGATGTTTTTTTGATTTTTATTCAACTTTTAATACTGAAAATCTTGGCCAAAAACATTTTTGAGGAAAGAAAATTGAAAATACATGGTTTTCACTTGACAGTGGAATCACTTGGCCTAAACATCACTTGGTCGCTTAAGGTAAATAAAAATAAGCTTCTTTTTATCTAAATTGGCCGTATTTACAAAACTGTCAAGCTTGGTTTCGGCAAGAGACGGTGAATTCTAACAGGCGAAAACGGCTAAGCGACGTCACTATAGGAATTCACTGTCAAACCTCAAGCAAAAACGACCAAGCGTAAGAATCACTTGACAAAACTAACTGTCTACTGACAAAACTCAGATGAAGGCTTAACTTAAAGCACAATATTTTGAGATGAGACTGTCACCACGCTATATCTGAGGTAAGTCCATCTTTGAGGTAAGTCAACACTGTCACCTTCTTAAAAAAAGATCCTCCAGAGTAGTCCCCGAAGCTGCGCCACGCCGAAATGACGGCGGCAAATGTGTGACTCAGTATCGGCGACGGCGCGCCGCCAGGTGCGCCGAATGTTTTTGGCGGCGCCGCCGATTTTAGACCGGCGGCGCGCCACGGCGCGCCGATTTTTCTGATTAAAAATAATAATAAAAATTCCACTTCACCAAGCACGTTCAACCTCGATTTTAGTAAGGATTTTTAAATGGTTGGCTAAAAACATACAAGAACAATATGACAAAACAGGAATTTGTTGGGCCGTGCGGAAAGTGTTTATGTTCACCGTCGTTCAGACCAAGTAGAATTCTCATTTTTAGCCACTAGACCCAGGGAAACCTATGTTGTGTTTATGTTTAACATCGCATTGTTCCTATAAAATCCCGTGTTTAGTCATTTCCTTCTTGTTAATGATTTGGGCTAATGTGTGTATAACTTTCAAACTTTGAAGTTCAAACATCTCCTGTTCATCAAATACATACAAAAAGGAAGTGAAAAAAACAAAAACAAACAAATAACAACTTCGAAAAAACACTGTATACAAATCAGATACCATGGCTTAACAACACCAACAATTTTAAATCAGCGGCTACATCACTTCAGTTACAATTGATGTAACAGAAGCGAGTTTGTTCACTCTGCCTGGAGCCATTGATCTTTTTGCAGTCACTATCAGTCCTGTCGTTCTAAAAAGCCGTTTAGCTGGGGCACATGTGGCCGGTACAGCCAGAACTTGACGAGCGTAAACTGCCACTCGCGGGATCTGATACTAGTATTGGACCTTCGGGTCCCACAGAATGCCGCAAATGGGCTTCTTCTTTGTATCTGCTGAAATAAGTTGTTTTATAAGGGAGAACTAACCTGCACCTTCACCATAGGGCTCCTGTGCCCTACGCTACAGGAGGAACTAAACTGCACCTTTACCCTCTTTTCTTATCAACACGGAATAACCCTCCGAAATTCTTTTCTGAAAGAAGTGGTCAATATATAACGTTTCAAGTCAAAGTTTAAGGCTACTTCAACTTCAGTGTGCTCTGCTAACTGTGCAAAAAAAAAAATGTAATTCATTTCTATAGATATATTTCTATACTAGCTCTAGATAATCTACCAAGCGGGAAACTACCGCACATCGATAAATAAATGAAACCCAAAACGAACAAAAAAAACAATAAATAACTGAGTCAAACTCAAAACGAGCAGAAATTAACATAAGTTGGGCTCAAAACCCCTATGCCTTCCCAAGGCCAGAACATAATTTTCACTTTACTGAAAAAATATAAATGTTTTTACTTTTATAACTTTAATAAATCAAATAATATTAACATTATTGATTACTAAATATCAGTATATGTATATTAAACTTACAATGCATATTCATTTGTATTTTTGTCAGTAAAGTACAAATTATGTTCTGGCCTTGGGGCCTTCGTTTTAAGTTTGACTCGGTTATTTATTGTAATTTCAGTTCGTTTTAGGTTTCATTTATTTATCGATGCTGATTTGTGGTAGTTTCACGCTTGGTAGATTATTTTACTTTATTTTTGCTCATTCTTGGTTTAATGGAGTTCTTTACTTTTCTTTGAAAAAACTTATTTTTTGGAAACAGTTTTTTTAATTAATTTCTGTTCGTTTTATATTGACATAGTCTTTTCAGGGAAAAAGAAAATCATACTTTAAATCTTTTCGTTTTTTTAAGAATTTATAGTTTGGTCTGCTATTTGTATGCTGGAAAACAATTTTCAGCGAAATTTAACAACATAGACCCTTATAAAAATCTGGACACAAATCGTAGTGTTTAATTTAGTTTCATACCTACTCTAGTTGACCTGAAATGGAAATTTTGATAACATTCGCAAAAAAATTTGTTTACTTTCTTTGATAGCTTGGATACACTTGCGCTATTTTGATTTGGTCAAATTTTAAGAGCAGAAGAAATCCTGAAAGTTTGAACATAATACCCTCAGTCGTTCTTGGGATACTGCTGAGATGCCTTATTGGGAATTAGCATAAACACAGTGCATTTTGATTTAATCTTAAGGCAACATTTACTTTTTAAACATAAAGGCAAATGGGAGGGTGGGCGTGGGAGGGGGATTAGTTTCCCTCCAATCACTTTCGACTATTAAAAAGGACATCAGCCCTTTCTATTTTCAATCGAATGAGCCCTTTTCGAAGTTCCTACGACAACTCCTTCGATACGAAGTGCCCTGGTCTAAACAACAACAACAACAAAAAATGATACATTATACCCACATCGATCTCTACTATAAAAATATCAAGCCTTCCAATCACTTTCGATTATTAAAAAGGGCACTAGGCTTTTCGATTTCCAAACTAATGATCCCTTTTTGACTTTCTACGACAACGCTTTCTATAAACACCGTATATGCCCCCAGGGCATAAATTACAACCCTTACCCTAAGGGCTGTGAGGGTGGTTGTCATCCTCTAGGACCTAATTTCGAGAACTTTCAACTACGTTAAACAAAATGGCTATCTCAAAATTTTGATTGTATGTGTTTCGGGAAATGGTGGGTGTGGAAGGGGTGTTAGTTGCCTTCCAATCATTTTCGACTATTAAAAAGGGCACAAGCCACTCCAATCTCTAATTGAATGAGCCGTTTTCGAAGTTTCTACGACAACATCTTTGATATGAAGTGCCCTGGTCTAAAGAAAAAATAATAAATAATACATTGTGCCAACATCGTTCTTACATACCTCCAGAGCATAACTACAAAACCCTTGCCCTAAGGGTTGTGGGGGAGTAACCTCATCAAAAAACATATTTTCTCTCTGAAAATCAGTTACTCTGAACAAAATGGCTATCTTAAAATTTTGATTGGATGTGTTTGGGGAAACGGTGGGCGTGGAAGGGGTGTTAGCTGCCTTCCAATCACTTTCGACTATTAAAAAGGGCACTAGCCATTCCAATTTCCAATCGAATGAGCCCTTTTTGAAGTTTCTACGACAACTCCTTCGATATGAATTGCCCTGGTATGGAAAAAAAACAAAAAAAATAAATAATACATTGCGCCAACATTGTTCTTTACTTAGACAGCTCGATTGCGCTGCCTATGACAACATCCTGAATTGCCTAATGCTCTTTTACCTACCTCTTTTCATCCGAAAAATCAGAAAGAAAAATGAACAGAATTTTAAAGTGGAAGGTAGAATTTTTGTTTCAAGAAAAATTTCTTCTTCTCCTTCCTATGAACCGATATACATGGCGAGCCCAAGATGACAGTATTTATTTTTAAGAAACAGATTAGCCGGGATGACGGTTGAAGCCCGGAGGTCGATATCGATAGCCAAAAAAGAGAGAAAAAAAACAAAAAAAAACGGCGCCGTATTAGTGACGCCGCCGCCGATAGAATCAGCGGCGGCGTCAGCGCGCTGATGCAAGCTCGGCAGCGCGCCGCCGTTTTTTTCGGCGGCGCGCCGCCGACTTTTCGCTGCGGCTTCGGGGTCCACTCCAGAGGCATTGCTGGCGCATAGGGCGTAGAATCGACGTTTCAGTTACTGGGTCTTTTTAACAGGGACAAGTAGCAAGCTTGTCGCCCAACCTCACTATGGCAGGGTTCGAACTGGGGGCCCCATATTGCCAAGCAGAGTATCAATTCACTTTCCTACAACGAGGTTCATCTTCCTTAATCAACAGATAAAACGATAAAAGCTTTATGTGGGCGAATATTCAGTTCGTTTCTATTTTGGATCAAAGTAAAAAAATGAATTTTCCGGCCGGAAAAAATTCTCCGGCCGGAAGTTCTCCGACCGTGCTATGAAATGAATAAAAGCTTTCTGTGTATGTACTGGTAAAAACCTAGCATTGTTTTTAAGATAGGTATTCCAAGATATATGTTTCTTTTGAGAAATTTCCTAAAAAGACTTCAAAGAATTTCACTTCCAATCAGAGGCACGAGCCGGAATTCAATTAATGATACTGCTTGGTCGTTTTCGCTTAACGAAGGAATCACTTGATAAAAAAATACGCTTGGTTGCTTTGGGTAAATCAAGGTAAGCTTCTGCCCTCTAAACTTGGACCCGGCTCAATGGTAACCGAAACTCTAAAAAACGGAATTTTGATACAAATAGATACATCAAAAGAATCAAATTTTAATGCTGATTTCAAATATATAAGTTTTGTAAAGTTTAGTCTTACCCATCAAAAGTTACACGCCTGAGAAAATTTGGCTGATTTGCGAAAAAAGGGGGAAAGACCCCCTAAAAGTTATAGAACCTTAATGAAAATCACACCATCATATTCAGCGTATAAGAGAACCCTACTGTAGAGGTTTCAAGCACCTATCTACAAAAATGTGGAATTTTGTATTTTTTGCTAGAAGAAAGATCACGGATGCGTGTCTATTTTTTATTTTTATTTTTTCCAGGGGTGATCGTATCGACTCAGTGGTCCTAGAATATCGCGGGAGGGCTCATTGGAACGGAAATTAAAAGTTCTAGTGCCCTTTTTAAGTGACCAAAAAAAATGGAGGGCAACTAGGCCCCCTCCCACGCCCATTTTTTTCCAAAGTCACCCTTTTGTTCAGCATGGTCGGAAATATGATAACTATGTCTTTTAGGATGACTTAATCCCCCGAAGTCCCCGGGGGGGTGGAGGGCTGAAAGTTATGAACTTTACCCAATGTTAACATATAGTATTGGTTATTGGGAAGTATACAGACGTTTTCAGGGGGGATTTTTTCTGGTAGGTGGGGGGAGGTGGGTCGGGGGTTATATGGGAAGATCTTTCCACGAAGGAAGTTTTCATGGGGGAAGGGACATTGCTATGAAGGGGTCGCCGGATTTCCCATCATTATTAAAGAAAAAGATCAGAAATTAAATTAAAAAAAAGTTTTTCAACTGAAAGTAAGGAGCAACATCAAAACTTAAAACGAACAGAAAATATTACGTATATGATTGGGTCCCCCCCCCCTAGTCAATACCTCGCTCTTTAAGCCAAAGATTTTTTAGTACTTTCATAAGAGCTATTTATTCTAATTAACGGCCTTTGTGATAAAGGGGTCATTTTTAAAGAATTGGAACAAAATTCTAACTTTAGCTTAAAGAGCAAGGTATTGACTAGGGGGCGAACCCCCTAATATACGTATTAAAAATCTATAAATATAGAAGTTCGTTACGTAAATTAATTCATAAGTTACGTATATTTATTACTAATAAAAACGTTCGTAAATAAAATTAAACAAGTTTCGAGTAAGCCATTTAACCGAATAAAAGTAAAATTAATATGCAAATATTGTTTTAATTATTCGTGTACGGTGAGCCAATATCAAAACCTGCATTAATTCAAAAACGTTCAAAAATAAAAATAAAAACAAGTTTTTTTAACTGAAAGTAAGGAACGACGTTAAAACTTAAAACGAACAGAAATTATTCCGTATATGAATGGGGCTGTCCCCTTCTCAACGCCTCGCTCTTTACGCTAAAGTCTGACTTTCTCACAACTCTATTTTTTAAACAATAAAAAACTTTAGCGTAAAGAGCGAGGTGTTGAGGAGGGGACAGCCCCTTTCATATACGGAACAATTTCTGTTCGTTTTAAGTTTTAACGTCGTTCCTTACTTTCAGTTAAAAAAACTTGTTTTTTTATTTAATAGCCAAAAGTGACCAAGCGACGTCACTGTAGGAATTGGCTGTTAAACGAAAACGACCAAGTGTAGGAACATCTTAACAAAACTAATAGTCTTCTGATAAAACTAAGCTGAAGGCTTACCTTAAAATCAGGACAATATTCTGAAATGAGACTGTCACCACGCTCAACCTTTTCCTTCAGCAAATCCATCTTATTTAAGAAAAGTATCACTGATATCCTTGAAAACGCTGGATGGTTGATTATTGTGTCAAAAATCGTAAGCGACTCCGTCAGTCGAGGAGTTGTCCTGAGTAAAAAAGATTGTCTTTTAGTTCAAATGACGGTGTCATATCCTGCTGTTCAATGACGTATTAAAAATGACCAGCCCCCCCCTCCCCATTCAAAACAGTTTATTACCTACTACTACTAACAACTCACTGCAACATCAAGACCTCTGAGGCCGAAAGAGCTCTGCACGCTCCTCCATCCCAATCTATCCAAAGTTTCCTTTTTTAAACCTTCCCAAGAAGTCCTAATTTCGTTTAAATCCTTTCTAAAGACCTCTTCGATTCTGGGACAACCTGCTTTTCATTCGGCAATAGGTGGATGGCCAAAAAGGATGATCTTTTGCAATCTCTTATCCTTCATCCGCAGGAGATGTCCTAGCGATCTAGATCTTTCTCTCATTATAGCCCTAAAAAGCGGAATGCAACCACGATTTTCACATAACTTACTGATATGCGGCCAGTTAGACGGGTGCCCAAAATAATCCGTAGACAATTCCCCTGTAAAAGATCTAACAAATCCTCTTCTGTCTTTCGAAGCACCTAAGTTTCAGAACCCTACTTGAACATTACTACCACTGAAGCTTCCAATATTCTAGTCTTGGTTCGCAGACTTATCTTCCTATTTTTCCAAACTTTTTTCAATTGTGAAAAAAAAAAAAAACACCCTGTGCCTTGGCTATTCTATGTCTAAAACCTTCACAACATTTACTATCTTTCCTAATAATACAACCCAGGTAATTGAAGCCATCCACTTGATCGATCTTCTCATTACCTAACATCACCTCTCCACTTTCATGTATTCCCAATCGAAGCGACTTATTCTTCTGAACATTAATTTGCAAGCTTATTCTTGCACCTTGAGCTCTCGAAACCGCCAAAATTATTGGTTTTACTAAAAAAAATTACCTAGAACACTCAAACCGTCAGCATAATCTAAGTCTAAAAGGGTTTAACTTTCCAATTTGATTCTATGCTCTCCTGTAGCCTTTTCTCTCTCATTGTTTTCCTTTACCCTGAACTTTAATAGTACATGAAAAGACAAGTATGCGGCAGTTTTGGTCCAAACCCAGTTGTTAAACGCTAGATGGCGTTGATATTTTTTTTGATACTAGCGACAGTTCCTAATTGTAATTTTCCAATGCCCTTTAGTTGACTCCATTACGTATATTGAGATTACATAAGGAGTCATATCCTATCGCCGAGTGCCATCCTAGCTAAGTGGTTACCACCCCTAGACTTCAAATCTTTTGTCCGCGAGAATAGGGGTTCCAGTCCTGGTGTCATTGGTTATTCAGTTTGGGGTCGTTAGCGTGACTCTGTAAGCTCACAATAGCTGCCCCCCCTCCCCATTGTAATTCCTGTCTGAAGCGCCATGAAACGCAGACCATCACCATCGGTAGGGATTGTAAAGTCCAATGCCGTATTCTTTACCTTCACCATATCTTGTCACGCTTAGCGTAATAGGGGATATCCAATGGTATTCATTACTGTCATCTTATTTGTTGTGTCGTTTTAAGCCAATTAGGCCATACCATGGTTACTGTAACCAGGATCAGAGCCAATGGTAACCGAGAATTCATCGAATTTTAAAAGAAACGGTCTGGTGACAAATATTTCCCAACTCCCAGTAATTTGGAACATTCAACTGACCAGTAATTTGCAATTAAATTATGAGAATGAGAATTATGAGATTATGAAAAATATGTGATTATAAGAACTATAATTACAAGAATTTAATTTTCAGAATGAAAATTATAAGATGACGTCATTACAAATCGGAGTCATATCCTGTCGCGCTTAGTGTAATAACAGATGTCCATGGTATTGTTACTGTCATTTTATTTGTTGTATTGTTTTGAGCCAATTAGGCAATATGATGGTCACTGGAACCAGGATAAGAGCCCATAGTAACCAAAAATTAAAGACAAACGTTAAAAGAAATTGTCTACTGACAAACATTTCCCAATTGCAACTAATTCTGAAATAGCATGTTTTATTGTGCTTCAGCTCAACAGTAATTTGTAATTAAATTATGAAAATTTAATTCTGGGAATGGGAATTATGAGACTGAAATTAAGAGATTATGAGAATAATGAGATTTGCGAGACATCACAATTATGAGAGTTATAATAATAAAAATTTAATATGAGAATAATATCAAGTTAAGAATAATTAATTATGGCAATATTTTGAGGATTCCACTAAAATCCTAAAACCCCTCAAACATGATATCAAGCTGAAGTAAAAAGCACACCATTGAAATCGTCATCGTTGAAAACCCATAATTGGAGGTTTATGCGGGGCTCTCAAGGCGTCAATTAAGTTAATAAAGCTGTTCACAAAATTAACAAACCGTTTTCCTTGCACAACTTAGTTGACTTTATTGCTGTCGGAAAAAAATTGAATTTTATTTAACTTTTTCAACAAAGTCCGCAAAGTTCAACCAATAGCAGAAGACTTGTGAAAAACTCCAAATAAACCATACACAAACTAGTGTCTACATATATAATAGGGTATACTTGTTTAAATGTTTTGCTTGGTAAAAGAATAAGGGTTACATGAAAAAATTTTTTCATTTACTATAAAAAGGAAAATGCTTAAAAAGATGGTTTTTCAGCCCAACGTATGATTGTATCAGTTACTTACTATGAAAAATTGCTGTAAAGTCAAAAAGGTGAAATCCGTGCGTGAACGGGACAAATTGTATGGTTTGCACTTTCATGAAAAACTTTATCAACTTTATTGAAGCCATGAGAGCCCCGCATTACACATTTTTGCGTGAGTATCTGACATGGGTTTCTTTTTTTTTCTCCTGAGGTGATCCTATTGAATCCGTGGGTGTGAAACATTAGGAGACAGCTCCCCTAAACGGAAATTTAAATATCTAGTGCTCTTTGTAAGGAAAATATAAATCATGTCACAAAAAAACGCCGTTTTCTGCGATTTTGTACAACAAAACATCAAGTTTGGTCAAAATGGGATCAAAAGCCATAGTGTGTAAGTGCTTAGACATCGAATCGATTTTTCGTGGTCAAGATCCCCCAAACTTTTAGTCACCATCTTGAAAACCGAGGAAAATCCCATTTTAGCTTGGATAGCACGTCTGTTTTTCTTTCATGGATTATTGTATCGAACCCAGAGATAACCACGAAAGGGCTCATTTGGACGGAAATCATAAGTTCTAGCGCGATTTTTACGTCACAAAAGAGATTACGGCGCGACAAAGTGCCATTTTTCACCATATAACAACAATTTCGGCCAAATACTTCTAATATGCTTGTCAATTAAAAATCTAAGGTAGCCAACTGAGTGAAAACTATCTAAAAGCTATGTATAAGATTCACCTCTACCCACAATATCTCCCTCCCAAGTCTCACATTTTGGTTACTAATTTTCCTGTAAACCGATTTCCCACTGACATGACAAAATTTGTTGGCTATCAACTTAACTGAATTTTTTTTCTTTTTTTTCAAATTGACATTCAACCAACTGATAATGAGAAGTAAGCACAAAAAAAAAAAAAAAAAAAAAAAAAAAACCCATCAAACTTCTGTTGCAATAGTGGTTAGCATAAGGGCTTCTTTTACTGTCAAAATACTACTACTACTACTACTAAAAGCTCACCGCAGCACCAAGCCAACAGAGGTCAATACGGCTACACCCACTCCTCCATTCCTATCTATTCAAAGCCTCCCTCCTTACACCCTCCCAAGAAGTTCTCATTTCAGTAAAAAAAAAAAATATAACATCCTCCCACTCCATTCGGGGACGACATGATGGTCTAATAAATACAAAATAAAACTTTTATTAGTTTTAATAAAACTATAAAACACATTTATTAATAAATACGACTTTTTAAATTTAAATTTATTTGTTTAAATTGCGTAGTCTATACGTAATGTAGGCTGTCTCTTCCGGAAACAATATTCCAAATTGTCATCTCTTTCAACAGTTTTGAACGATTATCGTTCAGATTGCCAAGTTTTGTGTTTTTCAAGGATTTGTCCGTACCTCCCGGAAAAAAGACATGCGAACAAGACTGACAATAAACTCCAAGGAACTGCAAATATTAGATTGCCAAAAAATGGCACTACATAATATTACAGCTGCTTACAAAATAGAGTTAGTTCGAAAAAGAATTTTTTGTTAGGTTTATTGTGTATTAAAAAAAAGCAAAACACTAATAGCAAAGTGTTTCTTGTGGAAGTAAAGAGCAAAGTTGAAACTTCCCGAAAAAAAAATTATTGCTACTTAGTTTCAGCGACATTGTATCTATAAAAAAGCACAACATTTTAAGGTGTTTTTACATTGTTTGAATTTGGTTGGTTTGGTACGACTTTGGCAAAATGAGCCAAACCCAGTGAATGACTCTCTTTTCGGTTTTGAATTGAATATTTGAAAATAGAATTGTAAAAAAATCTAAAGTGAATATACCAAGATAAATATTAGGACTTTAGACTAAATTAAGAAATTCACATCATAGCCTGAAATTATCCATTTATCTTACTTATTTTCGCGGTTCAACAAGGCAACACGACGAAAATGTGGTACTGCCCAAAGGATGTTATAATTTTGAAACAACAACAGCAAAAAATCTTAGATAATCATTGTTTTCAGATATGAATAGACCTCAGATGGGTCTAGGGAAAGGGGGTAATTTTTTTTTTTTATGTCCTTAGTACTTCAAAATAAAACAGAGACGTTCCTTACCTATCTTCAACTAGGACTTGGTCATATTCACAAGAAGAGACTAGAAACATGATGGATGTGATGTTGTCAAAACATTTGAGCCACTTGGCACGCTGAGATCGTTGTCCCCCCACATCAACAAAACGAAACGGAACCTTTTGAATCGGGATTACAAACTCTGTAATTCCTTTTGTAGCTTTTCGAGCGTGCAATATATCTTGATTGGTAGGGACGTACATCTAGCAAAGGATATATTATTAAAACACTTAAGATTGGGCAGAAAACAAAAGGGCTTATCTGACATTTTCATATGAGCAACAATTGAGCTTTTAGGGTTTGTGGTAACGTTTTGGCTTTTGTTATATTTCTACAGTCCACAGTCCACCGTAACGTAAACGTCACGTGTCTAACGATTAACGTAATACCAGAGCTTTACTATATTTCGATAACTAACATTTAGGTTTATCCACCTACCGAATAGTTTTTTGTTATTTTTTTTGCGTTTAATTTTCCGTTATATAGAAAAATACAATGAAAATGTGCTAGAAACCCTCAAATAGGATTTTTTTCTACTATTACGTAAGTCTAGGACATTCTCTAAAGCGGCGTTCAGATACATGTCTTCTAGACGTGCATGTCTAGACACGTGTCTCTAGAAATATCAATATCCAGGCAGTTCCTGTTCACACGTGGAACCCGGTGCTTGTCTGCAACAAGTCACAGCAGAGCATCCACTTCTACAGTCTGGAAGTGTCTACGGTTTCAAATTCTACCAGTAAGAAAGACTTTGTGTGCTATATTTATCATCTTCGCTTAATAGTTGTGTTCACTTATACGCATGTCTGGTTGAACCAGCATGCTTAAGCAAGTGCATGACCAGATATGTGTCTAGGTAAAACCGTATGTCTAGACACGGTGTCTTTCCAGACATCAATATCCAGGTTCCTGTTCACACCTAGAATTTGGTGCTCAGCTGCAACAAGTTGTAGCAGATTATCCACTTCTAGAGTATGGATCTCCATGTCTATGATCTCAAATTCTACCTGCCAGGAAGCTCCTTCGCACTATATGGATCATCTAAGCTTAATAGTCATGATCACCTGTATGTCCGGCAGAACTTCCATGATTAAGCAATTGCATGGCCAGGCGTTCAATTCTAGGCATGGAAGTCTGGCTGGACTTGCATGTAAACACCACTTAAGAAATGTCTAAGTGATATCATAATTTTGACCCGATGAATGAACCGTCTGAAACCAATGAATGCAATGATATAAGTACTTTGTCCTCTTGGTGCAAGTTACAGCTGTACGCTCGTCGTAAATCGAATGTTTCAGAGGGAGCATATGCCTTAAAAACTATGCGTGAACAAAGTTTGGTACAGGGATTAAAACAGAGAAGATGTTTATAAAATTCCACGACTTAACTGAACACTGAACCTTAACTGAACTCAAATGAACCTCAACTGAACTGACTCAAGTGATGGAGACTGGATTTGTCATTATTATTCTTCTTTTATATTTTATTTATTTTTGACTTATTTATAACATCTTAATTAAGTAGGTGAGCTTTAAGTAAATAGCTGAGTTAATAGGTAAGTAGTCACGTGGACTTCCGCGTGACCGCAAACCCTCATATGTTTCCTCCAGCTCGAAACTGTTGTTTAATTTATTTATTTGTTTGTCAATGTGGAATAGTAAACTTATTAACTTAACTTATGAGCTTAAAACGAGTACCACAACCTTGAAAGAGCATATTTGCACAGACTCCACTCAGCCAGGGAAATCTCCAGCGTGTTTATTTGGGGGGGGGGCAAGAGGAGTCTATATCCAAATAGCCAAAGGGCATGGTTTGTATAATGATTTTTTCTCCATATTATTGGGGGGCAACTGCCCCCTCCTGCCTCCCTCAAACGACAACCCTGCTCAGCCATCCTCAATTTGGAAGAAGGATAACGAATTGTAGATCACACAACATCAAACACACTCTCAGTGATTATACTACACAGAGAGAGAAGAACATTACCTATACAAAAACTAGAACGAGTATTTATCATTCGGGGTCAAGGGCGTATCCAGGATATTTTTTTTTTTGGGGGGGGGGAGGAGAGGGGGGTTAAAAACCTTCAAAAACCGGATCGAAAATCTGGTTAAATGCATTTGTTTACGTTTCTGGAAAAAATCTTCAGGGGGGGGGTTCAAACCCGGTACCCCCCCCCCCCCCCCCACCCCCCTGGATACAGCCTTTTCTGCGGCCTCTAGATTGACTCTGACTGCTCGAAGCTTTTTTACAAGAAGGGTATTTTTTTTATATAACTTTTTTTTGGAAGAACATATTTGAGTCAGTAAGTAGATAAATAGATAAACAGACAGCAGAGTATATTGATAGATAGTAGTTGTAATAATCTGTAAGTAGATAGATAGTAGATATGACTGGCAAGGCAAGAAATAAAATGAACACAGACTAACTTACAAAACTTAAACAGCCTGAAAAATATAAACATTCATAGCTGCGATGGATGATTGAAAGAAGATGAAGAGATTAGGTATGTATATTATGGAAAAAATATTACAGCAGTAAGTCTGGTAAAAAAAAAAACCTTAGTATTACAGGAAAAATACAGAATAAGGGGAATATTTTGTTAAAGTATCGTAATATTTCAATATAAATACCGGCTATTATAGCTTGGTTTTTGTAGCTTCTTCAGCTCGTACAAGTGTATGTGTTAGATAGTCTTTGAGGTAAGTACGGTGAAATATTTTTCACCGTAACATTTTTCAAACATCTGTCAACATTTTTGTCAGATCGGGGCTCAGTTCCTCTACCTCCGATGAACTAAAAGATGGCTCTGTATAGATTAAGCTAAACAATTGCTTTCCAGGTCAACTTTCTTTCAATTTCAAAGAACGTAGTGGTGCCAAGTCTTTCCAGAGCCAGTCAGAATTTCGAGCCATAAATCGGTTCAAAATTCTGAAAATATCAAAAGTTTTATTTACCAATCTACATTACCGTACATTCTTAAAAAAAAAAATAACAAAAACTCTGTCCGGAAAGCGATTACTGAACAATACGTTTCATATAGATGCATTTTGCTTTAAACAAGCATTGTTGTTTAAAAGTTAAATTTTAGTGTGGAGTGGGGGTTGAGGGTTCGGTAACCACCTCATATTGAGGATAAATCGGGATATAGTATTAACAATGAGTACAAATGAAATTTTAAAAACAATAAAATTTCTAGGCAAAGTAAAGAGCGGCATTAAAGCTTAAAACGAACAGAAATAATCCTGTATATGAGCATTTAACAGAAATACCCTCCCCCTAGACACTCTTTCTTTACCTTAAAGCTTAATTTTGATCTGGTCGTTTGAATGACATTTTTTCTATACTGTAAAACCGTTGATTACCCTAGAAAATGCCGCTTCGGGCACACAAGATCGTGAACATCATTTTTATTTCTTTTCGTGCATCTTTACCTGTTATTTTGGACCGGTTGATCGCACAAAAGATTAAATTTTACTGGCATCCAAGATGCAAAATAAATCTGAAGTTAAAAGCCGTAAATAATTTCTTAGACCACACTGCTTTTCCATTTACGAAAAATTAAGCAAGAAAAACGGGTTTTAATTTTTATAAAGCAGTGAATAAAATAAAATAAACACTTAATTAAACAAAAATACTCCGAATATTTCGGCCCCACGTCCGGGAGCCTTTCTCAACGGAAAAAAAAAGAAAAGAAAAAAATGAAACAAAAAATGTTCTTTTTAAAAACCTTAACTTACATCAAAATAAACAAAAAAAACACACAAAAAAAAACAACAAAAGAAAAATATAAATAAATAGGAAACAAAACTCACATGTTAAATAAACACTTCCATTCACTGGCGTATAAACAAAATCGAATGTCTATATTGATTCAAACGCGCCTCCTCACAGTATATAAAATCTATACTGTGAGGAGGCGTGTTTGAATCAATATAGACATTCGATTTTGTTTATACGCCAGTGAATGGAAGTGTTTATTTAATATATTTCCATTTATATACTGTGAGGAGGCGTGTTTGAATCAATATAAGGAGGTAGAGTAGATTCAAGTTTTTAAACTATGTTATTAAAATAACTTGTTAAGAAGTCTATTCATATTCCGATCCATACGTCTACACTTATACATAGTTTTATACCCACTCGTAAGAACATGCAAATACATATCTTTAAGTATCACTCCTCTCCACCTCCAAAAGTGAAACAGGTATCACTTTTGGAGAGGAGGAATTTGCAAAATTTGGAGGCAATAAGTATCAGAAACCTGGTGCAGCGCTGAGTTGTTATTATTAGCAGCAGTAGCACAGAATTTGTGAAGTTGCTGATGGTGACTTAGAGAAGAAAGTTAGGAACGCAGCTAGGAATATTAGTGAAAAAACTTTATGTTTAATAGAGAAGAGAAGGGGCTTGTACAAGAATTATCTATAAGTGATAGATAATATGAAAACAAGAGGAATGTAAAGAAAGTGGAGAAACCATTAAAACATGAACTAAGGAGGTGTGAAATGGAAGCCATTGATAAAATTGCCGAGGATTTGGAAGATGCAGCTAGACAGCATAACAGTAAAATATCGTACTCGCATGTTAATAAATTGAGAGGAAGAATTCAATCCGGACTTATCTCATTTAAAGGTACGAACGGGGTCATAATTAGTGGTAAGATAAGAATTAAAGAGAGATGGGCAGAACATTTTGAGAATGTGCTCAACCGGGATAGAGTTGCAAGAAAAGATATAGAGGAAAATGAAATAGTTTGTGATACATTGGATGTGAAGAAAGATCTGTTTTGTTAGGAAGAATTAGCGACAGAATTAAAAGGATTAAAAAATAATAAGGCCCCAGGTGCTGATGCTGCGGTAAATGAGCTTCTTAAATATGGTGGCTCTAAGATTAAAAATAAGTTACTGAAGATTATGAATATAAATTTTTGAAAAAGAGAAGTACCTAGTGATCTTATGAAAACCCTAATTAAACGTCAGTATAAGACATGTGATAAGAGTGAGTGTGATAACTATCGAGGCATTAGCCTGGTTTATGTAGGTAGCAAATTACTTAGTAATATGACACTTTTTAGACTGAGAGATACTGTAGACAAAGTTATAAGAGAAGAACAGTGCGGTTTTAGAAAGGTTAGAGGATCTGTCGACCAAATTTTCACTCTTAGAAAATAATTGAGAAGTGCCTGAGTTGTCAAACACCTTTAGTCCTCAGTTTTATACATTATGAGAAAGCATTCGATTCTGTTGATAGAGCAGCTTTAGCGAAGGTCTTATCCTTGTATGGTATACCACACAACAACATTAAAGTAATTAGTGCTACGTACGAAGTTAGGAGCTGGTTTCGTATTAAATCAGGAGTTAAGCAGGTTTGTGTTCTATCCTCCTTTATATCGACCATTTCGATGGACTTCGTCTTGAGGAGCACAGAAAAGGCAATGGGAGAACACGGAATCAAAAGTGGGGGGGAACATTCCTGAACTTAGATTATGCTGATGATTTAAGCATCCTAGAGGAAAGTGTGAGGAAAATGAGCGAACTTTTAGAGGTTTCGCAAGTCCAGGGTACTAGAGTAGGTTTGAAAATTAATGCTAAGAAGGCTAAGTCGCTAAGGCTAGGAATAAGTGGAGATAAAAAGGTGACCTTGGGTAACGAAAAGATTGATCAGGTGGACAGCTTCAGTTACCTTGGTAAAATTATTAGTAAAGATGGCGGGAGCATTGAAGATGTTAAAAATAGAATAGCCAAGGCTCAGGGTGTTTTTTCACAGTTGAATAAAGTTTGAAACAATAGGAAGATAAGTCTGCAAACTAAGATTGGAATATTGGAAGCTACAGTTATGATAGTTGTCAAATATGGTTCTGAAGCATGGGCGCTCTAAAAGGCGGATAAAGATTTGCTAAATGTTTTCCGGAGAAATTGCCTAAGGATTGTTCTGGGTACCCGGCTGACTGACCGTATTTCAAACAGTAGCCTGAACAAAAAGTGTGGTTCAATACCGCTTCCTAGGGCTATAATGAGAGAAAGGTTGAGATGGCTAGGACACGTTCTGTGGATGAAGGAAAACAGATTGCCGAAGATTAGACCCCGGCGCCGCGCCGGCGGATCGACCGAACGCCGCCGACGAGAGGCCCAGTCGAACGCCGCCGGCGCGCCGAAGGCACGCCGCCACCGGCAGAGGCGGCGGCGTTCGGTCGACTTTAAATTATTTTTACGGCGATTCTTTATTGCGTCAACCGCAAAGTCGGAGCTTTTCCTTCTCGTGTGGTTTAGTATTTCGATTTTCCTGATAAGAAATCAAGCAGAGCTTGCACCATCCCCGAATTTTCGGGTATTTCCCCGAAAATCTATGCGTCACCCCGAAAAAAAAATTGGTTCCCCGAATCCCCGAAAATCACGCAATCACGGTGCCGCCCCTAGTGATTTATCACCAGTGACTTTCCCTGCCAAATGTTAATTTGTATACCATAATTCTTCACTGCTCTCTTGTTCATTACTTTTCGTCTCTTTTGTTACTTTGCATAAAAACCAGACAGATGCAATATGCTATTGCAAATATTGCAATATACACAGTTCTTCATATGTTGACAAAAAAAGTATCGTCTTTATGAAATGAGTTTAAATCATTTCGAATGCAGTTTCCCAATCGCTATTTCTTACATAATTCGTAGTCAAGAATTTTATTTTCAAGTTGAATAGAATTATAGAACGTATTCACTACTATACAGCTTCAGCCTTTTGTTGGATTTTGAAATTGACAGCTGACAGATTCTTTCTACAGCTGAATTGTAAGTTTGCAGATTTTTTTTTGCTATTTTTAGATAAGATTTTCTTAATGTTTAATAACTCAATTATTGTACACCTGATAGAAAATACAATCTTCTTTCTGGAACATTTTTACCCCCCCCCTCCAAAAAAAACAGCCTTCGGTTGAGACAAAATTTAGCTATAGACTAAGCTATGTACAAGGTTGGGGAATTAAAGATTGAACCGGAAGTTACCCCAAAGTTACCCCAGCCGGAAGTTGGGAGGTATTATAGAGGGGGGGGGGGTAGGTGACGAACTAGGATGAACATTTCCAACATCTTCCTGGAGCTACTTCAGTCTGCATATTAGGTAGGGAGGTGTTATAGAGGGGGGGGGGTAGGTGACGAACTAGGATGAACATTCCAACATCTTCCTGGAGCTACTTCAGTCTGCATATTATTTCATCTAATTACACTTAAAACGGATGAGCTTTTCATTTTTTTACCTAAGAAAATAGCTGGCACTTCATTTTTCTTCATAGCGAATAAACTATTAAGTGTTTTTGCGTCATTGTTATTGAAGTGTTCTCATGTGAAGTGTTCATCGTGTATTTTTCAATTTGATAAATTTACTCCTTTTAGATACAGTTTATAATTTGACTGATATTAGGTATTTATCAGTGTATAATTTAGAATGAATCACCAAAAGAAAAAATGAATAATATCCAAAAGAGCAGCCAAAAGCGATAAAAAAAAGCAGCAGTTCAGCCTTAGCCTACATGACATATATTCTATAAAGAAGCCAAAAAAAAAACTTTAAAATGCATTTTTTTAAAATTGTAATTAAAAACCAGTATTTAATACAAGAAGGCTTCTTAGGAATCCAAAAGAGCAAAAAAAAAAAACAAAAACAATCAATATCAAAGTCGCCCATTTCAACTGTTTTAAATGTGACAAAACAGATATAGGCAAAGGGCATTATGAGAAAATTAAGCTTTTAAGTTCAAAGTTATATTCAAAGTTTTTACCCAGATAACTTACGAATTTTGTGATACGGTATTTTGAAGTTTTATATGCAGTAATGCTCGATGAAAAAAACTACTAATTTTGATAATTATTTATGTTAAGAATACATAGCTAATAGATACTTCAACTACTCGTATTATGCAAGGGTTCTGAAACGCCACAGCCATTTCGTTTCTACCAGATTTCTACTTCTCTTGATGAATAACGAAGAAGACCAGTTTCCAGCCAGCGACTTGTGAATTTTTGAACTCATGAATAGGCTCGAATCTGTTGTAAATTTAAGTTGTGATTTGAGAAAGACTGATGAAAACATTAATGTTTGCGGTCAACATTGATCCCGCCGGCGGCGCGCCGCCGGCGTCTTACAGGCGGCGCGGCGTGCTGTTTTTTGCCCCGCCGCCGCCGGTCTTCCCTCATCGGCGCGGCGCCGGGGTCTACCGAAGATTGTCCTTTTCGGCCTACCGTCTGTGGCTAAACGGAAAGCAGATCGTCCGCGGTTGGGGTTGGAGGATGTAATAAAGAAAGACTTAAGGGGAATGGAAAATTCCTGGGAGGGTGTAAAGAGGGAGGCTTTGAATAGATTGGGACGGAAGAAGAGAGTACGTAGCTGTGTTGGCCTCAGGCGGCTTGTTGCCGCGGTGAGTTGTTATTAGTAGTTCAGAGGACGTCCCCTAGAGCAGGGGTTAAATACCAATAGTACATTTGGCACAACATCTTTCAATATTTCTTGAGTGAAGGGAGGGAGAATCCTTCCGACCAATTTTAAGGGTGAGGTCAATTACGCTCTCCTCCATTAATCATAACATGATAGCTTAAAACCAGTCAGCGTACAAAGTCGGCCGAGTTTTGAAAAAAGGGCAATGGAGTGGGAGGAAGTCATGAGATGAGATATACATTTATTAAAAAAGAAAACAAACATTATTCGCCTTTCGCCTGGCAAGAAAGGCAATTAGCTTGGAAGGGCAAGCGAGGTTAAAAAAAAAAGATCTAAAACAGTCATAAAGAAAGATTTAAGGGAAATGGAAACTTCCTGGGAGGTGTAAAGAGGGAGGCTTTAAATAGATTGGGACGGAGGAGGAGCAGGCTTAGCTATGTTGGCCTCAGGCGGCTTAGTGCTGCGGTGAGTTGTTAGTAGTAGTAGTAGCAGTAGCAAACCCTTTAATGAAAATATAAGACAAGATAGAATTAGAATTTGGGAAATACATAACTTAATGACTTACCTTGTCGGATATTCTGTCTATGTTTTCAAAAAAGTATCGAACTGAATCAGCCTGAAAGGAAAAATAAGGTAATTAGTTACTATAACATAACACAGCTTCATCCCCTGAATTCGATATTATGCCAAGTCAAAACTTTTATAAGGACATGATAATTATCAAAAGTGGAAAGTGCTGTTTCAAACAATTGGAAAGGGATAAAGCGCTACTTTACGGAGCAATTATAAAAATTTTTGTACATTTTAAAATATGTAATTAATTTAAAATTCATAGTCGGAGAGGGGGATACACTTCGGAATTTCTTGGGGCGATCCTTCCATTTCCATCAATGAACAAATATATTTTACGGGTGTACATTGCCAAGTTTACTCCGCTAAACCTAGCCTTTTCGCCAAAAAGTTTCTTGGCCAAAACTAAATCGAGCCAAAACTCTCCACATATGAGAGATGGGTCGACGGGAGCCACCCATTGTCACCACCACAGTAGCAAAACTCGGACAAGCCAGGAACAATGGGACCATGTACGATTGAAAGTACATGCCTGTAGTAACAGCCTGTAGAATAGTTTTGACACTAAAATAAAAACACTTAAAAAATACTGATAGCCTGTCTGCATCTCCTCTAACTCCTCTCACTCTAACTCCTCTTTCTCCTCTCAGTCTCTAACTCCTGCAATTTTTTTGTTTGTTTCGTATAGCATCTTGTTTCGTATGCAAACTGAACAAACGTTAGTTCGAGTTGCCGATACCATCCAGAACTTGGAGAGTGCTAACTTAGCAGGAAAACGAGCAGGATGATTTGAAGCATCTAACAGAGGCTGATACACAAAACTAAAAAAAGGACCATGGTAATGCGCATTAGTATGAAAATTTGTGAGAGGGTCCAATGAGAAAAAGCACACTTTTAAGCCACGATTTCCCTAGGAAGGGTCCTTTGGACCAATCTAGGAGGGGTGTCTCTCGTAACCAGAATTTTTCCTGGAAATGGTATTCCAATCATAGTAATAATAATAAAAACAGATTTTACTGATAATTTCGATAAGTGCCCAGGTTTCGGGAGAATTTAGGAATCCGGGAGAGAGGACCCCCCTTCGTACACCCTTGAATTACTCATCTCCCCTGTTTATTATGCGGGTTCACAGAGGCATATTCAGAGATTTAATCGGGGGGGGGGGGGTAAAAAAAATTTGGAGGGGTCGCTAACTTTTGTTGTAGTTTTTAATTATTGTTACGGAGATTTGTAAAGCAAAATGAGAGTTTAGAACCATCATACGAATCCGAAATTGAACATATTACATTATAATATTTACGAAGGGTCACCCACTCTTTGTGTTCATTTCAGAGCGTCATTTGTTATGCCCCTTCGTGTCTCTTCGCACCACGTATAGTTAACTTCCACGATGCGTGGCACACTTCCACCTGGTTTATATACTTTTGAGAGAAGACTCACCTTCGAATATTTGAGAATTTATTTTATCCGAGACCAAAATAGACTATCGCTATTAGCAAAATAAGAGGTTTTCCGGTTATATTTACAATTATTTTATCCTTTTTTGTTTATAACGAACGTCCTCTGCACGGGAAGAGTTTTGGCCCCCTAGCCAGCCTGGACTTACAAACTAGCACTATTTTTTCATTTTTTGACAATTTAAGCATGATATAAAACTTCCAGTGTGATTATTGTGAAAGCAGAAAAAAAAACTTTATATAAACATAAAGAACTTTGGCCCCCTAGCCAGCCCTGGCTTATAAGATAAGATAAGATTTATTCATAATCAATTAATCATACAAGAAAAAACATTGTGCTAATCCCCCAAAGGCTCCTAGGCCTGTAATAGAGGGGAATACATACCATTTAAATCAAACACTAAATCAATAGAAAAACATTAAAATAGGCCTACATTGAAAAATCCAATCAATACATACAATCCAACCACACCACTCCTAATCCCCCTCGAAAGGCTCCATGGCCAGGTATTAAACAAACTAGCACTATTTGTTTTTCCTTTTTTTCTGATCATTCAAACAAGATATTCGCTAGAAAACGTTCAGCGTAATTATTCTGAAAGTCAAAATAACATACTTTTATGTAAATATAAAGAGCTTCGGTCCCCCAGCAAGCCTGGACTAATAAACAAACACTATTTTTTTTCTTTTTTTTTTTGGTAAATAAAGCAAGATATTCGCTAGAAAACTTTCAGGTTAATCATAGCCGCTTAGAACGCACTATATTAAATACCTAACCTAACCAAATTCTATATATTAAATATTTAACTAAAGTATAACTGCATAGTAGTTTATCTCACTCAGGCTAGACTAATATTTCCAGATGAAGACAGAGAAACCGGTTTCACTCAGATGAAGACAGTGTTACTATTTTGAAAGCAAAAATTTTTTTGCTTTATGTAAATATACAAAATACACCCCCAAAAGAAAAAATCCATCCCGGTCCACTTTCACTGGAAAAGATACAAGCATTAAAAAAAGACGATCGGCGATGGTTTTCCCACACGCTAGAATTTACGGAAAAAAAGAATGATGCAATCAATCTCAAAAATAGCCCAACAGGAGTTTTACTACCCTTAGATATTTCCTATACAAATAACCATAAAGATAAAAAACCTATAACCAACCTGAAAATGCGGAAACTCCATAATAAAGCATAATCTATCGACACACAAATGCTTTTATACCTTTATAATAATAGTTCCATAAGTGATTAATCAACAACAAAAAAGAAGACTTTAATAGTTTGTTCTAAGAAAAGTAGAGAGGAATATCAAAACCTATAACGAGCAGAAATAAAGTCATAACATAAGTTCAACTTAACGAACAGAAATTACTATGAATGGATACAGGGCGGTTCAGGGGGGGGGGGTGCGACCGGAAGAAGCAGCCCAGGGTGCCATGGATGGGAACGCCGTAGCTGGAGCTTTTTTTTATTTATGTTTGAGACGGGAGGGGTCGCCGTAATTAATCTTGTCCCGGGTGCCACCAGCCCTAGTAATAGCCATGAATGGATAAATGAAACCGAAAGCGACTAGAAAACAAAATGAATAATCAATTGAAAAATTATAACGAACAGAAATTGGCACTAATAGAGTGGGGGGATAGCCTCCCTCAGACTTTCTAAATGTTAGGGTGTTAGTGTTATTTGAGCTTTACTAAAATATCACATATTCAGAACACTTTTCATTATTTGTTATGACAACAACAACAACAAAATATAGAAAAACAAAATCCGTTGTACGGGAGTGGCTATAATTGTGCATTTTTGTTAACTGCCAGAATAACTCTTTGTGAAGGAGTTATGAAGGAGACGAATTTATAAGAGGTCCAAAATAATTTCAGTAATTATTTCAATAATATTTTTCAATTTTTATTTTCTAAATAGTTTATTTGTATAGTTTACAATAAAAGTTTATTTGTAAACCAATGAATATCACTCATTTGGAAAAGACACGGAAAAAGATACCTGTTTGGTTCTTAAAAAGTTTTTGAAGCCAACTAACTTTTGATCTCCAGCATTTTTGAGAAACCATGCCTTGCTTATGATCTCATTTTAATGACAGAATCTGTACCTCTTTCAACAGGGTTATGTAGATTTTTGAGAATAAGTAATGAATGGTCTTTTTAGACAATAAACAAATGTTTTTTTCTTTTCGTGTTTTCACAAGGCCACATATGGACTATATTCATGGACTTTATGGAAAAAATCTTGATTATAGATGAAATAGTGTAGTGAATTAGATTTCTTTTGAAAACCATTGAAATAATTTCAAAGCAATAAAATCAATGGTGTTTTCAAGCATCTTGTTTTGATTCTTTTCAGGCCGGCCCTAAACGAGTACATTTTTAATAAAATGTGACAATTTTGTATATGTTAGAATATTTTATGCTTATATCTGTCATTTGACTTTTTAAAAGCATAAGTATTTTGTATAAGTCCCTTGTGATGTAACTTGCTTAAATATCGTTATTCTTACGACCAAGAACCTCCACTATTGGTGTATATCCCTTTCCCAATCTAGTTACGCCTCTGGTGGCATTAATTAAGGAAAACGAGAAAAAAGTATTTCAATTCTTTTTTGGCTAACTCTTCCTACAATTTCTAGAATTAAACCAAGCTGTAATCTTGGATTCTTCATCTTTATGTTCCTTAAGAATCAGTTACATAGGAAAAAATACTAAAATTATGAAAAAAATTCTCATTCTCCTCCCTCATCCAATTATCTATTTCTATCCCTTTTTTCCTCTCTCTCTCCCCTTTCTTTCTTCTTTCTCTCTCTCTCTCTCTCTCTCTCTCTCTCTCTCTCTCTCTCTCTCCTCTCTCTCTCTCTCTCCTCTCTCTCTCCCCCTTAATATCTTTCTCTTTTACTCTTGCTTTGTCTCTTTTTTTTTCCTGTCTCGCTTTTGTACCGAATCGGTAATTAGTTCCATTTTAAACCGATGACCTCGGACAAAGATCCTAGATTTCACTACTTGAACCCAGTCTGGACTTAACTGGTTGTTGCACCGAGTCTTTTCGTAGCTGCTCATCTTTGTTTTGAGTTAGGATACAGTTCATTTTCACCGAGTAAGTAACTGGCTTGTTTTACACCAACACAGAACTCGGATTTGGCAGTTCTGCACTGAGTTAAGTCCACATCTTAAACTTGATTTCGTTTTCACAGTGGATCAGAACTTAACCCGTCTTTGAACTGAGTCAGAACGTAACTCATTTTGGAACCAGGTGAGAACTTGGTTCATTTTTGTGCCGAGTCGGGATTTCGATTGATTTGTCATGGATTTAGAACTTGTCTCGTTTTTGCTCCGCGTCACTGAAAATACATAGCTTGGACTTGGAACTACCAATTCAGAACTTGCTCATTTTCTGCATCGAGTATCTCTGCAGCTTGTACTCAGCTTATTTCGCACTGAGATCTAAAATCCTTGCTTGATTTCGCTTTAAACAAGCTGCAACTTCTGTCTATTTTCTAAAGAGCTTCCTGTGGAGGCCGTGAGAAGATGGGGGTTCGGAGGAATCAGAGGCCTAAAAACACTCATAACCATTCATATTTAAAATTGTCAAGTAATTCAATTTTAGTGTGCAACATGTCAACCTTCTCCGCCAAGATGTACATGGAAAAGGGGCCAATTGCATAATTTGCAGCTCTGGCCCTTGGTGCTTTAAGGACTATGTGCCCCGTTGGCAGCGACGAAACAAAAAAAAAAAGAAAAAAAAAGAAAAAGGGACATATCACAGCTTCCCATGTGAAAAAGCGATTTTCTTTGTTGCTGAAGATGGGGGACTCCAACATGGGGTTTTTGCCTATGGTGATTCCAATAATGCACTTCTTACTTCAATCTCAAATCATTTTTAGAGGCATCAGGATATTTTTATGAGGGATATCAGGATATTTTGAGGGATATCAGGATATTTTTAGGGATATCAGGACACTTGATAGATAGCAGGATTTTTCAAAACTCCCATAAATTTACTTCTGCAAAAAACTTTTACCTATAAGATTCGCCTAAATAACAGTTACCATCCCTGAATTAGCTTCCAATTGCGATTCTTCTTCATTTGACAGTTTTTTTTTTCAAAACATGTTTTTAAATCTTTAGTTATTATGGGCTAAAGAAAATTCTTTACTAGGTTGCGCCTGACACCGCAGCCATGATTGGCTATGTCTGTACGCTTCATGACCTCACTTGACTTTCTGACATACACAAGATACCTTAAGCTTTCCTGCCAAGCAATTCTTTGTTTGTTAGATTTTACAGCAGTTCCCTTAAAAATTGCTGACAAACGGATTTGCTTCTAATGAGAGATTCCAGAAGCAAAATTAGAGATTTGCTTCTAGTTATAATAAGCGTCATTACTGGTTGTTTGTTTTCATGACTTGAAAATACTTTTTTTTAAATAAGTAGTTTAGGAGCTAGAGTCAAAACTTGATTGAGTGAACTGCTACTCCTGGGTTGAAAAGACACCACACACATGAAGTCAGAAAAAAAAAAACTGAAGGAAAATGACAAGCATTCAAGGGCCAAGGCCTAATCAAGTGGAGATAGACAGCGGCATCAACCCTCGAATATTTAGGGGGAGGGGCAAAATTTATTATTCAAAATCTAGAGGGGGTGTCGTATTTTTCAATTTCTCAGTTAAAATGCCAAAAACAATTTATTTTTCGATCTGATACCTCCCCATAAAGTTATTTCTTCAAAACTTAGGGGGAACAGGACTCCATCCCCCCTCCCCAATTGACACCACTGGAGAGTCAAGAGAAAAAGCCGGTTATTTGCAAGTTAGTTACATAATTTGTTTACAAGTTTCATCAGCCAGAGTGAGTTAAAATTGTAGCCAAAACTGAGGAATTCAATTTAGCAACTTAACATCGGAGGCTTATATCTTGAAAGTTGCTTGTCTAGAATTTGACCCTCAATTTTCTCATTCTTGTCTGTTTATACCTGTAAAATGCGTAAACCGTCTAGAGAAAATGAAAAGCAGGTCATCTCCAACTGGAGTGGGAGGATGTCTTAACAAAGATTTAAAGGAAATGGGAACTTCCTGGGAAGGTGTAAAGGAGGGAGACTTTGAATAGACTGGGATGGAGGAGGAGCGTGCGCAGCTGTGTTGGTCTCGGGCAGCTTGGTGCTCCAGCGAGTTGTTAGTAGTAGTAGTAGTATATAATGTGTGAAAAATAAAACGCATAAAGGTTCATGTGCTGTCATTATTATTCAAGCATGGAGCTGGCAGAGATAGTCCAGTCTAATACTAAATCCTTCGCATAACATAAGGAAAATAGCAACAAAAAACCTCTTACCAATTGAAATTCTCGTCTTCGTCTAAACGTTTTTTGAATCCTTCGCATAGCATAAGGATAATGGCAACAAAAAACCTCTTACCAATTGAAATTCTCGTCTTCGTCTAAACGTTTTTTGAATCCTTCGCATAAAATAACGATAATAACAACAAAAAACCTCTTACCAATTGAAATTCTCGTCTTCGTCTAAACATTTTTTGAATCCTTCGCATAACATAAGGATAATGGCAACAAAAAACCTCTTACCAATTGAAATTCTCGTCTTCGTCTAAACGTTTTTTAATCCTTCGCATAGCATAAGGATAATGGCAACAAAAAACCTCTTACCAATTGAAATTCTCGTCTTCGTCTAAACGTTTTTGAATCCTTCGCATAAAATAACGATAATAGCAACAAAAAACCTCTTACCAATTGAAATTCTCGTCTTCGTCTAAACATTTTTTAATCCTTCGCATAGCATAAGGATAATAGCAACAAAAAACCTCTTACCAATTGAAATTCTCGTCTTCGTCTAAACGTTTTTTGAATCCTTCGCATAGCATAAGGATAATAGGAACAAAAAACCTCTTACCAATTGAAATTCTCGTCTTCGTCTAAACATTTTTTAATCCTTCGCATAGCATAAGGATAATAGCAACAAAAAACCTCTTACCAATTGAAATTCTCGTCTTCGTCTAAACATTTTTTAATCCTTCGCATAGCATAAGGATAATAGCAACAAAAAACCTCTTACCAATTGAAATTCTCGTCTTCGTCTAAACGTTTTTTGAATCCTTCGCATAAAATAACGATAATAGCAACAAAAAACCTCTTACCAATTGAAATTCTCGTCTTCGTCTAAACATTTTTTAATCCTTCGCATAGCATAAGGATAATAGCAACAAAAAACCTCTTACCAATTGAAATTCTCGTCTTCGTCTAAACGTTTTTTGAATCCTTCGCATAAAATAACGATAATAGCAACAAAAAACCTCTTACCAATTGAAATTCTCGTCTTCGTCTAAACATTTTTTAATATTTCGCATAGCATAAGGATAATGGCAACAAAAAACCTCTTACCAATTGAAATTCTCGTCTTCGTCTAAACGTTTTTTGAATCCTTCGCATAAAATAACGATAATAGCAACAAAAAACCTCTTACCAATTGAAATTCTCGTCTTCGTCTAAACATTTTTTAATCCTTCGCATAGCATAAGGATAATAGCAACAAAAAACCTCTTACCAATTGAAATTCTCGTCTTCGTCTAAACGTTTTTTGAATCCTTCGCGTAGCAAAAGGATAATAGGAACAAAAAAACCTCTTACCAATTGAAATTTTCGTCTTCGTCTAAACATTTTTTAATCCTTCGCATAGCATAAGGATAATAGCAACAAAAAACCTCTTACCAATTGAAATTCTCGTCTTCGTCTAAACGTTTTTGAATCCTTCGCATAACATAAGGATAATGGCAACAAAAAACCTCTTACCAATTGAAATTCTCGTCTTCGTCTAAACATTTTTTGAATCCTTCGCATAACATAAGGATAATGGCAACAAAAAACCTCTTACCAATTGAAATTCTCGTCTTCGTCTAAACGTTTTTTGAATGCTTTCATCTTGCCATAAATTCCTTATACTGGACACATAGTCAATAAACGATAAAGTATCCAAGTTCATGGCTGGAAGGAATCTGAAGAACTTCAAGCTCAACATTTCATTTTCATTGTTTTCCCATGGTATGTCCAACTTTTGTCTAGCATCAATTAAAACCCTCATCCCACCCACTATGTTTTTATAAATAATTGACAAATATTCTTCCAACTCTTCCCTGGTGAAACTCTGTCCATGAATGATTTTCATTTGCTTAAGCACGGTTGATTTACCACTTTCTCCAGCACCAAGGAGTAAAATTTTGACTTCACGTTTCATTTTACTTTTTTCTTTTTCTAGCCATTTGTCAATTTCTTTACTTTGTCGAGTCTGTTCTCTCTCCTCTTCTGGATAATTCAGTCGAACACAGCAGGCACATAGGATAAATGTTTCACTTCCTTTCATTCTCATTTGATGATAAGTCTTTCACCTGGAAGAGAAAAAGATTTTAGGGAAATGGTATAATGTCATATTGAGCTCCTTTGCCGCCTGATTTCCTATGGGTCGTTCTTTACTAGGTTCCAGCTATGAAAAAGCCGGAGTCTTTTTCCTGCGTGTAATATAGGTTTTGTCTATGCTCTTAGGAGCAAACCTTGGCCCACAGTAATGAAAATTTAAAAACGGAATAATTTCTGTTCGTTTTAAGTTTTAACGTCGTTCCTTACTTTCAGTTAAGAAAAACTTGTTTTTTTTTTATTTAATTTTGAACGTTTTTGAATTAATGCAGGGTTTGATTTTGGCTCACCGTACATGAATAATTAAAATAAAATTTGCATATTAATTTTACTTTTATTTGGTTAAATGGCTTTCTCGAACGTTGTTTAATTTTATTTACGAACGTTTTTATTATTAATAAATATATGTAACTTACGTAACGAACTTCTATATTCATATATTTTTAATACGTATATTAGGAGGTTCGGCCCCTAGTCAATACCTTGCTCTTTAAGCTAAAGTTCGAATTTTATTCCAATTCTTTAAAAATGACCCCTTAATCACAAAGGCCGTTATTTAGAATAAATAGCTCTTATGAAAGTACTAAAAAATCTTTGGCTTAAAGAGCGAGGTATTGACTAGGGGGTGAACCAATCATATACGTAATATTTTCTGTTCGTTTTAAGTTTTGATGTTGCTCCTTACTTTCAGTTGAAACACTTGTTTTTCTTATATTTAGTTTCTGATATTTTTTTAAATAATGCTGGGAAATCTGGCGCCCCCTTCATAGCAATGTCCCTTCCCCGATGAAAACTTCCTTCATGGAAAGATTCTCCCACATAAACCCCACCCCCCCCCCCCACTACCAGAAAAAATCCCCCTGAAAACGTCTGTATACTTCCCAATAACCAATACTATATGTTAACATTGGGTAAAGTTCATAACTTTCAGCCCTCCCCCCAGGGACTTCGGGGGATTAAGTCATCCTAAAGGACATAGTTATCATATTTTCGACCATGCTGAACAAAATGGCTAGCTCAAAATTTTGATCGGGTGACTTTGGGAAAAAATGAGCGTGGTAGGAGGCCTCGGTGCCCTCCGTTATTTTTGGTCACTTAAAAAGGGCACTAGAACTTTTAATTTCCATTCCAATGAGCCCTCCCACGATATTCTAGGACCAATGGGGCGATACGATCACCCCTGGGAAAAAAAACAAAAAAAACAACAAATAAACACGCATCCGTGATCTTTCTTCTGGCGAAAAAAATGCAAAATTCCACATTTTTGTAGATAGGAGCTTGAAACCTCTATAGAAGGGTTCTCTGATACGCTGAATATGATGGTGTGATTTTCATTAAGGTTCTATAACTTTTAGGGGGTCTTTCTCCCTTTTTTCGAAAATCAGTCAAATTTTCTCAGGCGCGTAACTTTTGATGGGCAGGACTAGACTTGATGAAACTTTTATATTTGAAATCAACATTAAAATTTGATTCTTTTGATGTATATATTGGTATCCAAAACCCGTTTTCTAGAGTTTCGGTTACCATTGAGCCGGGTCGCTCCTTACTTACAGTTCGTTCACGAACTGTTTGATCAGGCTATCTGGCAGTTAGTTGCGACATTAGGAGTTAAGAATATCTGGGGCAAAAAGTAGGGAAAACTTATATAGCATTGAAAACTGTCACTAGTCTTGAAAACAGAAGTGACCAATCCCATCTAGTGTTTGGCTACTTTGAATCTAAACTGTTTCAATGCCTAACTTCCATTAAGTGATTGGATCCACAGTTTTTTGTTATTTTTTTGGGAGGGGGTCAGATGTTGGTAACCCTTTTTTCATAATTGACCAATAGTTACCAAAATAGCAAATCACCCTGCCCACTACAAATGCTTTTTGTACCGTTTTGGATGGAGGGGGGGGGGGGTATTAGAAGATTATTTAGTTTTAATCAGGTTGCATTGATTTTATTTCTACGTTTTTCCTATTTCGTTTCAGCCCTAGTTCTACAATATAAATCTATCAAGTTTATGTATACAGCTCCTTTGAATTGCTTAAAAGTGTTGTCTAAAATTTCTTAAACTGTAACTTAGATTATATTTGAAGTTCCCAAGTTGTCAACTCAGCTAAATAGGCATGCTGTATTAAATCCTGTATATATAGATGGCGAGGCAGAAAGAGGGGGCGAGGTTGGAGGGAAAAAATTGACTGAAAAAAAGGAATTTGGTAGGGTTTATGACGGACATTGTTGACAAAACGCAGGGAAGTTTTTATTCTCTTTTCCCTAGAGGTGACCAAATACCCTCTCCTAAGATGAGAGATAAAAGAGACCTAAGAAATCAAATGATCTTAATGAAAATCACATCATGAGATTCAGAATATCAGAGAACCCTACTGTAGAGGTTTCAAGCTCCTACACATAAAAATGTGGAATTTTGAATTTGTTTCCAGAAGCAAGATGACGGATAGGTGTTTATTTATTTTATTTTTTTCCAGAGGCGATCTTATCTGACCAATGATTCTAGAAGATCGGGAGAGGGCTCATTTGACCAGAAATCAAAAGTTCTAGTGCCTGTTTTAAGTGACCAAAAATACTGGAGGGCAGCTACCCCACCTCCCACCACCCTCTTTTACTCAAAATTGTCCGATCAAAATTTTGTGATATCCATTTTTTTCAGCGGGGTCGTAAAATCTAGAAACTATGTCTTTGAAGATGACTTGACCCCCCACAGCCCTCCGGGAAGGAATGCAAGTTATGAACTTAGCCCATTGATTCCATATAGTATTGGCTATTGGGAAGTATAAACATATTTTTTGGGGGGGGGGGGGGGGGATTTTAAACAAATTTTTCAGCTGAAAGTAAGGAGCAACATTAAAACATAAACGAACATAAATTATTACGTATATGAGGGGGTGCCCCCTCCTCAGTACCTCGCTCTTTACGCTAATGTGTTTTTTGAATTTGTAAAAAGCTTATTATTCTAATTAAATGATCCTTGTGCATCAGGAGTCATTCTTAAATAATTGGAACACAAAGTCAAACTTTAGCGTAAAGAGCGAGGTACTGAGGAGAGGGCAACCCCCTCATATACGTAATAAGTTCTGTTCGTTTTAAGTTTTAATGTTGCTCCTTACTTGTTTTTTTAATTTAATTTACAATAAATGATCGAGTCAAACTCGAAACAAGCAAAAATTAAACGTAAGTCTGACAATCCCCATGCCCATAATTTTCAAAACAACATCTTTGAATCAAAATTTCAAGACATAGACTGATCAAACAGTTCGTGGTAACAAACTGTAAGTAAGGAGCGGCCCGGCTCAATAGTAACCGAAACTCTAAAAAACGGAATTGTGATACCAATAGATACATCACAAGAACTGGATTTTTATGCTGATTTCAAATATATAAGTTTCATCAAGCTTAGTCCTACCCATTAAAAGTTACGCTGCTGAGAAAATTTGCCCGATTTTCAAAAAAAGGGGGAAAACACCTGTTAAAAATAATAGAACCTTAATGTAAATCACACCATCAGATTCAGCATATCAGAGAACCCTACTGTAGAGGTTTCAAACTCTTATCTGCAAAAATGTGGAATTTTATATTTTTTGCCAGAAGACAGATCACTGATGCGTGTTTATTAGTTGTTTTTTCCCCAGGGGTGATCGTATCGACCCAGTGGTCCTAAAATATCGCAAGAGGGCTCATTCAAACGGAAATTAAAAGTTCTAGTGCCCTTTTTAAGAGACCAAAAAAATGGAGGGCCACTAGGCCCCCTCCCGCGCTTATTTTTTCCCAAAGTCACCCAATCCAAATTTTGAGATAGACATTTTGTTCAGCATGGTCGAAAAATATAATGACTATGTCTTTGAGGATGACTTAATCCCCCACAGTCCCCGGGGAAGGGCTGCAAGTTATGAACTTTGCCCAATGTTTACATATAGTATTGGCTATTGAGAAGCATACAGACGTTTTCAGGGGTATTTTTGCTGGTAGTGGGGGGGTCAGGGGTTACGCGGGAGGATCTTTCCATGGAGGAAGTTTTCATGGGGGATGGGACATTGCTATGATGGGGGCGCCGGATTTCCCAGCATTATTTAAAAAACGATCAGAAATTAAATTAAAAATAAGTTTTTAACTGAAAGTAAGGAACAACATCAAAACTTCAAACGAACAGAAATTATTATGTATATGATTGGATTCACCCCCCCCAGTCAATACCTCGCTCTTTACGCTAAAGTTTTTTAGTACTTTCATAAGAGCTATGTATTCTAATTAGCGGCCTTTGTTATTAAGGGGTCATTTTTAAAGAATTTGAACAAAATTCGAACTTTAGCGTAAAGAGCGAGGTATTGACTAGGTGGCGAACCCCTAATATACGTATTAAAAATATATGAATATAGAAGTTCGTTACGGAAGTTAATTCGTAAGTTACGTATATTTATTACTAATAAAAACGTTCGTAAATAAAATTAAAGAAATTTCAAGAAAGCCATTTAACCAAAAAAAAGGAAAATTAATATACAAATTCCGTTTTAATTATTCATGTTCGGTGAGCCAAAATAAAAACCTGTATTAAATCAAAAACGTTCAGAAATTAAATTAAAAAAAAAACAAGTTTTTTTAACTGAAAGTAAGGAGCAACATTAAAACTTAAAACGAACAGAAATTAGTGTGTACACGAAAGGGACTGTGTCTCCTCCTCAACGTCTCATTCTTTACGCTAAAGTTTGACTCTTTCTCACAACTCCATTTTTCAAAACAATACAAAACTTTAGCGTAAAGAGCGAGGCGTTGAGGAGGGGACAGCCCCTTTCATATACGGAATAATTTCTGTTCGATTTAAGTTATCATATGTTGGGGTCAGCCCCCCTCCCTCTCAGATTATGAGGTCTAAAGCCACTATGCATCAAATACTAAACTTAATTCTTAATCCGAACAAAAAAGAAATCCCTTCCAGTTGAAAACTGCTTCCGTGGACAATTTCCCCATGAAGAATTTTTCTCATGGATAATCCCCCCTCCCACGGAAAAATCTTGCAGAAAATATCAATAATATTCCAGACAATCCCGGCTGAAAAAATTTTCCCGGACAATATACCCGGAACACCTCCAAATATACAATTGAGTCAGCAAAGAGAAAATAAGACAAATTAAAAGAATTGCACGAATTTGTTTTTTGTTTTTTTTTTTATTTACGTCATGGTTAGCCTCATTGTTAATCAAATATATTGCCGGTTCTTTTATTTATATTTTTACGCTATTGTGGTGTACCCCCACCCCCCTATTATGAGGCCTAAAACCATTACTGATGAAATGCCTGTTAATTTAATTGTCAGCATGGCATTCCGGCGGTAGGCTACAGATTATTTTATATCTTGAAAAAAAAAAAAAAAACAAAAAAAAAAAAACGCTGAATGGGGACCCAAATTACACCTTTTTTCTGCCATCTGATTCTTCAATTTTGACAAAACATTACCTTTTCATGTTTCAAATCGCTCACTGATATAATCTGCAGTTAGCTACACTAAAGCTATGACCATGCATCAGCATTAAAATCTTCTGTCAAAAGCAAATGATCAAATACAAAGAAGAATCAATCGTTAGAATACGCTGCGACAGCACAGTGGTTGAAGCCGTTGTTCCCAAACTGTAAGATAAGCGGTTCGATCTTGATTGTCGTAAGGAAACGAATCATATTCCTTAAATTCTTCATTAATTTTTTTTTCTAATGCACGAAGATATTTTTTTACACACACATACTCTTACGGATCACAAGCGATCTCAAACAAATGACCAAGATGAGGTGCAAGCTGCACAGTTCCGGACAAATGGCCGCGGCGGTGGAACTTAGAAACCGAATCGTTTCAAGCGAAGAAATTATGTTCGGGAAAAGGTAGTACCCTTCTCCGAAGTAGCAGTCGAAAGTAGCATTCCACAGTGAAACCGATGATTGGCAAGTCCGTTAACAGTGAGCTAAAATTACCCAAGCTTCAGCTCTTCTTTTCCTGGCTGTTATCTACTACGTCCTTTCTGGCTTTGATGATCGCTTCTTAAATATCAAGTAAAGGATTCGCAAGCTCTATCTAGCCCAGTTTGACCTAAATTTTTTCAATCAGTTTAAATCACAGTGTACTGCTAATAGCCTTCATTTAGCGAGAATTAATCAAAGGTTTTGAGGTTTAACCCAATTAAACACGATTTTACCTGCCCCGCGACTATGTTCCCTTCTGCTTCGTGTGCGACTATTTTGGGCGTCACCTTTAGAGTAGACTGTTCGTTCTCTATTCACGTAAAACAGCTGGTAAAGAAGGGGCATTATGCTATGCGGACACTAGTGGCGATGCGCTGGCTAGGTTTTCCAATACATCAACTGAAAAAGGCGCACCTCACTTTTATTCGACCCATCCTTGAATATGCGTGCTCGTCTGGGGCCCGCAAGTTCATCACATAGATTATTTAAGTGATGATTTGCAGGAGATCCAGAACGAGCTGTAAAGGCCATTCTTTGCGACAAATATGTAGATTACAGCTCCGCTCTGAAGTCACTTGAAATACTAAGCCTTCGTGATCACCGTTTTCAGCTGATGATTCGTTTTGGCCAGTTTTTACAATGCACATTGCAAATTCATTTGTACTTTTTCAGTAAAGTGCAAATTTTTCTGGCCTTGGGAAGGAATAGGGGTTTTGCGCCCAACTTATGTTAATTTCTGCTCGTTTTGAGTTTGAACCGGTTATTTATTGTAATTTCTGTTCGTTTGGGTTTCATTTATTTATCGATGCTGATCTGTGGTAGTTTCACGCTTGGTAGATTATTTGATATTATTGTTGCTCATTTTTTGTTTAATGGAGTTCTTTACTTTTCTTTGAAAAACTTATTTTGTGGAAAAAAATTTTTTCATTAATTTTTGTTCGTTTTATATTGACATAGTCTTTTCAGGAAAAAGAGAATAATACTTTAAATCTTTTCGTTTTTTTTAAGACTTTGTAGTTTGGCCTGTTATTTGTAAAGTGGAGAAAAATTTTCAGCGATTTTTAACAACATACACCCTTTTAAAAATCTGGACACAAATAGTACTGTTTAATTTAGTTGACCTGAAATGGAAAACTTGATACCATTCGCAAAAAAATCTGTTTACTTTCTTTGATAGCTTGGATACACTTACGCTATTTTGATTTGGTTGAATTTTAACAGCAGAAGTAGACCCGAAAATTTGAACATAATACCCTCAGTCGTTCTTGGGATACTGCTGAGATGCCTTATTGGGAATTAGCATTAACACAGTGCATTTTGATTTAATTTTAAGGCAACATTTAGTTTTTAAACATAATGAGCAAATGGGAGGGTGGGCGTGGGAGGGGGATTAGTTGCCCTCCAATCACTTTCGACTACTAAAAGTTCATCAGCCCTTTCTATTTTCGATCGAATGAGCCCTTTTCGAAGTTTCCACGACAACTCCTTCGATACGAAGTGCCCTGGTCTAAACAACAACAACAACAACAAACAATACATTATACCCACATCGATCTTTACTATAAAAAGGTCAAGCCTTCCAATCACTTTTGACTATTAAAAAGGGCACTAGGCCTTTCGATTTCCAATCGAATGAGCCGTTTTTGAAACGACAACGCTTTCTATAAACACCTTATATTCCCCCAGGGCATAAATTACAACGATAAAATAAAAGTTCAAAATAGGGATAAAATCCTTTTTAATAGACAGTGTATAATAAATTCCACAAAAAAATACCAGATATTTCGGTCAAATATACAGTGACCGCCATTACGTCATTACAGTTTTACTACTGATGACGGTCACTGTATATGTGACCGAAATATCTGGTATTTTTTGTGGAATTTATTATACACTGTCTATTAAAAAGGATTTTATCCTTATTTTGAACTTTTATTTTATCGTCATGGAAAGGCAGTGTGGTCTCCGAAATTATCTACGTCATAAATTACAACCCTTACCCTAAGGTCTGTTAGGGTGGTTGTCATCCTCTAAGACCGAATTTCCAGAACTTTCAACTACGTTAAACAAAATGGCTATCTAAAAATTTTGATTGGATGTGTTTGGGGAAATGGTGGGCGTAAGAGGGGCGGTAGTCGCTCTCCAATCATTTTCACCTATTAAAAATGGCCCTAGCCCTTTCAATTTCCAATCAAATGAGCCCTTTTGAAGTTTCTACGACAAAAATTTCAATAAAAATCTTATATGCCCCCAGGGCATAACTTACAACCCTTGCCCTGAGTGCTGGGGGGGGGGTGTCATTCTCAAAGACCAAGTACCAGAACTTTCTACTACGTTGAACAAAATGGCTATCTGAAATTTTGATTGGATGTGTTTGGAGGAATGGTGGCCGTGAGAGGGGGGTTAGTTAACCTCCAATCACTTTCGACTATTACTACTATTACTATTACACTTGCCCTCTCAATTTCCAATTGAATAAGCCCCTTTTTTACGACCACTCTATCTATAAAAACTTTATATACCCCCCCAGGCAGAACTTACAACCTTTGCTTTTTGAGCTCTGGGGGGTTTGTCATCCTTAAATACATAATTTCCAGAACATTCAACTACGTTGAACAAAATGGCTATCTCTAAACCTTGATTGAATGTTTTTGGGGGAATGGTGGACGTAGGAGGGGGGTTAATTACTCTCCACTCACTTTCGACTATTAAAAAGGGCAATTTCAATTTCCAATCAAATGAGCCCTTTTTCAAATTTCTATAATAACTTTCTATATAAACTTTATATGCCCCCAGGGCATAACTTACTACCCTTGCACTGAGGGCTCTGAGGGGGTTATCATCCTAAAAGACCTAATTTCAAGAACTTTCAACTAAGTTGAACAAAATGGATATCTCAAAATTTTGATTGGATGTGTTTGGGAAAATGGTGGGCGTGAGAGGGGCGTTAGTCGCTCTCCAATCACTTTCAACTATTTAAAAAGGCACTAGCCCTTTCAACTTCCAATTGAATGAGCCCTTTTGAAGTTTCTACGCTTTCAATAAAACCCTTATATGCCCCCAGTGCATACATTACAAACCTTGCCCTGAGGGCTGTGGGGGGGGGGAGGGGTTGTCATCCTTAAAGACCTAATTTCCAAAATTTCCAACTACGTTGCATAAAATCGCTATCTAAAATATTGATTGGATGTGTTTGGGGAAAAGATGAGCGTGAGAGGGGGGTTAGTTGCCCTCAGATCCCTTTCGACTATTAAAAAGGGCAGTAGCCCTTTGAATTTCCAATTGAATGGGCCCTTTTTCAAGTTTCTACGATAAAGACTTCATTAAAAACCTTATATGCCCCCAGGGCATAACTTATAACCCTTGCCCTGAAGACTGTGGGGGGAGTGTCCAGCTCAAGGGTATAATTTCCTGAACTTTGAACTGCGTGGAACAAAATGGCTATCTCAAAATCTTTATTGGATGTGTTTGGGGAAATGGTGGGCGTGGAAGGGGTGTTAGTTGCTTTCCAATCACTTCCGACTATTAAAAGGGGCACTAGCCCCTTGAATTTCCAATCAAATGAGCCCCTTTTTGAAGTTTCTACGACAACGCGTTCTATAAAAACCTTATCTGCCCCCCTGGGCATAATTTACAACCCTTGCCCTGAGGGCTGTCGGAGGTTAAAATCCTCAAAGACCTAATTTCCAGGACTTAAAACTACGTTGAATAAAATGGCTATCTCAAAGTTTTGACTAAATATGTTTGGGGAAAAGGTGGGCGTGAGATGCGGGTTAGTTGCCCTTTAATCACTTTCGACTATTAAAAAGGACACTAGCCCTTCAAATTTGCAATCGAATGAGCATTTTTTGAAGTTTCTACGACAACGCCTTCTATAAAAAAAACTTATATGCCCCCAGGGCATAACTTACAACCCTTGCCCTAAGGGCTGTGGGGGACTGTCCTCCTCAAAAACATAATTTCTATCTGGAAACCAACTACGCTGAACAAAATGGCTATCTCAAAATTTTGATTGGATGTGTTTCGGGAAATGGTGGGTGTGGAAGGGGTGTTAGTCGCCTTCCAATCACTTTCGACTATTAAAAGAGCACTAGCCCTTTGAATTTCCAATCGAATGAGCCTTTTTGAAGTTTCTACTACAACGCCTTCTACAAAAACCTTATATGCCCCCAGGGCATAAATTAAAACCCTTGCCATGAGGGTTTTGGGGGGAGTGCCTCCCTCAAAAACATACTTTCTATCTGGAAATCAGCTATGCTGAACAAAATGGCTATCTCAAAATTTTGATTGGATGTGTTTGGGGGAATGATGGGCGTGGGGGCGGGAGGGGGGGGGGCTAGTTCTCCAATCATTTTCGACTATTAAAAAGGGCACTAGCCACTCCAATCGAATGAGCCCTTTTCGAAGTTTCTACGACAACTCCTTTGATACAAAGTGCCTGGGAATGGAGAAAAAAAAAATACATTGTGCCAACATTGTTCTTTACTTACTTAGGCAGTGCTATTGCGCTGTCAAAGATTTATACAACAACTTTCTATATAAACCTTATATGCCTCCAGGGTATAACTTACAACGCTTGCACTGAGGGCTCTGATGGGGTTATCATCCTAAAAGACCTAATTTCCAGAACTTTCAACTACGTTGAACAAAATGGATATCTCAAAATTTTGATTGGATGTGTTTGGCAAAATGGTGGGCGTGAAAGGGGCGTTAGTCGCTATCCAATCACTTTAAACTATTAAAAAAGGCACTAACCCTTTCAATTTCCAATTGAATGAGCCCTTTTGAAGTTCCTATGACAACGCTTTCAATAAAAACTGTATATGCCCCCAGGGCATAACTTACAACCCTTGCACTGAGGGCTCTGAGGGGTTTATCATCCTAAAAGACCTAATTTCCAGAACTTTCAACTACGTTGAACAAAATGGATATCTCAAAATTTTGATTGGATGTGTTTGGCAAAATGGTGGCGTGAAAGGGGCGTTAGTCGCTATCCAATCACTTTAAACTATTAGAAAAGGCACTAGCCCTTTCAATTTCCAATTGAATGAGCCCTTTTGAATTTTCTACAACAACGCTTTCAATAACAACTTTATATGCCCCCAGGGCATAACTTACAACCCTTACCCTGAGGGCTGTGGGAGGGGGGGGGGTTCATCCTTAAAGACCAAGTTTCCAAAAACTATCAACTATGTTGAATAACATGGCTATCTAAAAATTTTGATTGGATGTGTTTGGGGAAAAGGTGGGCGTGAGAGGGGGTTTAGTTGCCCTCAAATCACTTTCAACTATTAAAAACTATTTATTTCAAATCGAATGAGCCCTTTTTCAAGTTTCTACGACAAAGATTTCAATAAAAACCTTATATGCCCCCAGGGCATAACTTATAACCATTGCCCTGAAGACTGTGGGGGGAGAGTCCTGCTCAAATGTATAATTTCGTGAACTTTGAACGTCGTGGGACAAATTGGCTATCTCCAAGTTTTTATTGGATGTGTTTGGGGAAATGGTGGGCGTTGAAGGGGTATTAATTGCCTTCCGATCACTTTCGACTATTAAAAAGGGCACAAGCCATTCAATTTCCAATTGAATGAGCCCTTTTCAAAGTTTCTATGACAACTTCTTCGATACGAAGTGCCCTGCTCTAAAGGAAAAAATTAATAAATAAGACATTGTGCCAACATCGTTCTTATATGCCCTCAGGTCATAACTTAAAGCCCTTGCCCTGAGGGTTGTGTCCTCCTCAAAAACATATTTTCTATATGGAAATCAAGTATGCTGAACAAAATGGCTATCTCAAAATTTTGATTGGATGTGTTTGGGGGATTGACGGGCGTGGGGGGGGGGGGCTAGTTGTCCTCCAATCACTTTCGACTATTAAAAAGGGCACTAGCCACTCCAATTTCCAATCGAATGAGCCCTTTCGAAGTTTCTACAACAACTCCTTCCATACAAAGTGCCCGGGTATGGAGAGAAAAAAAAATAATAATACATAGTGCCAACATCATTCTTTACTTAGGCAGCGCTATTGCGCTGCCTATGAAAGTGGCAGCTGTGGAGACTGCTGTGTAAGACTGTGGGGGGGGGGAGTTAGTGTCCTGCTAAAAGGTATAATTTCCCAAACTTTGAACGTTGTGGGACAAATTGGCTATCTCAAAATTTTTATTGGATGTGTTTGGGGAAATGGTGGGCGTAGAAGGGGTGTTAGTTGCCTTCCAATCACTTTCGACTATTAAAAAGGGCACTAGCCACTCCAATTTCCAATCGAATGAGCCCTTTTCGAAGTTTCTACAACAACTCCTTCCATACAAAGTGCCCGGGTATGGAGAGAAAAAAAAATAATACATTGTGCCAACATTGCTCTTTACTTAGGCAGCGCTATTGTGCTGCCTATGAAAGTAGAGTTGTGACAAAGAGGTAATCTTTAGCGTAGAGCGAGGCGCTAAGGAGAGGAAAGTCCCTTTCAAATACAAAATTTTGTCCAAATTTTGCCAGATTTTGTCTGAAAATATCATTTTTACATATAAAAAACACTTTTTGCTCAAAGAAAAGCTGTCAAAACACAAGTTTTGCTGCCAAATCGTTGGCAGTTTTTTGGAATTTTGTCAAATTCTGCAACTGGCAGCTTTGGAACTTTTTCCATGCCTGGTTTCTCCCAAGATTATTTCCATTTTCTTATCACTCACAGGGATATTCTTTCAAATGAAGTGAACATAGAATTCAATGTCCAATTTGCATTCTTTGTTAGAGTTAAGTGAACAAAGTTATGACAGTGTGTCAACTACAGGTAGGTTCTTTGCTTTTATTTAGAGGACCTTTATATCATACAAATTTAAAAATTTTCAAGTATTTTTCTGGTTTGAAATAAAAAATTAAAATTATTGCTCAGACACCACAAATATTTTTGCAGTTTATAGTTACATAAAATTGTTTTATTTAAAATTTTCAGGAATTATTCTAGTTTCAGTTGACAAATCAGATTTTTCTTTGTTAAAACCCAAAAAATTACAGCATTTTACATAAATGTCTACAAGCTTTGATTTTATTTTAAATATTGTTTGTTAACTACAAAAGCAAACAGATGTGTCAAATTCCTGTTGATAACATGTTTTATAGAAAAATGCAACTGTAAAAAATTCATTATATTTTATTTTTTTTAATTACAAAAGGTTTTCAACCCCATCAATTTCCTTCAAAAGTTAGTCATTAAACAGCTCTCTACAATGCTCCAGTGCCCCATTATCTGAGGAAAAGAAAAAAGATGCTGTATATGGAGAATATTGTGGTTCCTGCCATGTTCCTTGATTTTCAAGCCAATATATTTACCTTGTTATTCAAACCAAGGAACAGTTAGTTTCCTATATAGGGGTATTGGACAAGGTGATTTTGATAGTGTACTTCTTTTTTGATCTGACTCCAGTTTTAGGACTTACGGGCTTTTTTTTACTATGGGATATTATAATCTCTTACTAGGTTGCTAGCTACTACTGCAACATGGATAGCTGCAATTAAACCCCGGCGCCACGCCGATGAGGGAAGACCAGCGGCGGTGGGGCCAAAAACAGCAGGCCGCACCACCGGTAAGATGTCGGTGGAGCGCTGCCGGTAAGATGTCGGCGGCGCGCCGCCAGCGCAATCAATGTTGACTGTAAACATTAATGTTTTCATCAGTCTTTCTCAAATCACAGCTTAAATTTACAACAGATTTGAGCCTATTCATGAGTTCAAAACTTCACAGGTCGCTGGTTGGACGCTAGTCTTCTTCGTTATTCATCAAGAGAAGTAGAAATCTGGTAGAAACGAAATGGCTGTGGCGTTTCAGAACCCTTGCATAATAGTTGAAGTGACTATTAGCTATGTATTCTTAACATAAATAATTATCAAAATTAGTAGTTTTTTTCATTGAGCATTACTGCATACAAAACTTCAAATACTGTATCACAAAATTTGTCAATTATGTGGGTAAAAACTTTGAATATAAGTTTGAACTTAGAAGCTTAATTTTTTCATAATGCCCTTTGCCTATATCTGTTTTGTCACCTTTAAAACAGTTGAAATGGGTAACTTTGATATTGATTGTTTTTTTTTTTGCTCTTTTGGATTCCTAAAAAGCCTTCCTTGTATTAAAAACCGGTTTTTAATAACAATTAAAAAAAAAAAAATTTTAAGTTTTTTTTGGCTTCTTTATAGAATACCTCTGTTAGGAACTATGGGTTTTTATATTTCTTAACATTGGACGTGATCGTCTCTTACTAGGTTGCTAGCTACCGCTGCAACCCGGAAAAGTATCAAGAACCTAACAAAAAATTAAACTAATTTTTAAATTTTCAGGTATTTTTCTAGTCTAAATTAAAAGATTAAAACTATTGTTCAGACACCATAAATATGTTTGCAGTTTATAACTTTAGCGATTCTGAACTAAAAACGAAAATAAAATAAAAATTAATTTTTTCAATTTTTACGTCACGTCGCTCATTAAGTCATATATGGTTATTAGTACACAATAGGTTTTAGATATTATTAGTAGATAATCGGTAAAATATTCGTTCTTTATTATAATATGTTGAATTAAAAGCACTATCTTTTCAATTTAAAATTTAAAAAAGAAACTTGTTTATTTACATTCTAGCTAAAATAATGAAGATAATATGAATGAACCACAGTGTTCAGTTTCTTTGGACTTGAGTTCGTTTTTTAACTATAAATACAAACAGGAAAAAGCCTACGGCTTTTTCTTCTTTTAAATAGTAAGAGACGAAACTCAAACAATCAAGTAGTTAACTAAGTCCAATGTATGGAATGGTTTGTTGTTTCAGTGATCGTCTTTTAATGTAAAAATATAAATACTGTAATCTTAACTATAGTGAAGTTTTGTATGCAAGTTAGTTTAGGGAAGCTTTATTATATTCAATGATCGTCCTTTAATGTAACAGCAACCCGGATCAATTAACATGGGTTAGAGGTCGTTCTTTACTATAAAAATAATTTATTTTAATTACAAAAGGTTTTTAACCCCATTAATTTCCTTTAAAATGAGCCATTGAACAACTCTCTACGATGTTCCAGTACCATGCTATCTGTTGAATTACTAACCTATACTACAATTAAGTGGCGTGTAAAATTTAGTATAGGCAAGAGGTCGTTCTTTATTATACTTGGGTTCGAATCCCGGTGTGGGAATTATTTTTAAAACAAAATCAGGTGAAATTAATTAGCTAATTTGACAAGACATAGGTAACTAAGGGCAAGAGTTCGTTCTTTACTATAAAAACAGGCTCGGGTTCGATTCCCGGTGTGGGAAAATTTTTAACTCTATAATCTTCGAATATTTGAACCTTTTATAATTTATAATGATGTATAATATAAATACTGTAATCTTAACTATATTAACTATAGTGAAGTTGCGTATGCAAGCTAGTATAGGGAAGAGTTCGATCTTTATTATAAAAGAAGAGCGAAAACCAGTGAGCCTTACCCTTCTCCCACCCATGCAGGTGGTTTGTTTGCTATTGATCGAAAATATTTTTTAGAACTAGGAGCGTATGATCCTGGGCTTCTTGGTTGGGGCGGTGAAAATTTTGAACTTTCATTTAAAGTGTGGCAGTGTGGCGGAAAAATTATGTGGGTTCCATGTTCAAGAGTTGGTCATGTTTACCGTTCTTTTATGCCATATACATTCGGTAAGTTAGTAGAAAATATAAAAGGGTCCTTGGTGACTAGAAATTACAAACGTGTCATTGAGGTTTGGTTTGACGATAAATTTAAAGAGTATTTCTACACAAGGGAGCCTACTGCCCGATTTTTAGATGCAGGAGATTTAACAGAGCAAATTAAACTAAAACAACGCTTAAATTGCAAGCCCTTTAAATGGTTCATGAAAAATGTCGCTTATGATGTTCTTGAGGACTTTCCTTATTTACCACCCAATATTCATTGGGGAGAAATGATTAACGTCTTGACTAAAGAATGTCTCGACGCTGAAACAAATGAAGTTCCAACTTCGATAACTACTTCTGTATGCCATGGTTTTGGCGATAATCAGGAAATAAAACTCAACACAAAAGGCCAATTATCTACTGGTGAAAGATGTATAGTTGGAGACGATAAAGGAGTTCAACTTGTTGCTTGTGAGCTTGGCACTGTCGACGGACCGTGGCAATATAACGAAGAAAACAACTTGATGTATCATACGAAGCTTGGTAAGTGTTTAGCAGTCCATGCACGTAACAAAAAACTAAAAATGCTTCCGTGCATTGCTAAATCTAAGTCCTTCAAATGGATATTCCGACCACTGGAGCCAAAGTAAGTCAGTGGCTGTAATCCAGTATATCCTGAGCCACAGCCAAAAGTAACCGAAAGTCTTAAGACCAGCTTTGAAATAAAGCTTCTAAAAGAATTGTCACTTGATAGTGATTCAGAAATCAAAGCTCTTATCCATGTTCATCTTTAATGTAAAAGACTATTAATGAAAACAAATAAACAAAAATTTCGAAAAAGCTGGAAAACCCTCGGAAATGAGAGTATATTTCTATTACTGTTAATATATCGGTAATAAATATTGATTCCATCTTAATTATTAACTAATTAAGTAAATAGTTATATTTCTTCTTAATTAAGCAATGGACAATTAGTTCTGTCTCTTATGCCTCTTATGCCTAGACAGTTAGTTCTCTCCTCTCTTTTCCCCCCTCTATCTTTCCTTTTCAATTTGTTTATTTCATTTATTTTGAATGGCATGGTAGTTTTGATGAGATGAGATGTTGTTCAGTTTTGTTTTTTTTCTTCTTATCCTTCTGTTTGATTTTAGCGCTATTATTTAATGTTATAATTATTCTCCCACTCTCACAGGCCAAAGAGCCTTTGTGGGGGTCTAAATTTCTGTAATTTTTTCTGTGTTTCTTTTAAAAAAATTGATTAATTGATTGAAATAATTAAATATTGATTGATTGATTGATTGAATAACCTTAATCATCTTAATTAAGAGGATAATTATTTTCCTGAAGTAAACTTGATTAAGTTTATTAACACATCGAAAATGGTATGCCTTTTATTAATATACTTAGACAAATTTACTTAAGCAAAGTGGACATCCACTAAATTAAGTTTATTAATACAAATATACCATTTGGGATTCCCGTATCCAAAAACCCTTAAATACAGAATCTCAGCCCAGTATCTTCAAATTCTGTCTGTACGCAAGGGAGACTGCGCCCCTCCTATTCAATTTCTGCTTTTACATTCAAGGTTTAATCACAGCCTGGCAATAATGTTTTGTTCTTTTTAAGGCTTTTGGACTATTACTTCTATTACTCTTTAAGACTATTTAAACACCGTCGCATTTATAGGTCTTCATTTACGATATCACTACTGTTCGTTTTCCATGTTAACGCTACTCTAGTAGATAGCTTCCTATCAATCCACACGGCATTTTCAAGGAATCTCTCACTCTCCCGGCATGGTGTACCTCTCCCGACACACTTTCAGGGGGTTACTCCCTGCAGGGTGTACCTATCCTGAATTTCCTATCTGCTTTTCAGGGGGTTATTCGTTTTAAATGCTTTCGGTTAAGCATTATCTAAACTCCACCAAATTTATGGGTCTTCATATATGGTGTCACTACTGCGCGTTTTCCATATTAATGCCAGTTTTATATAAATTTGAGAATACAAACTTTTTTTTTTTTCTCTGTTTTAATCTAATGACCAAGTAGCAAATCCAATATAATTGGTAAAAAAAAGTAATAACAAGGTCTTTAAGATTTCTGACTATTCCTCACCCACTTCGTAGAGAAGAAATAACGGTAGAAGCTTAAGAGAGGCTTTATTTAATTGAAGTTCTAGGGTCTTTTCAAGAGTCAAAGGCGGTTCGTTTAGAGCAAAATCTGATTTTTCCAAAAAAATGTATTTTTGTCATGTTTAACGTTTTGTGACTTCATTACATCATGCTACTCTTTGTGTTAGTTATTTCACCAGATCTTCTAAACAATGAATCTTTATGACGTCATCGCATCATACTTAATTCCTAGAAATGCGCTCCTTACTGTATAATATTGGACGTGATCGTCTCTTACTAGAATGCTAGCTACCGCTGCAACCCGGAAACATGTATTTTCTCACCTGTCCCGTATAAAATTTAGTATAGGCAAGAGATCGTTCTTTATTATAATTTTCAAAGAAGTACGCCTCCGTATATTCACTGTGTTGTCGAACATTTTCCATTGCATCTATAAACTGTTCCGCAGTTGCCAATCCATACCTTGGAAGCTTTTCATTAAACTGACAACATTTCTTTTGGATATTACTATGAAGCTTTGCCAAAGCATTTCTAGCCGACTTTTCAACAGCATCCGCTCTTCCAAAGAGAATTTTAATCTGTAATTTTGACTACTTTTCGTGATCCTGGTAAAACATGCGTAAAATAATTCTCAATTTACGAAGATCAGCCTGCATTTTTGCCATCTTCTTGTATTTCTGAATGTAATTTTTCCCTTTGTCCTTATGCGTTCTTCGGTACAACCTCGCAGAGAATTTAATTTTTTCATTTTAGGTTTTGTCACCCCAGTAACGCTCCTTGATCTTTTGTTTGGCTGTCTCAATTTTTACTTCTCGATACACCTGGACGGTTGAATACCTTTGCTTTTGGTTTTTCTTATATTTGATGCGGTAATCTTCATCATTGTGATAACTCTCCTTGAACTTTTGTTTGGCTGTCTCAATTTTTGCATGTCTATAATCTTCATCATTGCCATACCGTTCCTTGCTCTTTTGTCTAGCCTGCTCAATTCTTGCTTCTCTGTAATCTTCATCATTTTGATAACGCTCCTTGATCTTTTGTTTGGCTGTCTCAATTTTTACTTCTCGATACACCTGGACGGTTGAATACCTTTGCTTTTGGTTTTTCTTATATTTGATGCGGTAATCTTCATCATTTTGATAACTCTCCTTGAACTTTAGTTTGGCTGTCTCAATTTTTGCATGTCTATAATCTTCATCATTGAGATAACACATCTTACTGTTTCGTTTTGCTCTCTCAATTATTACTTCTCGATACGCCTGGTCGGTTGAATACCTTTGCTTTTTTCTTTTCAAGTTACTATCTCTGTTGTTTGTGTAGTACTGTTTTTTCAACTTGCGTATAGCTTGCTTCGATCTAACCATTATCTAATCAAGAATGAGAGAATTTACATCTTTGTCGTTCTTAAGTAGTAATTATGATGTCAAGGCGTAATGATTTTATTGACGTCATGGCGCAATGATATTATTTCATGACGTCTTCAGAAACAACAATATATTTTCGTGTTTTTCTATTCACGTCATAGCTCTAATATAAAACTATGATGCCATTCATTATTTATCTAGTAGGGTTTCAGACAAGGTAGTTCTAACGATATACTTTTGTTTTGATCTGACTCTATTTTTAGGAGTTTTGGTTTTTATATTTCTTAGCATTGGACTGATCGTCTCTTACTAGGTTGCTAGCTACTGCTGCAACCCAAATTCACATATATATTTATTTATGAGAGGCAGCCTGGCCGAGTGGTCCAAGGCACTGGTGTTAGCCACCAGTCTCTTCGGAGGCGTGGGTTCAAATCTTACCGCTGGTATGCGATTATGTTTGAAAGACTGCAGTGTGAAAAGACATCGAAAATGCAGTTTTTGTGGAAAAATTTATTCTCTTTTAGAAATAATTTATTTTAGTTACTATAGGTTTTTACCCAATTAATTTACTTTAAAATGAGCTATTGAACAACCCTCTACGATGTTCCAGTGCCAAGCTATCTCTGGATACAAAAGAAAAGAGAAAAAAAGAAAAGAGAAAAAAATATCCCGTTTAGGCAGAATGTTGTAGTAGCTGCCACTTTTCTTGACTTTCAAGCCAATATATTTCCCTTGCTGTTCAAGCCAAGGGACAGAAAGTTTCCTATACAGGGGTTTCGGACAAGGCGGTTCTAATGGTGTACTTTTTGTTTTGATCTGACTCCTTTTTTAGGAACTATGGGTTTTTATATATCTTAACATTGGACGTGATCGCCTCTTACTAGGTTGCTAGCTACCGCTGCAACCCGGACTACCCCTAGAACCAACATATATCAGTTACTATAGGCGAAAGATCGTTCTTTACTGTATAACTGTAAAATATGAATGAACCACAGGGTTCAGTTTCTTTGGGCTTGAGTTCGTTTTTTAACTGTAAATACAAACAGGAAAAAGCCTACGGCTTTTTCTTCCTTTAAATAGTAAGAGACGAAACTCAAACAATCAAGTAGCTAAATCCAATGTATGGAATGGTTTGCTATTTCAGTGATCGTCTTTTAATGTATTTAGTTCCTATGAGCTAGCGTTCGTTCTTTATTTCTTAATGTAATAAAAATAATTTGTTTTAATTAAAAAAGGTTTTAACCCCATTAATTTCCTTTAAAATGAACCATTGAACAACTCTCTACGATCTTCTAGTGCCAAGCTGTCTGTTGAATTAATAACCTATACTATAATTAGGTGGCATATAAAATTTAGTATAGGCAAGAGGTCGTTCTTTATTATTATTGTATGCAAGTTAGTATAGGGAAGAGTTCGATCTTTATTATAATATTTTAGTACTGATTTTTTAACTTGCGTGTAGCTTGCTTTGATCTAACCATTATGTATTCATGAATGAGACCATTTACAGTTTTGACGTTTCTTATATAGTAATTATGACGTCACTGCATCAAAAATACAGTTTTTATTGGAAAAATTTATTCTCTTTTAGAAATAATTTATTTTAGTTACAAAAGGTTTTTAACCCAATTAATTTCCTTTAAAATGAGCTATTGAACAACCCTCTACGATGTTCCAGTGCCAAGCTATCTCTGGAGACAAAGAAAAAAGAAAAAAATCTCCTGTTTGTGGAGAATAACGTGGTAAAAGTCAATTTTCTTGATTTTCAAGCCAATATATTTTTTCTTGTTATTCAAGCCAAAGGGCGGTAAGTTTTCTTTATAGAGGATTCGGACAAAGCTGTTCTAATGGTGTACTTTTTGTTTTGATCTGACTCTTTTTTTAGGAGCTACGGGTTTTTATATTTCTTAACATTGGAGGTGATCGTCTCTTACTAGGTTGCTAGCTACCGCTGCAACCCGGATGAGAGAATTTACATCTTTGTCGCTCTTAAGTAGTAATAATGAAGTCACGGCGTAATGATTTTATTGACGTCATAGCGCAATGATATTATTTCATGACGTCATCAGAAACAACAATATAATTTCGTGTTTTTCTATTCACGTCATAGCTCTAATATAAAGCTATGACGACATTCATTATTTATCTAGTAGGTTTTCAGACAAGGTAGTTCTAATGATGTACTTTTGTTTTGATTTGACTGTATTTTAGGAGTTTTGTTATATTTCTTAGCATTGGACTGATCGTCTCTTACTAGATTGCTAGCTACTGCTGCAACGCAGATTCACATATATAGTTATTTATGAGAGGCAACCTGGCCGAGTGGTCCAAGACACTGGTGTTAGCCACCAGTCTCTTCGGAGGCGTGGGTTCAAATCTTACCGCTGGTATACGATTATGTTTGAAAGACTGCAGTGTGAAAAGACATCGAAAATGCAGTTTTTGGTGGAAAAATTTATTCTCTTTTAGAAATAATTTATTTTAGTTACAAAAGGTTTTTAACCCAATTAATTTCCTTTAAAATGAGCTATTGAACAACCCTCTACGATGTTCCAGTGCCAAGCTATCTCTGGAAACAAAGAAAAAAAAAGAAAAAAATATCCCGTTTAGGAAGAATGTTGTAGTAGCTGCCACTTTTCTGATTTTCAAGCCAATATATTTCCCTTGCTGTTCAAGCCAAGGGACAGAAAGTTTCCTATACAGGGGTTTCAGACAAGGCGGTTCTAATGGTATACTTTTGTTTTGATCTGACTCCTTTTTTAGGAACTATGGGTTTTTATATTTCTTAACATTGGACGTGATCGTCTCTTACTAGGTTGCTAGCTACCACTGCAACCCGGATCTTAAATGATATGCAACCTAGATATTCGTATTTCTGTTACTATGAGCTAAGGTTCGTTCTTCACTGTAAAATTGCTGCAAACTGGATACGACGACTCCTTCGATACGAAGTGCCTGACTGAAGAAGAAAAAAACACATTGCGCCCACATCGTTCTTTACTCAGGCAGTGCTAGCGCGCTGTCTCTGATAATAAACTGATTACGCACATGAAAAAGCCTACGGCTTTTTCTTCTTTGAAATAGTAAGAGACGAGTCTCAAGCAATCAAGTAGCTAGCTAATTCCAATGTATGCAATTGTTTGTTATTCCAATGATCGTTTTTTATTGTAATGTCACAATGCATTGTGGGGTATACATCCCTAATGTTAGCTACCTTATCAAGGCTCTCACCAAATAATTTTATTATTGTATTTTCATCCACAGAAACTCTAATATTGCCATCACCGTAAATGAAGTCTTGACTATTATTACGACAGAGTCTACTTGACACTTCTTCTATGTGATGACTTAGTTCCTTGTACGAGCCCTCGACTTTTAGTAGATTAATATGTTGTATAATCTTACATTTTGATACTGCCTTATATACGCTATTAATGAAACAGTTCAAGACAGGAAAATGTGGAGCTAGTGCCCTTAGAGAACGCAAATAGCTCTGACATCCCTCATTTGGGCTACAGTATAACGAATGCCCATGCTTTCTTGTGTCCCTGTAATTGATTTCACAATAATCCAAGCCGCCAAGGTAGAAATTAACCACTTTGTCAGTTGAAAATTTTAATGCTATATTGTTTTCAAGGATATCAAAAAGAATTTGACATAATTCAATATCCGTCGGATAGAGCTTGCAGATATCAGGGTGACATTGCCAAGTAACCTGCTGCCCAATTTTTGGTTTTGAATTTTTACTCAGATTGTTATAGGTGACTTCAGCCATCATAATTTCCTTGTCAGATCTAGTTTTAGAGCATTTTTCAATAGTTGTCTCGTACTTTTCAGGACAGTGTGTTCTACTACACAGAGAATTTTTTGCCAAATATTCAGTAGAACTAAACGAACTGTTTAAAACACAGTTAGAAATGCTTTTTTTCTTGAGTCGGTGTTCCAGGAATTTGTTCTAAATCATTAGTCTTACAAACACATTTACTAATAACCCTAACAGGCTCGTTTTCGCCATAATTGAAAAACATTGCTTTTCCTTCGCTGTTGATAGGTATGCTTGTATATATATTTTTTATTGCTGCTACATAAACTGCAATTGCTCCTTCCAAAATTAATATACGAATTTTCTAAGAAGTACGCCTCCGTATATTCACTGTGTTGTCGAACATTTTCCATTGCATCTATAAACTGTTCCGCAGTTGCCAATCCATACCTTGGAAGCTTTTCGTTAAACTGACAACATTTCTTTTGGATATTGCCATGAAGCTTTGCCAAAGCATTTCTAGCCGACTTTTCAACAGCATCCGCTCTTTCAAAGAGAATTTTAATCTGTAATTTCGAATACTTTTCGTGATCCCGATAAAACATGCGTAAAATGTTTCTCAATTTACAAAGATCAGCCTGCATTTTTGCCATCTTCTTGTATTTCTGAATGTAATTTTTCCCTTTGTCCTTATGCGTTCTTCGGTACAACCTCGCAGAGAATTTAATTTTTTCATTATAGCTTTTGTCACCCCAGTATCTACCCATTATTCTGGTAGCAACTTTTTTCTTATGTTTGTTTCGGTAATCTATATCGTTATCATACCGTTCCTTGCTCTTTTGTTTCGCTGTCTCAATTTTCCCTTCTCGATACCCCTGATCCGTAAGATACCTCTGTTTTGCTCTGTCATATTTCATTTTCTTAAATCCTGGATCACAAGACATCTTAGTAGCAATCCTTACGCGTGCTCGAGCTTTATTGCGTTTGGTGGCATTTTTATCTCTTTTAAATAAACTTTTCTTATATTTCAGGATGTTAGCTTTATTTTTTGTGTAGTAAAGTTTTCTATTAGTAGAAATTTGGATTGTTCTATTTTGATATTGTTTTTGGTTATTCTTTCTTTTTTTCCACTCGCGTGAGACCATATTTTTTCAAGATTTAAAATTATTAAGCACACAAAATCCCGTGTCGAGTATCTAAAACCTAGCATAAAACAAAACTAATCTTAAAATTTTCAGGTATTTATCTTGTTTGAATTACAAAATTAGTATTATTGGTTAGACACCATAAATATTTTTGCAGTTTAAATAATAAGTTTAGTGATTCTGGACTGAAAACTAAAATAATTGCAATTATGAGACAATAATATGGAGATATGTACTTTACGGGTTACAGGATACAATAATAAATTTGAACTGAGATGAAAAAAAAATTTCTTCCAGGAGACAAAAAGCAAAACTAATTTTAGAATTTTCATGTATTTTTGTTGTTTAAATTAAAAAATTACTATTACTGATTAGGCATCATAAATATTTTTGCAGTTTACATAATAATTTTAGCGATTAAGCCAAAAAAGAAAATTTTGGTTCCAGGAGTTTCGGTTACTATTGAGACAAGTAGCTATTATTACTATAGAGTTCATTACATGGACTGTTTTATTGCTTCAAAATTCAAATATCTTTGAAAAGACTGCAGTATGAAAATACATCAAAAATGCAATTTTTTTGACAAAATTGATTCTACTTTAAAAAGTATTTTATTTTTAAATACAAAAGTGACTAGATGTTGCAATTTCCTTTAAAATGAGCTATTATACAGCTCTCTATGATTTTCCAGTGCCCAGCTAGCTGAGCAGAAAGAAAAAGCGGAAAGAAAAAATATCCCGTTTGTGGAGAATAACGTGGTAAAAGTCAATTTTCTTGATTTTCAAGCCAATATATTTTCTTTGTTATTCAAGCCAAAGGGAGGTAAGTTTCCTTTATAGAGGATTCGGACAAGGCGGTTCTAATGGTGTACTTTTTGTTTTGATCTGACTCTTTTTTTAGGAGTTGGGGGTTTTTATATTTCTTGACATTGGAGGTGATCGTCTCTTACTAGGTTGCTAGCTACCGCTGCAACCCGGATCTTCTTTTAAAGAAGGAAAAGCCAATCGTTTAATATTGATCCCTTACTACAGGTGGATTTGAACCCGCAAACCTCGAATCATGAGGCACACTTTCATCCATTGTGCTGTAGTAAGGTATTCATTGATTTGATTTTTCCACAAATCTGTGTATATACGGATAAATAGATTTTGATAAACGTATTCTAACGGCTATACTAACTTGACTATGCCAGTTAGTATAGCCAAGAGTTATTTTATCATTATAATGACGTCATATACACTATACCTCTTTTTCTTTTCTCTGTTGTACTATGAGATAGACTTCGTTCCTTACTGTAACCTCAAACAATCAAGTAGCTAACTAAGTCTAATGTCTGCAATGGTTTGTTATTTCAATGATCGTTCTTTAATGTAACAGCAACCCGGATCAATTAACTTGGGTTAGAGGTCGTTCTTTATAACACAAGTAACTACCCCTGGAACCACCATATATCAGTTACTATGCATGAGAGATCGTTCTTTACTGTATTAAAATTTTAAAGTATTTTTCTGATTTAAATTACAAAATTAAAATTATTGCTCTGACACCATAAATATTTTTGCCGTTTTCAGTTAAATAAAAAAAAGTATTTAAAATTTTCAGGAATTATTCTAGTTTCAGTTGACAAATAAGATATTTTTGTAATTATTTAATAATTTATTTTTATATTTTAGTTACTATAGGCTAGAGTTTGTTCCTTATTGTAATTAAAATGAGTCATTGAACAACTCTCTACGATGTTCGAATGCCAAGCTATCTGTTGAATTACTAACCTATACTATAATTAAGTGGCGTAATAGGCAAGAGGTCGTTCTTTATTATAATTCTCAATGAAAAAGAAATTAGTTATTGATCATTTCTATTTTTCCAAATAATATAAAAATTTTCCACTTTAGTTGAGATTTGTCTCGAAGAGATGAAAAATTTAAAATACTGTTCCAAATTTTTCACAGAAGATAAAAAAGTTCAAGTTCCACTTCTGAATTTTACCAAAGAACACATTTCAATTCTAATTTCTCCAGAGAATATAAAAATCTTCCACTTCAGTTCTTTATTTCACAAAGACATAAAGAAATTTAAAGTTCAATTCTAAATTTTTCGGTGGAAGATAGAAAATGTAATACAAGTTCTAGTTCAATTTTTAATTTTCTCAACGAAGTGAAGAAAAGTTCAAGTTCTATTCTGAATTTTCTCAATGAAAAAAAAATTAGTTATTGATCAATTCTATTTTTCTAAATTTTTCCGTAATAAATAGAAAAGCTATACCATAGTTGTAAATATTTTCCCGGAAGATAAAAAGTTCTAGTTCAATTTTTAATTTTCTCAACGAAGTGAAGAAAAGTTCAAGTTCTATTCTGAATTTTCTCAATGAAAAAGAAATTAGTTATTGATCATTTCTATTTTTCCAAATAATATAAAAATTTTCCACTTTAGTTCAGATCTGTCTCGAAGAGATGAAAAATTTAAAATACTGTTCCAAATTTTTCACAGAAGATAAAAAGTTCAAGTTCTCTTCTGAATTTTACCAAAGAACACAATTCAATTCTAATTTCTCCAGAGAAAACAAAAATCTTCCACTTCAGTTCTCTATTTCACAAAGACATAAAGAAATTTAAAGTTCAATTCTAAATTTTTCGATGGAAGATAGAAAAGTAATACCATACTTGTGAATATTTTCACGGAAGATAAAAAGTTCTAGTTCAATTTAAAATTTTCTCAACGAAGTGAAGAAAATTTCAAGTTCTCTTCTGAATTTTCTCTATGAAAAAGAAGTAAATTATTGATCATTTCTATTTTTCCAAATAATATAAAAATTTTCCACTTTAGTTCAGATCTGTCTCAAAGGGATGAAAAAATTTTAAAACTGGTCCAAATTTTTCATAGAAGATAGAAAAGTTCAAGTTCTCTTCTGAATTTTACCAAAGACCAAACTTCAATTCTAATTTTTCCAGAGAAAATAAAAATCTTAAACTTCAGTTTTAAGTTCCCCAAATACATAAAGAAATTTAAAGTTCTATTCTAAATTTTTCCGTAGTAGATAGAAAAAGCTATACCATAGTTCTGAATATTTTCCCTGAAGATAAAAAGTTCTAGTTCAATTTTTAATTTTCTCAATGAAGTGAAGAAAAGTTCAAGTTCTGTTCTGAATTTTCTCAATGAAAAAGAAATTAGTTATTGATCAATTCTATTTTTCCAAATAATATAAAAATTTTCCACTTCAGTTCAGATCTGTCTCAAAGAGATGAAAAATTTAAAATACTGTTCCAATTTTTTTCACAGAATATAAAAAAGTTCAAGTTCTCTTCTGAATTTTACCACAGAACACAATTCAATTCTAATTTCTCCAGAGAAAATAAAAATCTTCCACTTCAGTTCTTTATTTCACGAAGTCATAAAGAAATTTAAAGTTCTATTCTAAATTTTTCGGTGGGAGATAGAGAAAGTAATATCATAGTTGTGAATATAGTTGTGAATTCCGGCGAGTATGGTTAGGTTAGGTTAGGCTAGATTAAGTTAGGTTAGACCGCTGCAAACCGGATTGCTAGCTAACGCTGCAACCCGGATAACATCTAATATAATCTCTTTAGAGGCATGGGTTCAAATCTTACCACCTGTATACGATAATGATTTATGTACAAAAATCAAATATCTTTGAAAAGACTGCAGTATGAAAAGACATCAAAATTGCAGTTTTTGGTGGAAAAATTTATTCTCTCTTAGAAATAATTTATTTTAGTTACAAAAAGTTTTTAGCCCATTTAACTTCCTTTAAAATGAGCCATTGAACAACTTTGTACGATGTTCCAGTGCCAAGCTATCCGTGGAAAAGAAGAAAAAAAAGGAAAAGATATGCCGTTTGTGGAGAATAACGTGGTTAAAGTCAATTTTCTTGATTTTCAAGCCAATATATTTCCCTTGTTGTTCAAGCCAAATAACAGAAAGTTTCTTATGCAGGGGTTTCGGACAAGGTGGTTCTAATGGTGTATGTTTTGTTTATTATCTGACTCCTTTTTTAGGAGCTATGGGTTTTTATATTTCTTAACATTGGACGTGCTCGTCTCTTAATAGGTTGCTAGCTACCGCTGCAACCCGGATTTCAGCTATATCCGATGAAACTTACATATTCCCCATTTATAATGAACTGTATGTAATAATTGACAAATAATTTTTATGATGAACTATATCGGTCCTTTATATAACTTTAAAATGAGCCATTAAACAACTCTCTATGATGTACCAGTGCCAAGCTATCTGTAGAATTACTAACCTATACTATAATTAAGTGGCGTATAAAATTTAGTATAGGCAAGAGGTCGTTCTTTATTATAATTTTGGTGGAAAAATTTATTCTCTTTTAGAAATAATTTATTTTAGATACTTTAGATTTTTAACCCAATTAATTTCCTTTATAATGAGCCATTGAACAACTATCTACGATGTTCCAGTGCAAAGCTATCTCTGGAAAAGAAAGAAAAAAAGAAAAAAATATCCCGTTTAGGCAGAATGTTCTGGTAGCTGCCACTTTTCTTGATTTTCAAGCCAATATATTTCTCTTGCTTTTCAATCCAAAGGGTGTTAAGTTTCCTTTCAAGGGGTTTCGGACAAGGCGGTTCTAATGGTGTACTTTTTGTTTTGATCTGACTCCTTTTTTAGGACTATATGGGTTTTTATATTTCTTAACATTGGACGTGATCGTCTCTTACTAGGTTGCTAGCTACCGCTGCAACCCGGAAACATTGAACAACTCTCTATGATGTTCCAGTGCCAGGCTATCTATGGAATATAAAGTTTTAATATAACTTTACCACGAACTGCTTGATTGCTTCAAAAATTTTAACTCAATTATTAAATACTTCAGTTACTATTGGTTACAGTTAGTTCCTTATTGTAATGCTAGCTACCGCTGCCACCCGGATAATAAACTGATTACAAACAGGAAAAAGCCTACGGCTTTTTCTTCTTTTAAATAGTAAGAGACGAACCTCAAACAATCAAGTAGATAACTAATTCCAATGTATGCAATTGTTTGTTATTTCAATGATCGTCTTTTAATGTAAAATTACATAATCCATATTTATGTTTCAGTTAACATGGGCTAGGTGTCCTTCTTTATTGTAATGCAACCCGGAAAATACGATGAAATAATAATATGCATATGGTTCTTAAATCATGCTGTTTTATAGTCCCATATGGTGTAGCGGCTAGGATAGCTGGCTTTGATCTAGAAGGCCCGGGTTCGATTCCCGGTATTGGAAAATTTTTAACTCTATAATCTTCGAACATTAGAAGCTCTAAACCTTTTATAATTTATAATGAACCACATCGATCCTTTATGTAATGTAACTACACCAAGAACCACCATATATCAGTTAGTATGGGAGAGAGATCGTTCTTTATTACTGTAAATGCCCAGCTAGCTGAGGAGAAAGAAAAAGCTTTCAGTTAACATGGGCTAGGTGTCGTTCTTTATTGTAATAACATGGGCTAGGTATCGTTCTTTATTGTAAACCTTAATAAAAATAGTGGCTTATTTAGTATAGGAAAGAGTTCGTTCTTTATTATATATTCATGAATGAGACCATTTACAGTTTTGACGTTTCTTATATAGTAATTATGACGTCACTGCATCAAAAATACAGTTTTTATTGGAAAAATTTATTCTCTTTTAGAAATAATTTATTTTAGTTACAAAAGGTTTTTAACCCAATTAATTTCCTTTAAAATGAGCTATTGAACAACCCTCTACGATGTTCCAGTGCCAAGCTATCTCTGGATACAAAAAAAGAAAAAAAAAAATATCCCGTTTGGGGAGAATAACGTGGTAAAAGTCAATTTGCTTGATTTTCAAGCCAATATATTTCCCTTTCTGTTCAAGCCAAGGGACAGAAAGTTTCCTATACAGGGGTTTCGGACAAGGCGGTTCTAATGGTGTACTTTTTGTTTTGATCTGACTCCTCTGTTAGGAACTATGGGTTTTTATATTTCTTAACATTGGACGTGATCGTCTCTTACTAGGTTGCTAGCTACCGCTGCAACCCGGACAGCTAGCAACCCGGACTACCCCTAGAACCAACATATATCAGTTACTATAGGCGAAAGATCGTTCTTTACTGTATAACTGTAAAATATGAATGAACCACAGGGTTCAGTTTCTTTGGGCTTGAGTTCGTTTTTTAACTGTAAATACAAACAGGAAAAAGCCTACGGCTTTTTCTTCCTTTAAATAGTAAGAGACGAAACTCAAACAATCAAGTAGCTAAATCCAATGTATGGAATGGTTTGCTATTTCAGTGATCGTCTTTTAATGTATTTAGTTCCTATGAGCTAGCGTTCGTTCTTTATTTCTTAATGTAATAAAAATAATTTGTTTTAATTAAAAAGGTTTTTAACCCCATTAATTTCCTTTAAAATGAACCATTGAACAACTCTCTACGATCTTCTAGTGCCAAGCTGTCTGTTGAATTAATAACCTATACTATAATTAGGTGGCATATAAAATTTAGTATAGGCAAGAGGTCGTTCTTTATTATTATTGTATGCAAGTTAGTATAGGGAAGAGTTCGATCTTTATTATAACAAAGAAACATCCTTATGCTTAACGTTATCCTGTTTCAGAAAAATTTTCAGCATCGTCTCTAGTCTTAAATTCAACTAATGCAGTACCTTTAAAGTGCGGTTCATTTTTCGACCCATAGTACCTTATTGTGATTTTTTCAACATCTCCAAAATTAAAAAAAAAAAAACTCTAAAAGTACATCAACTGTTGCAGATTTATTGATGCCTTTACAGTAGACTGTTCTCAAAGCAATTTCTCTCTTAATCTCATCTGCAATATCTGGTATAGGCTCTACTCTTTTGATTTTCATGCCATCCTCAGAAACTTCAACCAAACCAGATTTAGACCTCCTCAATGCTCTAGCTACTACTAACGGATAATCTGACAGAGGTACCAGTCGTTAGAATTTCAACAGTTTCGATAGGAACTTATATCCTTCCTCATTTTTCTGAATCTCTTCTAAAAGAAATTTTAATTACAAAAGGTTTTTAACCCCATTAATTTTCTTTAAAATGAGCCATTGAACAACTCTCTACGATGTTCCAGTGCCATGCTATCTGTTGAAGTACTAACCTATACTATAATTAAGTGGCGTATAAAATTTAGTATAGGCAAGAGGTCGTTCTTTATTATAACAACCCGGATATCATAAAACAATTAATTAGCTTTTTACACATATCTCATATGGTCTAGTGGTTTAGGATAGTTGGCTTTCAACCAATTGGCTTGGGTTCGAATCCCGGTGTGGGAATTATTTTTAAAACAAAATCAGGTGAAATTAATTAGCTAATTTGACAAGACATAGGTAACTAAGGGCAAGAGTTCGTCCTTTACTATAATCTTAAATCATACTTCTTTATGGCCTCATTTGGTCTAGTGGCTAGGATAGTTAACTTTCACTTAACAGGCCCTGGTTCGATTCCCGGTGTGGGAAAATTTTTAACTCTATAATCTTCGAACATTCGAACCTTTTAATAATTTATAATGATGTATAATATAAATACTGTAATCTTCACTATAGTAAAGTTGCCTATGCAAGTTAGTATAGGGAAGAGTTCGATCTTTATTATAAATTGTATGGGAAATTTTAACTTATGATGATTTCTTAAGAAACATAATTAAAATTTCTCAAGGTACTAAAAACGATTTATTTTAATTAGAAGAAGTTTTAACCCCATGAATTTCCTTTAAAATGAGCCATTGAATAATTCTCTACGATGTTCCAGTACCAATCTATCTGTTGAATTACTAACCTATACTATAAATAAGTGGCGTATAAAATTTAGTATAGGGAAGAGGTCGTTCTTTATTATAAACTGCTGACGATGAATCTTGAGATCCGAGTTCAAATCTTGGTGGACTTTTTTTAATTTATGAGAGGCAGCCTGGCTGAGTGGTCCAAGGCACTGGTGTTAGCCACCAGTCCTCTTCAGAGGCGTGGGTTCAATTCTTACCGCTGGTATACGATTATGTTTGAAAGACTGCAGTGTGAAAAGACATCAAAATGCAGTTTTTGGTGGAAAAATCCCGTTTAGTATACTGGAAACAAAGAAAAGAGAAAAAAATACCCCGTTTAGGCAGAATGTTGTAGTAGCTGCCACTTTTCTTGATTTTTTAGTACTGATTTTTTAACTTGTGTGTAGCTTGCTTTGATCTAACCATTATGTATTCATGAATGAGACCATTTACAGTTTTGACGTTTCTTATATAGTAATTATGACGTCACTGCATCAAAAATACAGTTTTTATTGGAAAAATTTATTCTCTTTTAGAAATAATTTATTTTAGTTACTATAGATTTTTAACCCAATTAATTTCCTTTAAAATGAGCTATTGAACAACCCTCTACGATGTTCCAGTGCCAAGCTATCTCTGGATACAAAAAAGAAAAAAAAAAGAAAAAAATATCTCGTTTGGGGAGAATAACGTGGTTAAAGTCAATTTTCTCGATTTTCAAGCCAATATATTTCCCTTGCTGTTCAAGCCAAGGGACAGAAAGTTTCCTATACAGGGGTTTCGGACAAGGCGGTTCTAATGGTGTACTTTTTGTTTTGATCTGACTCCTGCTTTAGGAGCTATGGGTTTTTATATTTCTTAACATTGGACGTGATCGTCTCTTACTAGGTTGCTAGCTACCGCTGCAACCCGGATTTTTTTGTGTGTGTAAGATTTTGTGAGTGTGTAAGTTTTTGTGTGTGTGTAAGTTTTTGTGTGTGTGTGTAAGTTTTTGTGTGTGTGTAAGTTTTTGTCTGTGTGTAAGTTTTTTTTTGTGTGTGTAAGTTTTTGTGTGTGCGTAAGTTTTTGTGTGTTTTTAAGTTTTTGTGTGTCTGTAAGCTTTTGTGTGTGTGTGCAAGTTTTTGTGTGTGTGTGTGTAAGTTTTTGTGTGTGTGTGTGTGTGTAAGTTTTTGTGTGTATGTAAGTTTTTTTGTGTGTGTAAGATTTTGTGTGTGTGTAAGTTTGTGTGTGTGTGTGTGTGTGTGTAAGTTTTTGTGTGTGTGTAAGTTTTTATGTGTGTGTGTGTAATTTTTTGTGTGTGTGTGTAACTTTTTGTGTGTGTAAGTTTTTGTGTCTGTGTTTGTAAGTTTTTTTTTGTGTGTAAGTTTTTGTGTGTGTGTGCAAGTTTTTGTGTGTGTGTACAAGTTTTTGTGTGTGTGTGTAAGTTCTTGTGTGTGTGTGTGTAAGTTTTTGTGTGTGTGTAAGTTTTTGTGTGTGTGTGTGTAAGTTTTTGTGTGTGTGTAAGTTTTTGTGTGTGTGTAAGTTTTTGTGTGTGTGTAAGTTTTTGTGTGTGTGTGTAAGTTTCTGTGTGTGTGTGTGTAAGTTTGTGTGTGTGTGTGTAAGATTTTGTGTGTGTGTAAGTTTTTGTGTGTGTGTGTGTTTGTAAGTTTTTTTGTGTGTGTGTGTGTGTGAGTTTTTGTGTGTATGTTGAATTACTAACCTATATTATGATTAAGTGGCGTATAAAATTTAGTAATGACAAGAGGTCGTTCTTTATTATACACAGGAAAAAGCCTACGGCTTTTTCTTCTTTTAAATAGTAAGAGACGAGTCTCAAATAATCAAGTAGCTAGCTAATTCCAAAGGTATTCAATTTTTGTTATTCCAATGATCGTTTTTTATTGTAAATTACCATGAACTGTTTGATTGCTTCAAAATTCAAATATCTTTGAAAAGACTGCAGTATGAAATACATCAAAAATGCAATTTTTTTGAAAAAATTGATTCTACTTTAAAAAGTATTTTATTTTTAAATACAAAAGGCACTAGATGTAGTAATTTCCTTTAAAATGAGCTATTATACAGCTCCCTATGATTTTCCAGTGCCCAGCTAGCTGAGGAGAAAGAAAAAGCGGAAAGAAAAAAATATCCCGTTTGTGGAGAATAACGTGGTAAAAGTCAATTTTCTTGATTTTCAAGCCAATATATTTTCTGTGTTATTCAAGCCAAAGGGCGGTAAGTTTCCTTTATAGAGGATTCGGACAAGGCGGTTCTAATGGTGTACTTTTTGTTTTGATCTGACTCTTTTTTTAGGAGTTGGGGGGTTTTATATTTCTTGACATTGGAGGTGATCGTCTCTTACTAGGTTGCTAGCTACCGCTGCAACCCGGATATTTTAGTACTGATTTTTTAACTTGCGTGTAGCTTGCTTTGATCTAACCATTATGTATTCATGAATGAGACCATTTACAGTTTTGACGTTTCTTATATAGTAATTATGACGTCACTGCATCAAAAATACAGTTTTTATTGGAAAAATTTATTCTCTTTTAGAAATAATTTATTTTAGTTACAAAAGGTTTTTAACCCAATTAATTTCCTTTAAAATGAGCTATTGAACAACCCTCTACGATGTTCCAGTGCCAAGCTATCTCTGGAGACAAAGAAAAAAGAAAAAAATATCCCGTTTGGGGAGAATAACGTGGTAAAAGTCTATTTTCTTGATTTTCAAGCCAATATATTTTTTCTTGTTATTCAAGCCAAAGGGCGGTAAGTTTCCTTTATGGAGGATTTGGACAAGGCGGTTCTAATGGTGTACTTTTTGTTTTGATCTGACTCTTTTTTTAGGAGTTGGGGGGTTTTATATTTCTTTACATTGGAGGTGATCGTCTCTTACTAGGTTGCTAGCTACCGCTGCAACCCGGATGAGAGAATTTACATCTTTGTCGCTCTTAAGTAGTAATAATGAAGTCACGGCGTAATGATTTTATTGACGTCATAGCGCAATGATATTATTTCATGACGTCATCAGAAACAACAATATAATTTCGTTGTTTTTCTATTCACGTCATAGCTCTAATATAAAGCTATGACGACATTCATTATTTATCTAGTAGGTTTTCAGACAAGGTAGTTCTAATGATGTACTTTTGTTTTGATTTGACTGTATTTTTAGGAGTTTTGTTATATTTCTTAGCATTGGACTGATCGTCTCTTACTAGATTGCTAGCTACTGCTGCAACGCAGATTCACATATATAGTTATTTATGAGAGGCAACCTGGCCGAGTGGTCCAAGACACTGGTGTTAGCCACCAGTCTCTTCGGAGGCGTGGGTTCAAATCTTACCGCTGGTATACGATTATGTTTGAAAGACTGCAGTGTGAAAAGACATCGAAAATGCAGTTTTTGGTGGAAAAATTTATTCTCTTTTAGAAATAATTTATTTTAGTTACAAAAGGTTTTTAACCCAATTAATTTCCTTTAAAATGAGCTATTGAACAACCCTCTACGATGTTCCAGTGCCAAGCTATCTCTGGAAACAAAGAAAAAAAAAGAAAAAAATATCCCGTTTAGGAAGAATGTTGTAGTAGCTGCCACTTTTCTTGATTTTCAAGCCAATATATTTCCCTTGCTGTTCAAGCCAAGGGACAGAAAGTTTCCTATACAGGGGTTTCAGACAAGGCGGTTCTAATGGTATACTTTTGTTTTGATCTGACTCCTTTTTTAGGAACTATGGGTTTTTATATTTCTTAACATTGGACGTGATCGTCTCTTACTAGGTTGCTAGCTACCACTGCAACCCGGATCTTAAATGATATGCAACCTAGATATTCGTATTTCTGTTACTATGAGCTAAGGTTCGTTCTTCACTGTAAAATTGCTGCAAACTGGATACGACGACTCCTTCGATACGAAGTGCCTGACTGAAGAAGAAAAAAACACATTGCGCCCACATCGTTCTTTACTCAGGCAGTGCTAGCGCGCTGTCTCTGATAATAAACTGATTACGCACATGAAAAAGCCTACGGCTTTTTCTTCTTTGAAATAGTAAGAGACGAGTCTCAAGCAATCAAGTAGCTAGCTAATTCCAATGTATGCAATTGTTTGTTATTCCAATGATCGTTTTTTATTGTAATGTCACAATGCATTGTGGGGTATACATCCCTAATGTTAGCTACCTTATCAAGGCTCTCACCAAATAATTTTATTATTGTATTTTCATCCACAGAAACTCTAATATTGCCATCACCGTAAATGAAGTCTTGACTATTATTACGACAGAGTCTACTTGACACTTCTTCTATGTGATGACTTAGTTCCTTGTACGAGCCCTCGACTTTTAGTAGATTAATATGTTGTATAATCTTACATTTTGATACTGCCTTATATACGCTATTAATGAAACAGTTCAAGACAGGAAAATGTGGAGCTAGTGCCCTTAGAGAACGCAAATAGCTCTGACATCCCTCATTTGGGCTACAGTATAACGAATGCCCATGCTTTCTTGTGTCCCTGTAATTGATTTCACAATAATCCAAGCCGCCAAGGTAGAAATTAACCACTTTGTCAGTTGAAAATTTTAATGCTATATTGTTTTCAAGGATATCAAAAAGAATTTGACATAATTCAATATCCGTCGGATAGAGCTTGCAGATATCAGGGTGACATTGCCAAGTAACCTGCTGCCCAATTTTTGGTTTTGAATTTTTACTCAGATTGTTATAGGTGACTTCAGCCATCATAATTTCCTTGTCAGATCTAGTTTTAGAGCATTTTTCAATAGTTGTCTCGTACTTTTCAGGACAGTGTGTTCTACTACACAGAGAATTTTTTGCCAAATATTCAGTAGAACTAAACGAACTGTTTAAAACACAGTTAGAAATGCTTTTTCTTGAGTCGGTGTTCCAGGAATTTGTTCTAAATCATTAGTCTTACAAACACATTTACTAATAACCCTAACAGGCTCGTTTTCGCCATAATTGAAAAACATTGCTTTTCCTTCGCTGTTGATAGGTATGCTTGTATATATATTTTTATTGCTGCTACATAAACTGCAATTGCTCCTTCCAAAATTAATATACGAATTTTCTAAGAAGTACGCCTCCGTATATTCACTGTGTTGTCGAACATTTTCCATTGCATCTATAAACTGTTCCGCAGTTGCCAATCCATACCTTGGAAGCTTTTCGTTAAACTGACAACATTTCTTTTGGATATTGCCATGAAGCTTTGCCAAAGCATTTCTAGCCGACTTTTCAACAGCATCCGCTCTTTCAAAGAGAATTTTAATCTGTAATTTCGAATACTTTTCGTGATCCCGATAAAACATGCGTAAAATGTTTCTCAATTTACAAAGATCAGCCTGCATTTTTGCCATCTTCTTGTATTTCTGAATGTAATTTTTCCCTTTGTCCTTATGCGTTCTTCGGTACAACCTCGCAGAGAATTTAATTTTTTCATTATAGCTTTTGTCACCCCAGTATCTACCCATTATTCTGGTAGCAACTTTTTTCTTATGTTTGTTTCGGTAATCTATATCGTTATCATACCGTTCCTTGCTCTTTTGTTTCGCTGTCTCAATTTTCCCTTCTCGATACCCCTGATCCGTAAGATACCTCTGTTTTGCTCTGTCATATTTCATTTTCTTAAATCCTGGATCACAAGACATCTTAGTAGCAATCCTTACGCGTGCTCGAGCTTTATTGCGTTTGGTGGCATTTTTATCTCTTTTAAATAAACTTTTCTTATATTTCAGGATGTTAGCTTTATTTTTTGTGTAGTAAAGTTTTCTATTAGTAGAAATTTGGATTGTTCTATTTTGATATTGTTTTTGGTTATTCTTTCTTTTTTTCCACTCGCGTGAGACCATATTTTTTCAAGATTTAAAATTATTAAGCACACAAAATCCCGTGTCGAGTATCTAAAACCTAGCATAAAACAAAACTAATCTTAAAATTTTCAGGTATTTATCTTGTTTGAATTACAAAATTAGTATTATTGGTTAGACACCATAAATATTTTTGCAGTTTAAATAATAAGTTTAGTGATTCTGGACTGAAAACTAAAATAATTGCAATTATGAGACAATAATATGGAGATATGTACTTTACGGGTTACAGGATACAATAATAAATTTGAACTGAGATGAAAAAAAATTTCTTCCAGGAGACAAAAAGCAAAACTAATTTTAGAATTTTCATGTATTTTTGTTGTTTAAATTAAAAAATTACTATTACTGATTAGGCATCATAAATATTTTTGCAGTTTACATAATAATTTTAGCGATTAAGCCAAAAAAGAAAATTTTGGTTCCAGGAGTTTCGGTTACTATTGAGACAAGTAGCTATTATTACTATAGAGTTCATTACATGGACTGTTTTATTGCTTCAAAATTCAAATATCTTTGAAAAGACTGCAGTATGAAAATACATCAAAAATGCAATTTTTTTGACAAAATTGATTCTACTTTAAAAAGTATTTTATTTTTAAATACAAAAGTGACTAGATGTTGCAATTTCCTTTAAAATGAGCTATTATACAGCTCTCTATGATTTTCCAGTGCCCAGCTAGCTGAGCAGAAAGAAAAAGCGGAAAGAAAAAAATATCCCGTTTGTGGAGAATAACGTGGTAAAAGTCAATTTTCTTGATTTTCAAGCCAATATATTTTCTTTGTTATTCAAGCCAAAGGGAGGTAAGTTTCCTTTATAGAGGATTCGGACAAGGCGGTTCTAATGGTGTACTTTTTGTTTGATCTGACTCTTTTTTTAGGAGTTGGGGGGTTTTATATTTCTTGACATTGGAGGTGATCGTCTCTTACTAGGTTGCTAGCTACCGCTGCAACCCGGATCTTCTTTTAAAGAAGGAAAAGCCAATCGTTTAATATTGATCCCTTACTACAGGTGGATTTGAACCCGCAAACCTCGAATCATGAGGCACACTTTCATCCATTGTGCTGTAGTAAGGTATTCATTGATTTGATTTTTCCACAAATCTGTGTATATACGGATAAATAGATTTTGATAAACGTATTCTAACGGCTATACTAACTTGACTATGCCAGTTAGTATAGCCAAGAGTTATTTTATCATTATAATGACGTCATATACACTATACCTCTTTTTCTTTTCTCTGTTGTACTATGAGATAGACTTCGTTCCTTACTGTAACCTCAAACAATCAAGTAGCTAACTAAGTCTAATGTCTGCAATGGTTTGTTATTTCAATGATCGTTCTTTAATGTAACAGCAACCCGGATCAATTAACTTGGGTTAGAGGTCGTTCTTTATAACACAAGTAACTACCCCTGGAACCACCATATATCAGTTACTATGCATGAGAGATCGTTCTTTACTGTATTAAAATTTTAAAGTATTTTCTGATTTAAATTACAAAATTAAAATTATTGCTCTGACACCATAATATTTTTGCCGTTTTCAGTTAAATAAAAAAAAGTATTTAAAATTTTCAGGAATTATTCTAGTTTCAGTTGACAAATAAGATATTTTTGTAATTATTTAATAATTTATTTTTATATTTTAGTTACTATAGGCTAGAGTTTGTTCCTTATTGTAATTAAAATGAGTCATTGAACAACTCTCTACGATGTTCGAATGCCAAGCTATCTGTTGAATTACTAACCTATACTATAATTAAGTGGCGTAATAGGCAAGAGGTCGTTCTTTATTATAATTCTCAATGAAAAAGAAATTAGTTATTGATCATTTCTATTTTTCCAAATAATATAAAAATTTTCCACTTTAGTTGAGATTTGTCTCGAAGAGATGAAAAATTTAAAATACTGTTCCAAATTTTTCACAGAAGATAAAAAAGTTCAAGTTCCACTTCTGAATTTTACCAAAGAACACATTTCAATTCTAATTTCTCCAGAGAATATAAAAATCTTCCACTTCAGTTCTTTATTTCACAAAGACATAAAGAAATTTAAAGTTCAATTCTAAATTTTTCGGTGGAAGATAGAAAATGTAATACAAGTTCTAGTTCAATTTTTAATTTTCTCAACGAAGTGAAGAAAAGTTCAAGTTCTATTCTGAATTTTCTCAATGAAAAAGAAATTAGTTATTGATCAATTCTATTTTTCTAAATTTTTCCGTAATAAATAGAAAAAGCTATACCATAGTTGTAAATATTTTCCCGGAAGATAAAAAGTTCTAGTTCAATTTTTAATTTTCTCAACGAAGTGAAGAAAAGTTCAAGTTCTATTCTGAATTTTCTCAATGAAAAATAAATTAGTTATTGATCATTTCTATTTTTCCAAATAATATAAAAATTTTCCACTTTAGTTCAGATCTGTCTCGAAGAGATGAAAAATTTAAAATACTGTTCCAAATTTTTCACAGAAGATAAAAAGTTCAAGTTCTCTTCTGAATTTTACCAAAGAACACAATTCAATTCTAATTTCTCCAGAGAAAACAAAAATCTTCCACTTCAGTTCTCTATTTCACAAAGACATAAAGAAATTTAAAGTTCAATTCTAAATTTTTCGATGGAAGATAGAAAAGTAATACCATACTTGTGAATATTTTCACGGAAGATAAAAAGTTCTAGTTCAATTTAAAATTTTCTCAACGAAGTGAAGAAAATTTCAAGTTCTCTTCTGAATTTTCTCTATGAAAAAGAAGTAAATTATTGATCATTTCTATTTTTCCAAATAATATAAAAATTTTCCACTTTAGTTCAGATCTGTCTCAAAGGGATGAAAAAATTTTTAAAACTGGTCCAAATTTTTCATAGAAGATAGAAAAGTTCAAGTTCTCTTCTGAATTTTACCAAAGACCAAACTTCAATTCTAATTTTTCCAGAGAAAATAAAAATCTTAAACTTCAGTTTTAAGTTCCCCAAATACATAAAGAAATTTAAAGTTCTATTCTAAATTTTTCCGTAGTAGATAGAAAAAGCTATACCATAGTTCTGAATATTTTCCCTGAAGATAAAAAGTTCTAGTTCAATTTTTAATTTTCTCAATGAAGTGAAGAAAAGTTCAAGTTCTGTTCTGAATTTTCTCAATGAAAAAGAAATTAGTTATTGATCAATTCTATTTTTCCAAATAATATAAAAATTTTCCACTTCAGTTCAGATCTGTCTCAAAGAGATGAAAAATTTAAAATACTGTTCCAATTTTTTTCACAGAATATAAAAAAGTTCAAGTTCTCTTCTGAATTTTACCACAGAACACAATTCAATTCTAATTTCTCCAGAGAAAATAAAAATCTTCCACTTCAGTTCTTTATTTCACGAAGTCATAAAGAAATTTAAAGTTCTATTCTAAATTTTTCGGTGGGAGATAGAGAAAGTAATATCATAGTTGTGAATATAGTTGTGAATTCCGGCGAGTATGGTTAGGTTAGGTTAGGCTAGATTAAGTTAGGTTAGACCGCTGCAAACCGGATTGCTAGCTAACGCTGCAACCCGGATAACATCTAATATAATCTCTTTAGAGGCATGGGTTCAAATCTTACCACCTGTATACGATAATGATTTATGTACAAAAATCAAATATCTTTGAAAAGACTGCAGTATGAAAAGACATCAAAATTGCAGTTTTTGGTGGAAAAATTTATTCTCTCTTAGAAATAATTTATTTTAGTTACAAAAAGTTTTTTAGCCCATTTAACTTCCTTTAAAATGAGCCATTGAACAACTTTGTACGATGTTCCAGTGCCAAGCTATCCGTGGAAAAGAAGAAAAAAAAGGAAAAGATATGCCGTTTGTGGAGAATAACGTGGTTAAAGTCAATTTTCTTGATTTTCAAGCCAATATATTTCCCTTGTTGTTCAAGCCAAATAACAGAAAGTTTCTTATGCAGGGGTTTCGGACAAGGTGGTTCTAATGGTGTATGTTTTGTTTATTATCTGACTCCTTTTTTAGGAGCTATGGGTTTTTATATTTCTTAACATTGGACGTGCTCGTCTCTTAATAGGTTGCTAGCTACCGCTGCAACCCGGATTTCAGCTATATCCGATGAAACTTACATATTCCCCATTTATAATGAACTGTATGTAATAATTGACAAATAATTTTTATGATGAACTATATCGGTCCTTTATATAACTTTAAAATGAGCCATTAAACAACTCTCTATGATGTACCAGTGCCAAGCTATCTGTAGAATTACTAACCTATACTATAATTAAGTGGCGTATAAAATTTAGTATAGGCAAGAGGTCGTTCTTTATTATAATTTTGGTGGAAAAATTTATTCTCTTTTAGAAATAATTTATTTTAGATACTTTAGATTTTTAACCCAATTAATTTCCTTTATAATGAGCCATTGAACAACTATCTACGATGTTCCAGTGCAAAGCTATCTCTGGAAAAGAAAGAAAAAAAGAAAAAAATATCCCGTTTAGGCAGAATGTTCTGGTAGCTGCCACTTTTCTTGATTTTCAAGCCAATATATTTCTCTTGCTTTTCAATCCAAAGGGTGTTAAGTTTCCTTTCAAGGGGTTTCGGACAAGGCGGTTCTAATGGTGTACTTTTTGTTTTGATCTGACTCCTTTTTTAGGACTATATGGGTTTTTATATTTCTTAACATTGGACGTGATCGTCTCTTACTAGGTTGCTAGCTACCGCTGCAACCCGGAAACATTGAACAACTCTCTATGATGTTCCAGTGCCAGGCTATCTATGGAATATAAAGTTTTAATATAACTTTACCACGAACTGCTTGATTGCTTCAAAAATTTTAACTCAATTATTAAATACTTCAGTTACTATTGGTTACAGTTAGTTCCTTATTGTAATGCTAGCTACCGCTGCCACCCGGATAATAAACTGATTACAAACAGGAAAAAGCCTACGGCTTTTTCTTCTTTTAAATAGTAAGAGACGAACCTCAAACAATCAAGTAGATAACTAATTCCAATGTATGCAATTGTTTGTTATTTCAATGATCGTCTTTTAATGTAAAATTACATAATCCATATTTATGTTTCAGTTAACATGGGCTAGGTGTCCTTCTTTATTGTAATGCAACCCGGAAAATACGATGAAATAATAATATGCATATGGTTCTTAAATCATGCTGTTTTATAGTCCCATATGGTGTAGCGGCTAGGATAGCTGGCTTTGATCTAGAAGGCCCGGGTTCGATTCCCGGTATTGGAAAATTTTTAACTCTATAATCTTCGAACATTAGAAGCTCTAAACCTTTTATAATTTATAATGAACCACATCGATCCTTTATGTAATGTAACTACACCAAGAACCACCATATATCAGTTAGTATGGGAGAGAGATCGTTCTTTATTACTGTAAATGCCCAGCTAGCTGAGGAGAAAGAAAAAGCTTTCAGTTAACATGGGCTAGGTGTCGTTCTTTATTGTAACTCTTACTAGGTTGCTAGCTACCGCTGCAACCCGATAACATGGGCTAGGTATCGTTCTTTATTGTAAACCTTAATAAAAATAGTGGCTTATTTAGTATAGGAAAGAGTTCGTTCTTTATTATATATTCATGAATGAGACCATTTACAGTTTTGACGTTTCTTATATAGTAATTATGACGTCACTGCATCAAAAATACAGTTTTTATTGGAAAAATTTATTCTCTTTTAGAAATAATTTATTTTAGTTACAAAAGGTTTTTAACCCAATTAATTTCCTTTAAAATGAGCTATTGAACAACCCTCTACGATGTTCCAGTGCCAAGCTATCTCTGGATACAAAAAAAGAAAAAAAAAAATATCCCGTTTGGGGAGAATAACGTGGTAAAAGTCAATTTGCTTGATTTTCAAGCCAATATATTTCCCTTTCTGTTCAAGCCAAGGGACAGAAAGTTTCCTATACAGGGGTTTCGGACAAGGCGGTTCTAATGGTGTACTTTTTGTTTTGATCTGACTCCTTTTTTAGGAACTATGGGTTTTTATATTTCTTAACATTGGACGTGATCGTCTCTTACTAGGTTGCTAGCTACCGCTGCAACCCGGATGCTGTTTTAAGGTCCCATATGGTGTAGCGGATAGGACAGCTGACTTTCATCTAGAAGGCCCGGGTTCGATTCCCGGTGTTGGGAAATTTTTAACTCTATAATCTTCGAACATTAGAAGCTCTAAACCTTTTATAATTTATAATGAACCATATCGATCCTTTATGTAAACTACTTTATGCTCGTTCTTTATTATAACTTTCTTAGGAACTATGGGTTTTTATATTTCTGAACATTGGACGTGATTGTCTCTTACTAGGTTGCTACCTACCGCTGCAACCCGGATAAAATCACATTTAACTTCGTAAGACGGCAAATATACCACATACCTATTTTCTTTTCCCTGTTGCAACAGTTATTGTGAGATAGACTTCGGTCCTTACTATAACCGATTCTATTTTGAAGATAATTTGTTTTAGTTACAAAAAATTTTCAACCTCATTAATTTCCTTTAAAATGAGCCATTGAACAACTCTCTACGATGTTCCAGTGCCAAGCTATCTGTGTAATTACTAACCTATACTATAATTAAGTGGCATATAAAATTTAGTATAAGCAAGAGGTCGTTCTTTATTATAACTTTGAAATAGTAAGAGACTAGCCTTAAACAATCAAGTAGCTAACTAAATCAAATATATGTAATGGGTTTTTATTCTAATGATCGTCTTTTAATGAAAAATTTGAATATATTGACCTTAGATATAACTGTGCTAGCCTATATTATAGCTAAGTGGCCTATAAAAATAGTATAGGCAAGAGGTCGTTCTTTATTATAAAATTTCCTTTAAAATGAGCCATTGAACAAATCTCTACGATGTTCCAGTGCCAAGCTATCTCTGGATACAAAAGAAAAAAAAAAAAAAAGAAAAAAAAATATCCCGTTTAGGCAGAATGTTGTAGTAGCTGCCACTTTTCTTGATTTTCAAGCCAATATATTTCCCTTGCTGTTCAAGCCAAGGGACAGAAAGTTTACTATACAGGGGTTTCGGACAATGCGGTTCTAATGGTGTACTTTTTGTTTTGATCTGACTCCTCTGTTAGGAACTATGGGTTTTTATATTTCTTAACATTGGACGTGATCGTCTCTTACTAGGTTGCTAGCTACCGCTGCAACCCGGATGATTATCAAGCCAATATATTTTCTTTGTTATTCAAGCCGCAGGGCGGTAAGTTTCCTTTATAGGGGTTTCGGACAAGGCGGTTCTAATGGTGTACTTTTTGTTTTGATCTGACTCTGTTTTTAGGAGTTAGGGGTTTTTATATTTCTTAACATTGGACGTGATCGTCTCTTACTAGGTTGCTAGCTACCGCTGCAACCCGGATAAAAAATTAAGTTTTCCATAAAAAAATAATTAATTTAAAAGAAAATTAAGTAGAAATGGCACAAGATCTAGAGATTTCCTTTAAAATGAGCCATTGAACAACTCTCTACAATGTCCCAGTACCAAGCTATCTGTGGAAAAGAAGAAGAAGAAGAAAGAAAGAAAAAAATATCGCGTTTGTGGGATATTTTTCTTGGCCGAGTGGTCCAAGGCGGTGGTGTTAGTCACCAGTCTCTTCGGAGGTGTGGGTTCAAATCCTACCACTGGTATACGATTATGACGTCATTGATCAATCTTTAATATGAAATATGCAATTTTTCGTAAAAATTTGATTCTATTTTAAAAATACATTGTTTTAAGTACAAAAAGTTTTTGACGCCATTAATTTCCTTTAAAATGAGCCATTGAACAACTCTCTACGATGTTCCAGTGCCAAGCTATCTCTGGAAAAGAAGAAGAAAGAAAAAAATATCCCCTTTGAGGAGAATAACGTGGTAAAAGTTAATTTTCTTGATTTTCAAGCCAATATATTTTCTTTGTTATTCAAGCCAAAGGGCAGTAAGTTTCCCTTATACGAATTTCGGACAAGGCGATTCTAATGGTATACTTTTTGTTTTGATCGAACTCCTTTCTTAGGAGTTTTGGGTTTTTATATTTCTTAACATTGGACGTGATCGTCTCTTACTAGGTTGCTAGCTACCGCTGCAACCCGGATAACTGGTATACGATTATGTTTGAAAGACTGCAGTGTGAAAAGACATCAAAAATGCAGTTTTTGGTGGAAATATTTATTCTCTTTTAGAAATAATTTATTTTAGTTACTATAGATTTTTAACCCAATTAATTTCCTTTAAAATGAGCTATTGAACAACCCTCTACGATGTTCCAGTGCCAGGCTATCTGTGGAAAAGAAAAAAAAAGAAAAAAATATCCCGTTTGGGGAGAATAACGTGGTTAAAGTCAATTTTCTTGATTTTCAAGCCAATATATTTCCCTTGCTGTTCAAGCCAAGGGACAGAAAGTTTCCTAAACAGGGGTTTCGGACAAGGCGGTTCTAATGGTGTACTTTTTGTTTTGATCTGACTCCTTTGTTAGGAACTATGGGTTTTTATATTTCTTAACATTGGACGTGATCGTCTCTTACTAGGTTGCTAGCTACCGCTATAACCCGGATTACAAACAGGAAAAAGCCTACGGCTTTTTCTTCTTTGGAGTAGTAAGAGACGAACCTCAAAGAATCAGGCAGCTAACTAAGTCCAATATAAGCAATTGTTTGTTCTTCTAATGATCATCTTTTAATTTGGCGTTTCTTACTAGGTTTCTAGCTACCACTTAAACCCGGATTATGTAATAGGTTGCTAGCTACAGCTGCAACCTAGATATTCTTATTTCTGCAACTATGGGCTAAGGCTCGTTCTTTTATGTAACACTAGCAAAACATTTTTAAGCCTGATGAAGATTTAACTAATGTGTCAAAAGTAAAGTTGCAAGTCAACGATTTTGTTTTGGCCTTATTATAATTGGTATGGTGAAATAATAATATGCATATGGCTCTTAAATCATACTTCTTTATGGTTCCATATGGTCTAGTGGCTAGGGTAGTTAACTTTCACTTAACAGGCTCGGGTTCGATTCCTGGTGTAGGAAAATTTTTAACTCTATAATCTTCGAACATTTGAACCTTTTATAATCTATAATGATGTATAATATAAATACTGTAATCTTAACTATAGTGAAGTTGCATATGCCAGTTAGCATAGGGAAGACTTTGATCTTTATTATAATTGCAGTTTTGACGTTTCTTATATAGTAATTATGACGTCACTGCATCAAAAATACAGTTTTTATTGAAAAAATTTATTCTCTTTTAAAAATAATTTATTTTAGTTACTATAGATTTTTAACCCAATTAATTTCCTTTAAAATGAGCTATTGAACAACCCTCTACGATGTTCCAGTGCCAAGCTATCTCTGGATACAAAAAAAGAAAAAAAAAAGAAAAAAAGAAAAAAATATCCCGTTTGGGGAGAATAACGTGGTAAAAGTCTATTTTCTTGATTTTCAAGCCAATATATTTTCTTTGTTATTCAAGCCAAAGGGCGGTAAGTTTCCTTTATGGAGGATTTGTACAAGGCGGTTCTAATGGTGTACTTTTTGTTTTGATCTGACTCTTTTTTTAGGAGCTACGGGTTTTTATATTTCTTAACATTGGAGGTGATCGTCTCTTACTAGGTTGCTAGCTACCGCTGCAACCCGGATATTTTAGTTACTATAGATTTTTAACCCACTTAATTTGCTTTAAAATGAGCCATTGAACAACTCTCTACGATGTTCCAGTGCCAAGCTATCTGTGGAAAAGAAAAAAAGAAAAAAAGAAAAAAAATATCCCGTTTAGGCAGAATGTTGTAGTAGCTGCCACTTTTCTTAATTTTCAAGCCAATATATTTCCCTTGCTGTTCAAGCCAAGGGACTGAAAGTTTTCTATACAGGGGTTTCGGGCAAGGCGGTTCTAATGGTGTACTTTTGAATTTGATCTGACTCCTTTTTTAGGAACTATGGGTTTTTATATTTCTTAACATTGGACGTGATCATCTCTTACTAGGTTGCTAGCTACCGCTGCAACCCGGATTACTATGAGGCGTGATCGTCTCTAACTAGGTTGCTAGCTACCGCTGCAACCCGAATCAAAAACTGCTAATTATAAGTAATTTGGGTAATTAATAACAATAATATTGTATCAAGTTGTTTAAACATTAAGATAAAATAAGACTCATTTAAATATTTTTAGGAATGTATATAGTTTCTTTTGATAAAGTGAAGTTGTTACTGAAACATTCTAAATATTTTTGCAGTTTACAGAGTTTTGTAGTTTTTTCCTCATACCTTTTGCATTGTCTTAATATAAAAACTGGAATCTTAACTATAGTGAAGTAGCCTATACAAGTTAGTATAGGGAAGAGTTCGTTCTTTATTATATGTTTAAAAAATTATGTTTTCCTGAACTCAGGCAAAACCTTCTGTACTTGCTAAGATAAAATCAAAATAAGCAAACATTTTGCTCTTATTTAGGGTGAACGTCAAGTTTTATTTAATCTATAAAGCTATTCTATTGAACTTTGAACAAGGAGAGAGTACTCAAAGGCCATGAATCTTTCCAGTAGCACTACCGCTGCAACCCGGATTCCAATGATTGTCTTTTAATGTAAACACAGATAATGCTTCAATTACTAAGGACGAAAGTTCGTTCTTTAGTGTAATTTATATTTCTTAACATTGGACGTAATCGTCTCTTACTAGGTTTGCTAGCTACCGCTGCGTAAAATTTTTCTCAACTTACGAAGATCAGCCTTCATTTTTGCCATCTTCTTGTATTTTTGAATGTAATTTTTCCTTTTGTCCTTTATTAACTAATTCCAATGTATGCAATTGTTAGTTATTCCAATGATCGTCTTTCAATGTAATCTAATGGTGTACTTTTTGTTTTGAACTGTCTTTTCTTAGGAGTTTTGGGTTTTTATGTTTCTTAACACTGGACGTGATCGTCTCTTACTAGGTTGCTAGCTGCTGCTGCAACCCGGATATTTATTATAATTTTTGATATATTGAATTTAAATAAAACTGTACTAGCCTATACTATAGTTAAGTGGCCTACAAAATTTAGCATAGGCAAGAGATCGTTCTCTATTATATTTTTTTGTATTAAAAAATTTATTATCATGTCATATATGTAACTTCTATTTGATGAGTCTCTGACGGTACAATTGTATGCATATCCATTTTTTACGCGGGAGATTGGGGTTCGATTCCTCTTCTGGAAGAACTGGGCTTGAGTTCGCTCTTTACTATACAACAAGAAGAACAAACCCTTCCATATATTGGACTTTGTTAGCTGCCTGATTCTTTGAGGTTAGTCTCTTTTTATAATCAATTACTATAGACTACAGATCGTTCTTTAATGTAACTAAACAATAAATACAAACAGGAAAAAGCCTACGGCTTTTCTTCTTTGAAATAGTAAGAGACGAAATTCAAAAAGTCAAGTAGCTAACTAAGTCCAATGTATGGAATGGTTTGTTATTTCAGTGACCGTCTTTTAATGTAATAAAACTAGCAAAACAGTTTTTAAGTCTGATGAAGATTTAACTGATGTGTCAAAAGTAAGGTTGCAAGTCGACGATTTTGTTTTGGCCTTATTATAATTGGTATGGTGAAATAATAATATGCATATGGTTCTTAAATCATACTTCTTTATGGTCCCATTCGGTCTAGTGGCTTGGATAGTTAACTTTCACTTAAGAGGCCCGGGTTCGATTCCCGGCGTGAGAAAATTTTTAACTCTATAATGTTCGAACATTCGAACCTTTTAGAATTTATAATGATGTATAATATAAATACAGTAATCTTCACTGTAGTGAAGTTGCCTATGCAAGTTAGTATAAAAAGAGTTCGATCTCTATTATAATACTTTTTAAAGTAGAATCAATTTTCTCAAAAAAAATTGCATTTTTGATGTATTTTCATACTGCAGTCTTTTCAAAGATTTTACGTCACGTCGCTAATTAAGTCATGTATGGTTATTAGTACACAGTAGGTTTTAGATATTACGTCATGTCACTTATTACGTCATATATGGTTATTAGTAGATAATCGGTAAAATATTCGTTCTTTATTATAACAAAAATGCAATTTTTTTGACAAAATTGATTCTACTTTAAAAAGTATTTTATTTTTAATTACAAAAGTGACTAGATGTTGCAATTTCCTTTAAAATGAGCTATTATACAGCTCTCTATGATTTTCCAGTGCCCAGCTAGCTGAGCAGAAAGAAAAAGCGGAAAGAAAAAAATATCCCGTTTGTGGAGAATAACGTGGTAAAAGTCAATTTTCTTGATTTTCAAGCCAATATATTTTCTTTGTTATTCAAGCCAAAGGGAGGTAAGTTTCCTTTATAGAGGATTCGGACAAGGCGGTTCTAATGGTGTACTTTTTGTTTTGATCTGACTCTTTTTTAGGAGTTGGGGGGTTTTATATTTCTTGACATTGGAGGTGATCGTCTCTTACTAGGTTGCTAGCTACCGCTGCAACCCGGATTTCTTGATTTTCAAGCCAATATATTTCCCTTGCTGTTCAAGCCAAGGGACAGAAAGTTTCCTATACAGGGGTTTCGGACAAGGCGGTTCTAATGGTGTACTTTTTGTTTTGATCTGACTCCTTTGTTAGGAACTATGGGTTTTTATATTTCTTAACATTGGACGTGATCGTCTCTTACTAGGTGCTAGCTACCGCTGCAACCCGGACGCTTCTTATATTGTAACGTATTGACAAGAAACCATTTATGATGAGCTATATCGGTCCTTTATGTAAATATCATAAAACAATTAATTAGCTTTTTACACATATCTCATATGGTCTAGTGGTTTAGGATAGTTGGCTTTCAACCAATTGGCTTGGGTTCGAATCCCGGTGTGGGAATTATTTTTAAAACAAAATCAGGTGAAATTAATTAGCTAATTTGACAAGACATAGGTAACTAAGGGCAAGAGTTCGTTCTTTACTATAAAACAGGCTCGGGTTCGATTCCCGGTGTGGGAAAATTTTTAACTCTATAATCTTCGAATATTTGAACCTTTTATAATTTATAATGATGTATAATATAAATACTGTAATCTTAACTATATTAACTATAGTGAAGTTGCGTATGCAAGTTAGTATAGGGAAGAGTTCGATCTTTATTATAAAATAAGGGCAAGAGTTCGTTCTTTACTATAATTACATGGACTGTTTTATTGCTTCAAAATTCAAATATCTTTGAAAAGACTGCAGTATGAAAATACATCAAAAATGCAATTTTTTTGACAAAATTGATTCTACTTTAAAAAGTATTTTATTTTTAAATACAAAAGTGACTAGATGTTGCAATTTCCTTTAAAATGAGCTATTATACAGCTCTCTATGATTTTCCAGTGCCCAGCTAGCTGAGCAGAAAGAAAAAGCGGAAAGAAAAAAAATATCCCGTTTGTGGAGAATAACGTGGTAAAAGTCAATTTTCTTGATTTTCAAGCCAATATATTTTCTTTATTATTCAAGCCAAAGGGCGGTAAGTTTCCTTTATGGAGGATTCGGACAAGGCGGTTCTAATGGTGTACTTTTTGTTTTGATCTGACTCTTTTTTTAGGAGTTGGGGGGTTTTATATTTCTTGACATTGGACGTGATCGTCTCTTACTAGGTTGCTAGCTACCGCTGCAACCCGGATTATATTTCTTAACATTGGACGTGATCGTCTCTTACTAGGTTGCTAGCTACCGCTGCAACCCGGATGTTTTGGCCTTATTATAATTGGTATGGTGAAATAATAATATGCATATGGTTCTTAAATCATACTTCTTTATGGTCCCATATGGTCTAGTGTCTAGGATAGTTAACTTTCACTTAACAGGCCCGGGTTCGATTCCCGGTGTGGGAAAATTTTTAACTCTTATAAATACTGTAATCTTAACTATAGTGAAGTTGCCTATGCAAGTTAGTATAGGGAAGAATTCGATCTTTATTATAATTTACTTATGATGATTTCTTAAGGAATATAATTAAAATTTCTTAATGTAATAAAAAAAATTTATTTTAGTTACAAAAGGTTTTTAACCCAATTAATTTCCTTTAAAATGAGCCATTAAACAACTCTCTACGATGTTCCAGTGCCAAGCTATCTGTGGAATTACTAACCTATACTATAATTAAGTGGCGTATAAAATTTAGTATAGGCAAGAGGTCGTTCTATATTATAAACATTTGAACCTTTTTTAATTTATAAAGATGTATAATATAAATACTGTAATCTTAACTATAGTGAAGTTGCGTATGCAAGTTAGTATAAGGAAGAGTTCGATCTTTATTATAATGTAACAATGATTAATCTTTAACATTAATTATAATCTTATTTTAGCTACAATGGGCTGGAAGTTTGTTCTTAATGTAAACAAAGTCTAATGTATGCAATGGTCTGTTATTCAAATGATCGTCCTTTAATGTAATGTTGAATTACTAACCTATACTATAATTAAATTGCATAAAAAATTTAGTATAGGTAAGAGGTCGTTCTTTATTATAAACTCAAACAATCAAGTAGCTAACTAAGTCCAATGTATGGAAAGGTTTGTTATTTCAGTGATTTACTTACCTATACTATAGTTAAGTGGCCTATATAATTTAGTATAGGCAAGAGGTCGTTCTTTATTATACAATTTAAAATTTAAAAAAGAAAATTGTTTATTTACATTCTAGCTAAAATAATGAAGATATTATGAATGAACCACAGTGTTCAGTTTCTTTGGACTTGAGTTCGTTTTTTAACTATAAATACAAACAGGAAAAAGCCTACGGCTTTTTCTTCTTTTAAATAGTAAGAGACGAAACTCAAACAATCAAGTAGCTAACTAAGTCCAATGTATGGAATGGTTTGTTATTTCAGTGATCGTCTTTTAATGTAAAAATTACTATGGGCCAGAGATCGTTTCTTTACTGTAATGCTTGATTGAAACCATTATGTAATTATGAATGTGAACTTTTACAGTTCTGAAGCTTCTTATATAGTAATTATGACGTCACAGCGTAATGATTTTGTTGACGTCATAGCGCAATGATATTATTTCATGACGTCTTCAGAAACAACAATATAATTTCGTGTTTGTCTATTCACATCATAGCTCTAACAAAATTTAATTAGAGTTCGTTCTTTATTGTTATGTTTGGACGTGATCGTCTCTTATTGTGATATTCATGAATGAGACCATTTACAGTTTTGACGTTTCTTATATAGTAATTATGACGTCACTGCATCAAAAATACAGTTTTTATTGGAAAAATTTATTCTCTTTTAGAAATAATTTATTTTAGTTACAAAAGGTTTTTAACCCAATTAATTTCCTTTAAAATGAGCTATTGAACAACCCTCTACGATGTTCCAGTGCCAAGCTATCTCTGGATACAAAAAAGAAAAAAAAAAATATCCCGTTTGGGGAGAATAACGTGGTAAAAGTCAATTTGCTTGATTTTCAAGCCAATATATTTCCCTTTCTGTTCAAGCCAAGGGACAGAAAGTTTCCTATACAGGGGTTTCGGACAAGGCGGTTCTAATGGTGTACTTTTTGTTTTGATCTGACTCCTTTTTTAGGAACTATGGGTTTTTATATTTCTTAACATTGGACGTGATCGTCTCTTACTAGGTTGCTAGCTACCGCTGCAACCCGGATTATGTATTCATGAATGAGACCATTTACAGTTTTGACGTTTCTTATATAGTAATTATGACGTCACTGCATCAAAAATACAGTTTTTATTGGAAAAATTTATTCTCTTTTAGAAATAATTTATTTTAGTTACTATAGATTTTTAACCCAATTAATTTCCTTTAAAATGAGCTATTGAACAACCCTCTACGATGTTCCAGTGCCAAGCTATCTCTGGATACAAAAGAAAAAAAAAGAAAAAAATATCCCGTTTGGGGAGAATAACGTGGTTAAAGTCAATTTTCTTGATTTTCAAAGCCAATATATTTCCCTTGCTGTTCAAGCCAAGGGACAGAAAGTTTCCTATACAGGGGTTTCGGACAAGGCGGTTCTAATGGTGTACTTTTTGTTTTGATCTGACTCCTTTTTTAGGAGCTATGGGTTTTTATATTTCTTAACATTGGACGTGATCGTCTCTTACTAGGTTGCTAGCTACCGCTGCAACCCGGAAAATTTATTCTCTTTTAGAAATAATTTATTTTAGTTACAAAAGGTTTTTAACCCAATTAATTTACTTTAAAATGAGCTATTGAACAATCCTCTACGATGTTCCAGTGCCAAGCTATCTGTGGAAAAGAAAAAAAAAGAGAAAAAGAAAAAAATATCCCGTTTGGGGAGAATAACGTGGTTAAAGTCAATTTTCTTGATTTTCAAGCCAATATATTTCCCTTGCTGTTCAAGCCAAGGGACAGAAAGTTTCCTATACAGGGGTTTCGGACAAGGCGGTTCTAATGGTGTACTTTTTGTTTTGATCTGACTCCTTTGTTAGGAACTATGGGTTTTTATATTTCTTAACATTGGACGTGATCGTCTCTTACTAGGTTGCTAGCTACCGCTGCAACCCGGATTATACAGCTCTCTATGATTTTCGAGTGCCCAGCTAGCTGAGGAGAAAGAAAAAGCTTTCAGTTAACATGGGCTAGGTGTCGTTCTTTATTGTATTTAAAATGAGCCATTGAACAACTCTCTACGATGTTCCAGTACCATGCTATCTGTTGAATTACTAACCTATACTACAATTAAGTGGCGTGTAAAATTTAGTATAGGCAAGAGGTCGTTCTTTATTATACTTGGGTTCGAATCCCGGTGTGGGAATTATTTTTAAAACAAAATCAGGTGAAATTAATTAGCTAATTTGACAAGACATAGGTAACTAAGGGCAAGAGTTCGTTCTTTACTATAAAACAGGCTCGGGTTCGATTCCCGGTGTGGGAAAATTTTTAACTCTATAATCTTCGAATATTTGAACCTTTTATAATTTATAATGATGTATAATATAAATACTGTAATCTTAACTATATTAACTATAGTGAAGTTGCGTATGCAAGCTAGTATAGGGAAGAGTTCGATCTTTATTATAATTATGTATTCATGAATGAGACCATTTACAGTTTTGACGTTTCTTATATAGTAATTATGACGTCACTGCATCAAAAATACAGTTTTTATTGGAAAAATTTATTCTCTTTTAGAAATAATTTATTTTAGTTACTATAGATTTTTAACCCAATTAATTTCCTTTAAAATGAGCTATTGAATAACCCTCTACGATGTTCCAGTGCCAAGCTATCTCTGGATACAAAAGAAAAAAAAAAGAAAAAAATATCCCGTTTGGGGAGAATAACGTGGTTAAAGTCAATTTTCTTGATTTTCAAGCCAATATATTTCCCTTGCTATTCAAGCCAAGGGACAGAAAGTTTCCTATACAGGGGTTTCGGACAAGGCGGTTCTAATGGTGTACTTTTGTTTTGATCTGACTCCTTTTTTAGGAGCTATGGGTTTTTATATTTCTTAACATTGGACGTGATCGTCTCTTACTAGGTTGCTAGCTACCGCTGCAACCCGGATTATTATTATTATTCATTTATTGCCCGTCAAAAAAAAGGTACAGTAGACGGAGTAATCACTAAAGAAAACAAAAAAGAAAAAAAAAGAAGAAAAAGAAGGACACAAACACACATTGAAAATTCAAACACATGACAAAAGAAAACTCTTCATTACATTAATACGAACAGTGACTATATGCATTACATTAATACAAAAAAACTATTGTGAACAAATTGTTGACCATGGATGATTAAACTTACTTTGAAAACGGGATAGAGATTTACTAATGCTAATATTAGGGTCAGATAGCTTATACAAATGAATAATTTTACGGTTTCTTGTCCAAGGGGGCAAATGTAGAAGATATTTAGCAAATCTGAAGAAGATTGATCGTAGGTGCTTTTTATCTGTAACTGTAAAGAATCTCCAGAAAGGAGCAATGTAAAGCAGATGAGGAAGGGCTGTGGCGTTGTAAATGGATGCTAGAATATAACGGTTGAAACGTAGTTTGCTTTTTACGATTACAGCGTAAGAAATGCTAATTTTACGCTCAACGTGAGAAATCAGCAAACGACGTGTGTGGCCTATAGATGTGCCAATTGGGAGGCCCAGGTATGTAATATGGTCTGAGGGTTTAACAAGAGAACCGTCCATATTTATAAGAGGAGTAGAGGGATTTCGCCAATTGAAAAGGATTACTTCGGATTTCTCAGGATTAAAAGACAGACCGATTTTTGAATATTCATCTTTGAGGATTTTGAAATTCTGCTCAATGCGCTGGATCGTACGGCTGAGATTCAGGATGTCATCAGCATAACAAATAAGAGACATATCTATTCTCCCAAGAATGCATGAAGGAAGACACTTTGCCTGCGCTTCCAGGACACTATTATTGAACAGGGTAGGGGAAGTGATAGCTCCCTGTCTAGTCCCTTTCTTAACGAGGATGGGGTATTGAAGATTCACAAGCATATTCGAGGGAATCGAAGAGTTTGGCCTCACACGAGAATTAATGCAATTATATAGGGAAGGATGAAGAGCCGACTGCAGGGAAAAACGGGATGGAAGTTTTAAACGCACTTTTAGGTTCCTATATAAATCCCTGAGAACACGGACAACTGATCGGTTTACGCCTCGCCTTGCCATATGAAGAAGCATGGACGAATGAATTAAGGAATCGAACGCTCGTCTAACGTCATGTCCGGCGAGGATCATACTTTCTCCCGAAGATTCAGCGTCGGCGAGGGCAGTAAAAACTGCTGTAAGAGCATGAGAACAGCCAAGATAAGCCTGAAAACCGAACTGATATGGGGGAACGTAACATTTTTGTCTTAACTCATCAAGAAAAAGAAGCTCGAAAAGTTTGCATGTCGTAGTAGATACGGTGATGGGACGGAAAGAGGAACATTGCAGCTCAGATTTCCCTTTTTTGGGAATCGGAGACAGATCACCAATGCAGAACGAGGATGGAACAATACCTGTAACAAATATCATTTGCATGAGAAGGCTGAGGTGACGCACCAATAGATAACTTCCATTAATGATGTGTAGAGTGCTCACCTTATCTATCCCACAAGACGCTTTCTTTTTAAGTTGGGAAATGGCTTTTATAACAGCGTCACAAGTAACAACAAAATCAAGGTCAGGAGATTCATTAATGAATTTGCAGAGCTCGTCACAAAATTGTGACTCTAAAACAGGATCAGGCTCAGAAAATTCATTTGAAAAATGGGATATCCACTCGGACAATGGAATGTCATTAGGGTCTGGCAAATTGGAGGAGATAGTACGGGGTAATAGCTTCCACAGAAGATCAGGTGAATTCCTGACCTTCTCGGAATAAAGTGTCTGCATTTTAGATCGATGAAGGGCAAGTTCCTTAGCAAAACGTTTTTTTGTCATTTTTCTCAATTCATTGACTATTCCTTGACGGGGGCATAGGCAATCTCTCCATAATTTATACCAAAATTTAGCACGGTCACAAGCTTCAGACAACACTAGATTTCCTGACCACCCGGGAACTTGGGTACCAACACGTATTTTTTTAAGAGGAACTGCCCTTTTTTCAGCACACAAAAGTGCATGGCAGATTTCTGCGGAATATATATCAAGAGTTAATCTAACCTCATTAATGTCTTTATTAGAAGACTTTTGCAGAAGATGAAATGGAACTCGGATCTTGTTTAGGATACTATCTGAAATTTCGATGTACTGAGATGTGTCAATTTTATTCCAATCGCGAGAAGTATACCACCTGTGCCGGTGAACAGTATAAGCCTGTAACACTGGAATCTGAGAAGCTTCTCGTTTGAAACTAGAAGCAATAGGAAGATGGTCTGAAACTTGAAAATTGGAAACTACCTCAACACAAGGTATATCAAGGTTATATGACACAACATGGTCGAGGTTAGATGTGCAAGAGGAAGAATGAATGTAAGTAAACTGAGCAGATTTCTGTTGAACTTTAAAATCATCACCAAATATTCCTAATAGTAAAGAAGCACGGATAGAAGCTGAAGACAAATCGCAATTTAAATCACAATTAAAATCACCTACGATCAAACACGGGATTTTCAGTTTAAGGACATCACGAAGACAAGAGCTAAGTTTACTAACTGCCAAAGCGAAATCTCTCTCCGAATCTTCATCTTTGTAATCTGTGGGTAAATACACATTTATTATTACGCACTCAACTACTCGAACAGCTAAAAAACTATCACAAGAAAAGAAAACACTAGAATTAAGATTCGATGCTACATAAGTAGCAATACCACCGGAAGCTCTGCCTTTAGAAGCACTACGTTTAGCTGGAACCGAGAAAGTTTTGAAAGTGGAACTAATGTCAAGTAAACTAAGGCTGTGGTTGGTCAGGAAATGTTCCTGCAAACAAAGAATATCATGATTATGAAGTATATTTTCAAGAATAGGTTTTTTTTTATAAGACCACCATTAATGTTCCAAGAGAGAAAACGAATATCCATTAATCTACTTAGCTGCCCGTTTATCGGATTGAGCGTTGCCAGGGCATTTGATACTGTAACATGTGTGATTAAACTCTTTACATGTAATGCAAAACATGTTCCGAACACATGGATTATCCCTTGTGGAAGAGTGCTCCGAGGAACCACAGCGAGAGCACAGTTCTGCGTTCTTACAATCAGCAGCAAAATGTCCTCGCTGATGGCATCTGAAACACCGTCTAGGTATGAATATGAAATTCTGGACAGTTAACTTTTCATAACCCACCTTCACAGAATTTTTCAGAAAAGAATCGAGATCACTCCGTTGTTCAAAATAAATCTTGTAGACACGTGACTTGCCACACTGCAAAGCTTTGACACACTTTGGAATAATTTTTTCTAGATCTTTTTCATTCATTTCTGTCGGAACGCCTTTTATTACACCGATGAAGGCGGGAGATTTAACAGAGGCTAAAAGGCCAGGTTGGAACTTTTTCATCTGGTCAGCAATTGAGGAGGCAGCGGGTTTACTTTTTACGACAATTTTCCATTCTGATGAAGAACGTTTCACCTCTGAAATATCATTTGCAGCTTCAGGACATATTTTATCAATAAAATCTTTTCTTAATAGTGGAGATGAAAGATTGGACGGGCAATTTTTTAGCACAACAGCATAGGTAGGAGGATTGGATTGGTCCTTGGCGCAAGACGACTGAGCGGAGGAGGGCCAGGCAGAAGTTGCCTGTACTGCGAAATGTTGCTTATTTAGCTCAGACAAACTGTCAATTTTACGGGAAAGTTCATTCATGCGACAGGTTAATGTTGCAACGATCGCATCACCAATTGTTGGAATTTCGCACGGTGAGTAGATCACGAATTTCGGGATCTTACGTTTTTCTTTCGATGCCGTAGATAACCACTTACAAATGTCAAGGACATTTTCATCGTCTTTTTGGCATCTAATTAAACGTGTTCCAATTTCTAGCAACTGATGTAAGACTTCCTTTGCCTTTAGAATGGTTTCATGACTGAAAAAGCTTGTCGACTTAGCAATTATTGTTTCTACTTTGATACCATCGATCATCGATCGAGAAATAAAATTCAATATTGGATTTAAAATAATATCCGAGTCACCCATTATTTCATAATTGCACTTACGGTAATAATATTCAATAGACAAAAATCCACGCCAAATCAATGCCAAAAACCGTCGCCAATATAAACTTTATCCAATCAAGCAGGCAGTGACGTCACAATGGAGTTACAGCTTAGTAGTCCGAGAAATTGTTTTCAAGGTCACTGAATTAATGAGATTTCAAAATCTAAAAAGATAATCTCACACTGAATCTAAGTCAGGAATTGCAATCACTTATATTCCTTATGAAATATACTTGGGTTGCGTAATAAATAATCCTTTTTGTCACTAACAAATGCTATTTTTTCTTTTGGGGATTCATTCCAAATTATGAACTTATAAATACCTAATATCAGCTAAATTATAAACTGCATCTAAAAGGAGTAAATTTATCAAATTGAAAAATACATGATGAACACTTCAATTACAATGAAACAAAAAGCACTTAATGGTTTATTTGGTATGAAGAAAAATGAAGTGCCAGCTATTTTCTTAGGTAAAAAATGAAAAGCTCATCCGTTTTAAATGTAATTAAATGAAATAATATGCAGACAGAAGTGGCTTCACGAAGATGTTGAGATTTTCTTCCTAGTTTGTCACTTTTAATCCAAGCAAAATGTTAGGACACTTAATATCAGTTATTGAGTTTAAGCTTTGATTTCCAAATGCTCACAAAAATTACCAAATTTAAGAAAGTTGCAACAATAAGTCACCTGTGCTCAAAATACTCAAGGACTCCTCTTTGATCCCCACCCAGGCTCAAAGCTTCTGCTATGGTCATATCCATGGAAATCTCCAAAGAGTTTCTTTCTAAAATAGCTTTCAAGCGCAGTTAGGGGTATTTAGCCTTTTTTGCTTTTCTTCAAAGCTTTGAAAAAAGTGTTATAATATTCCAAATGTTACATTTGTGCATATTTTTGGTCATCATTTGTGGGGTGATCAAATTTTTTAAACCACTGTAGATACATAAGAACATAGCAACATCTAGTACCCTGAGGTCATAAGATTGTCATAGACTCCTCCTTGAACCTCCCAAATTGAAAGCTTTCATTATGACCTGGCCTTTTAATGTAACTTGGGCATTGGACCAAGGGCACCATTGTCACTCAAGTGCAACATTAGGTAGGGATGTTGATATCACTTTTGTCACACCAATTTGTTTTAGTGCAAATCTGCCTGGTACTTATGAATGAATGTTTTCAAAGTAAACTTGTTTTATCAATAAGAAAAAAAATGGGTTGAATGCATGTGTCCCTTTCTCTTTGGACAATAAAACTATACCAGTGTTGTAACAAGATAGCTCACAAAAATCTTGTTAGTCTTGTCAACTCTTCAACTTATTGGCATCCCTGCCTTCAAAAAAAGTTCAAGGTATTATCATTTAAATATGATAGCTCCCCCCCCCCCCACTCTGGATACCACCTTGATAGGATGCCACCTCTACTTTAAGTAAAAAAAAATAACTTTTTGGCATCCATGCTTTTAATAAAAAAAATTTGTTTTATCAATAAGAAAAAAAATGGGTTGAATGCATGTGTCCCTTTCTCTTTGGACAATAAAACTATACCAGTGTTGTATCAAGATAGCTCACAAAAATCTTGTTAATCTTGTCAACTCTTCAACTTATTGGCATCCCTGCTTTCAAAAAAAGTTCAAGGTATTATCATTTAAATATGATAGCTCCCCCCCCCCCACTCTGGATACCACCTTGATAGGATGCCACCTCTACTTTAAGTAAAAAAAAATAACTTTTTGGCATCCATGCTTTTAATAAAAAAATTTCGAGATATAACCATTTAAATGTAATACCTCCCTGCCCCTCCCCCCTCTGGATACCACCTTGATAGGATACCATCTCAGCTTTACATTAAAAAAATAATTTATTTAATGGTTAACTAGGTCACTATATGGTTCAAACAAACATGTAGAATAATGTTAATACAAAGACAACAACAAAAAGTCAAAATTATTCAGATATACCTCAAATTACTGGAAAACTGAGTCATAGATTCGCCATAGGATTCAATAAGATCCAAAGAATCTATTTAAAAGGGAGCACACACAAAAGCCAAATTAGGCCAGTAATTTTTTCAGAAAGAAGATCACATATTCTTTAATCTATCAGGCATTCAACAATTGAGTATTAAACATTAAGAAAATCTTACCTAAAAACACCAAAAGAAAAAAAATTCTGCAAACTTACAATTCAGCTGTAGAAAAAATATGTTGGCTATCAATTTCAAAATCCAACTGAAGGCTGAAGCTGTATAGTAGCAAATGCATTCTATAATTCTATTCAACTTGAAAAAAAACATTCTTGAGTAAAAATGATGTAAGATATAGCAAATGGGAAAATACATTCAAAATGATTTAAACTCATTTACTTACATTCATTTACTCATATACTTTTTTTGTCAACATATGAAGAACTGTGTATATTGCAATAGTTGTAATTGCATCTGTCTGGTTTTTATGCATAGTAGCAAAAGAGACAAAAATTAACAAACAAGAGAGTTGCAAAGAATTATGGCATGCAAAGTAATATTTCTGTTTGAAATGGTTGAGCCCTATATTAAAAAGAGCATCTTGTCATGGAACATAAATGGTAATCTCAGCGCAAAAATCGCGGTGGTGGAACAACTCTGCCTTACTAAAGAAATCATATGCATACAGGAACATTTTCTCTCTGCTGATAATATGAAACTACTGGATATAGTACCATCACATGTACTCCACTTTGTAGCTGCTAAAAGGCCCAGAAAACAAGGCCGCCCCTCAGGTGGACTTGCTACAATAATAGATCAGCATACTAACTCCAAACTGTTTACAAAATCTGACCATTTCCTTGCAGTTAAAGTGGGTGATACTGTCAGTGTTAATGTATACCTGCCAAAAGACTATAGAGACAAAAATTCTGAAACAAAGTTTGCTCTAGCATGCAGAAAATTGGGTAAATGTTTGAGTAAAATCAGAGCCTTGCACCTCTATTGGGTTCTGTTGGGGGACTTAATTGTGACCTATTGAAAAGTGATAATCCACATACGGCTCTGCTTCTTAGCCTGATCCCAAATGAAAGTGCTCTCTTACCAAAATCTGCTGATTTCACATATATGCACGCCTCAGGATCATGTCAAACCTTGATCATGTGCTTGTTTCCAGTAGTATTGCCAGTTGTGCAGTAAGTGTAAGCATACTTAATGAGTTTGTAGTATCTGACCATTTGCTGTTGTCTTTCAGTATTATGGCTCCATTTAACCATGCACAGGTAATCCAAGATTATAAGTGGCATACTGTGGTAGAATGGAATAAGATTGATATACCCCAGTACCAGCATTGTATTGATAATATTCTCACAAAGATAAAAATACCATTTGAGCTTCTCCAGAATTTGGTTCCATCTTCAATTAATGAAAATCATATTAAGTTAAATATATATGCATCACTTATTTCACATGCTTCATTACAAGCAGAAAAGCAGTTTGTCCCTTTCACTAAAGTAGGATTTGGATCCCAAGTGAAGGGCTGGTCCCAGAATTCTTTACTTGTTGAGGCTTGTAATAGGGCCAAATTCTGGCTAAGTATCTGGATAGATTGCAACCGTCCCAGAACTGGTATTGTAAACTAGATCCGTTTATCCACCAAATGCCGTTTTTCAAAAGAGTTAGATAAACATAGAGCTACTATTTGTTCCAATTTTCCTGAAAAGATTTTTAATAACCCAGGACTTTTGTGGAAAAATTTAACACAGAAACAAAAACAAAAGCCAAACCAGTCATTTAATATCCCTCCTGAACTATGGAAACAACATTTCTCCAGAGAGTTTTCAGAACCAGACCCACTACTAGAAAATCCCTCCAGAGTTACACTCAAAAAGATACTTTCAATAGGGGACAAATTAAAGTTTACTGAATCAGTTTTGGATGTTTATAATATAATTTGTAAAATTAAGAAACCTTTTTCAAGAGGTACACATCACATTTGCACCAAACACCTCATATATGGAACCCCTTTTTTTCCCACATTGCCCTACTTTTCCAAATGGTGTTTACAAAAGGAATAGTTCCTGCCTTGTTTTCAACTGGCCATCTTACTCCTGTCCCTAAAAAAATAAACCCCTAAATGAGTGCTCATCATATCGGCCAATAACAGTAGCTACAACTTTTTGTATAATTTTTGAGAAGTTGATAATGCCTGAGCTGGTTGATAAATGCTATATGCCCCCACACCAATTTGGGTTCCAGAAAGGAATAGGGTGTGCTCATGCACTGACAGCACTGTCATCAGTCTTGATTGATGCTGATAAAGCTGGAGAGCCACTTATTCTAGGGAGCCATGATGTCAGTCATGCTTTTGATTCAATAATTCATGTGCATATCCTCACTGAATTGAATAAATGCAGGGTCAGTACCTGTATATCATACAAAGCACAAATAATTGTGCTTTGTATGATATGTATAATCATTTAACTGTCACTGTTGATCTGCCTCATGGAATAATTACAAAGGTAACCATACCTATATATTTGCACAATAGGAGGGTTAGGGGTAAATTTTATTTCTGATGTAAATGGGAGGTAAGCTTAAAATTTACCCTCACCCCCCAAATGTGCAAATATATACCCTGAATTGGTATATATAGGGGTGGGGGTAAAATTCATTTCTAACAAAAATGATTATTATATTTGGAAAGAGCATAAAAAAGGGCATTGAGTGGTATATTCACTTTATTTGTAAGTCAATAATATGATTTGGTAAAAATTTACCAAAGTATGTCCCAGGAAGGTATTTTGAAGTACTTACCTCTACTCCTTCTCCCTTTCGAGGGTCCTGGACTTTGATGACCTTTAAAAATCAGTGTGTTATAAAAGTGAAACCTTGCAAAATAGATCATCTGCTTAAATGAACTAGGGTAAGACAGCCAGTATTTGGCCACCTGCCTATTCTTGGACAGAATGTAACTAACAGGGAACCTACCTCTAGGCTAATGTGCTTAGAAAGTTTTTATACATAGCTGGTTTCCCTGGTCACTAAGCAGTCCATACAGATACCTAATACAAATTTAATACAAACAAACAATTTAATACAAACAAGCCTAGAGGTAGGTTCCCTGTTAGTTACATTCTGTCCGAGAATAGGCAGGTGGCCGACTACTGGGTGTCTTACCCTAAACAAAATTGTTTTCAGCTTCACAACTAAGCCTATGCTCCAATTTATAAGGTTTAAAAGATATGCAATTGGGCCTATATTTCCAAAATTTTGAAGAAAAAACAACAACATTGATATGGCTTGAAATTCTACTTAAATAACAGGAATCACACTTTCAGAATTTAAGCCAAAGAAACTGATAATTGAAAATTAAGGTAAAATGTTGTTTAGTCAAAATATCAACAGATATACACTTGACATGCAGGCAAATTTCATGACCCTCTAGAGGGAGAAGGAGTAGAGGTAGGTACTTCAAAATACCATCTTGGGACATAATTTAGCCTGTAGACCCATCCCTGAAAGTTTTATTTTCCTAATTTAAACCAAGACAGACAAAAGTAGTTAAAGTAGAATTTTACCCAAAACTTTCATTAAGAATATAAAAATTCCAAACAAACTCCAATGTTCTATGCAGCAGTGGGGTAGGCTATAAAGAAACTAGCTAAGTCTTTGTTACTTTTTAAGACATAGAGCAGATAAAGAAGCCTAGGACAATAAAATAGTAGAAATATTTTGACATATTATCATAATTAAAGGCGAAACTTACTGATGGAGCCGTTTAACATGAAACAAGTCAGTTTGATTAGTTGTCCAGGGATGATTAGTGTTTACAGATTTCGTTAGGTTCTTCTATTTTGAGTAGGATCAACAACCAACATTGTTTGCCCAGCGTTGCCAAAGATTGAAAAAAGGTAAAGTTCTACGAAATCATATTATTGAGTTAGGACCACAGACAAGAAGTATGTAATATATGATAATACTTCTTGTCTGTGGTTAGGACAAAAGTGAATACACCATTCAATGCCTTTTTTTATGCTGATTACGAATATAATAATCATTTCTATCAGAAATGATTTTCAGCCCCCTCTATATATGCCAATTCAGGGTTAGGTATAGCCTATATAGGGGGGGGGGGCTGAAATTCGTAATCAACATAAAAAAAGACATCGAATGGTGTATTCACTTTATTCCTAACTCAATAATATGATTTCGTAGAACTTTACCGAAAAAAAGGTACATCTCGAGAAAGAATTTTTACTAAACATCATTAAATTAAATATTTGTCTGCTTTCTTCTTGAAAGCGATTGAGATGGTAGAGTTTTCGATTATATATTCCTTTAGAAAATCTTAAGGCAGTTTTAAACAAGTAAGTAGAACAACAGGGAAATTTTTATACAAGACAGTGGAACGCAACTTTGAATGAATATTTCGACCCTATATCCAAGGGCCGTCCTCAGCAAAACAGACGAAGAGAATAAAAACAATATAAAAGAAACTTACATTAAAATTCAATCATTAAAACTGAAAGGTTTTTTAAAAAAATGTTTTAAAACAGCCCTAATATCATTACTTCAAGGAAGTTCATTTAAAGTTGCGTTCCACTGTCTTGTATAAAAATTTCCCTGGTGTTCTACTTACTTGTTTATGATGGAAAGGCAGTGTGGTCTTCGTCGCTATTTAAGGCAGTTTTCTTTGTGAAATAGGAGGTATTCTACACAGAGACCAAGAGGACACGTACTTGCTAATGATGATGCTGTCACGGGCAAAAGCTATCATCCGACTGAAAAAAAAAACAAAGAAAATACGGAAGTTACTTCCACAAAACTTGAACTTCCACAGTAGGCATATCTTAGTGGCACACCAGGTCTCAGTAGGACATCTCTAGCTCAAATGCTTGGGGATTGGGGTAGTAAATTTACTAGCTTTATGGGCATTTTTAACTATTGGTTTCATTTGTAAAAGAGTGGGCAAACCGGTTATCTAAACTATCCAAGATCGCTCCCACGAGAAGTTATGTGCGCTTGATGGAGTAGTTTTGTTGCTTGTCAATCATATCTTTCTTTATGAAATTAACGTGGGCAACAGTGTTCCCAGAAAACAGTTCTTTTCCCCTGGTATTGTGTCAAGTGCCCTGGCGACAAGTTAAGATACTTTAGGTTCTTCCACGAGGAACTATTTGGCGTGAATTTCGATCTTCTACGCGGCTGAAACCATTTCGACCTGTACAATAGGGTTCTCTGACGACCAAAATCCATCAAATTATTGTATATCAGAGCCATAGGCTCCAATATTTTATTGTTATATTTTTTTCACAGAGGCACTTCATACGGAAGGGGTCGTCGTATAAAATTCAAAGAGAGTTCATTCAATTGAAAATCAAGAGTTCTAGTTCCCTTTTTAAGGGTCAAAAATGATCAGAGGGCAACAAACCCCCCCCCCCCCCCACGCCTTTGTTTCCCCAAATACATCTGATGAAAACTTTGAGGTAGCCATTTTGTTAAAAAGAGGCCAAAGATCATATTACAAAAACTCCGGGGTTGACAAAACCCCTTGGGCTTGTGGGCAGGCGTCGTATGTTATGTCCTGGGAGCAAATATGGTTCTTATAAAAAGGAAGCTCGTATAAACTTCAGAGAGCTCATTTGATTGGGAATTAAAAGTTCTAGTTCACTTTTTTCAGAGTCAAAAGTGATTGGAGGGCAACTGCCACCTCCCCCCCTTCACTGCATCTTTTTTCCTTAGATAAATCCGATAAAAATTTGGAAATAGCCGTTTTGTTAAAAATAGTTCAAAGATCATATAAAAAAAAACTCCGGCGCTGACAGAACCACCCAGGGCCCGGGGTTAGGTGTTGTAAGTTATGCCCTAGGGGAAAATATGGTTCTTATGGAAGGAATGCTCACATAAACTTAAGAGAGGGCTCATTTGATTGGAAATTCAAAGTTTCAGTTCATTTTTTTGGAGTCAAAAGATATCGGAGGGAAACTAGGTTTATTTGCACTAGTTTTATAAATATATGTTAAATAGGCTATGAAGTAATAATTTTTGTTCGTTCCTAGTTCTAACTTCGCTCTTTACTTCCCTCGGAAAAAACATTTTTTTTTAAATAAATCTGTGCCGGTTTTTAACTTAAATTTAATGTAGTAAGAACACTTCAATCATCATTTTCCCCAGGGAGGGAGGCAACCGTTTAAAAAAATTAAATTTAGTAGCACTAAAGAAGGTAGCTCTAGGAGAGTAGCTTCGACACAAAAGATTAACTAAGCGAGCAGCTTTGCCTATCCAGACATACTTGTGGCAAATTTTAATAGCTCGACAAAAATATGTCTTTAGGCTTTTGGAGTTAGTTGACCTGTCCCTAAATAGAAAATCGACTCATTGCTCAGAAATGAATTGAAATTTCAAAAAAGATCATTTGTCGTGTGGGTACGATAAATGATCTTATAAACTGGGTTTATTGAAATCAGAAGCAACGTCATCGTGTTGCCTATAGTAAAGGCTATACGGCTCCTATGTTTTATTCTTTTTTTTCAGAGACACATTGTATGGAAGGGGTAATCGTAAAAAACTTAAAATGGGGCTCATTCAATTGGAAATCGAGAGTTCTAGTGCCCTTTTTAAGAGTCAAAAGTGATCAGAGGGCAACAAACCCCCCTCTCACGCCCTTTTCTCCCTAAAAACATCCAATCAAAATTTTGAGGTAGCCACTTTTTTAAAACGAGTTCCGAGATCATATAACAAAAACTTGGGAGTCGACACAGTCCCCTAGGGCCCGGGACAGGTGTTGTAAGTTATGCCCTGGTGGCAAATATGGTTCTTATAGAAGGGGAGCTTGTATAAACTTCAGAGAGGGCTCATTGGAAGTTAAAAGTTCTAGTTCGCTTTTTCAGAGTTAAAAGAGATTGGACGGCAACAAGCCGTCCAAAAATTCGAGGTAGACATTTAGTTAAAAATAGTTCAAAGGTCAGATAACAAAACTCCGGTATCAACAAAGCCCCCCAGGACCTGGAGGCAGGCGTTGTAAGTTATGCCCTGATGGCATATATGGTTCTTATGAAATAGATGCTGGTATAAACTTCAGAGAGGGTTCATTTGTTTGGAAAGTGAAAGTTCTAGTTCACTTTTCAAGAGTCAAAAGAGATCAAAGGGCAACTAATCCCCCTCCACACGCTCTCTTAGCATCAGATAGAAATTTTGAGATGGGCATTTTCTTAAAAATAGTTAAAAAGTTAGATAGCGAAAACTCTGGTGTCGACACAACCCCTCAGGGCCCGGGGACAGTCATTTTAAGCTATACCCTGGGGCATACAGGGTTCTTATAGAAGAAATTCTCGTATACACTTCAAAGGGGGCAAATTTGATGAAAATTGAAAATTATAGTTTATCTTTTAAGACTCAAAAGATATTCAAGGGTAACTTGGCCCCTCCCTTGTGCCCTTTTTCCCCAAACCCTTACGATAAAAATTTTGATAGCCAATTTCTTAAAAGTAGTTGAAACATCAGATAACCAAAACTCCGGTGGCATCAAAACCCCCAGGGCCCGGAGGAGGCGTTGTAAGTTATGCCCTGGGGGCATACATGTTTTTTTTTGAAAGGGTTGCTCGTATAAACTTCAGAATGATCTCATTTGATTGGAAATTGAAAGTTCTAGTTTACTTTTTAAAAGTGAGTTGCCTATAGTAAAGGCCATGCGGCTCCAATGTTTTACCGTTTATTTTTTTCCAGAGGCACTTAATACGCAAGCGATCATCGCTTAAACTTCAGAGGGGGCTCATTCTATTGGAAATCGGAAGTCCTAGTGCCCTTTTTAAGAGTCAAAAGGGATCGGAGGGCAATTAGCCCCCCCTCCACACCCTTTTTTCCCAAATGTGTCTGTAATAAATTTTGAGATAGCCATTTTTTTTAAAAATAGTTCAAAGATCAAATAAAAAAAACTCCGGTGCTGCCACAACCCCCCAGGATCCGGGGGCAGGCGTTGCATGTTATGCCATGGGGGCACAAATCGTTCTTATGGAAGGGATGCTCGTATAAACTTCAGAGAGGGCTCATTTGATTGGATACTGGAAGGTCTAGTTCAGTTTTTAAGAGTCAAAAGAGATCGGAGGGCAATTAGCCCCACCCCCTTCACATGCCTTTTTTTTATCAAATGCATCCCATAAAAATTTTGAGATAGCCAGTTTGTCAAAAATAGTTCAAAGATAAGATAAGAAAAAACTCCAGTGTCGATACAGCCTCGTAGGGCCTGGACGTTGTAAAGTATGATCTGGGGGCATATATGGTTCTTATGGAAGGGACGCTCGATCAAAATTGAGAAAGGGCTCGTTTGAATGGAAATTTATTAAAAAAAACTTTTTACTTTAATAACTTTAATAAATCGAATAATATTAACATTCTGATTACTAAATATCAGTATATGTATATTAAACTGACAATGCACATTCATTTGTATTTTTTTCAGTAAAGTGCAGATTATGTTCTGGCCTTGGGAAGGCATAGAGGTTTTGAGCACAACTTATGTTAATTTTTGCTTGTTTTGAGTTTGACTCGGTTATTTATTGGAATTTCTGTTCGTTTTGGGTTTCATTTATTTATCGATGATGATTTGCGGTAGTTTCAGGCTTCGTAGATTATTTGATTTTATTTTTGCTCATTTTTTGTTTAATGGAGTTTTTTACTTTTCTTTGAAAAACTTATTTTGTGGAAAACGTTTTTTTAATTAATTTCTGTTCGTTTTATATTGACATAGTCTTTTTAGGGAAGAAGAAAATAATACTTTAAATCTTTTTGTTTTTTTAAGACTTTATAGTTTAGTCTGCTATTTGTATGCTGGAGAAATTTTTTTAGCATTTTTAACGACATACACCCTTTTAAAAATCTAGAAACAAATAGTAGTGTTTAATTTCGTTTCATACCTCCTCTAGTTGACCTGAAATGGAAAACTTGATACCATTGGCAAAAAAAACTGCTTACTTTCTTTGATAGCTTGGATACACTTACGGTATTTTGACTTGGTTAAATTTTAAGAGCAGAAGTAGCCCCGAAAGTTTGAACATAGTACCCTCAGTCGTTCTTGGGATACTGCTAAGATGCCTTATTGGGAATTAGCATTAACACAGTGCATTTTGATTTAATCTTAAGGCACTATTTAATTTTTAAACATAAAGGCAAATAAGAGGGTGGGCGTGGGAGGGGGATTAGTCACCCTCCAATAACTTTCGACCATTAAAAAGGGCATCAGCCCTTTCTATTTCAATCAAATAGGCACTTGATTGAAGTTCCTACGTTCCTACGACAACTCCTTCGATACAAAGTGCCGTGGTCTAAACAACAACAACAATAACAAAAAATCATATATTATACCCACATCGATCTTAACTATAAAAATTTTAAACCTTCAAATCACTTTCGACTATTAAAAAGGGCAATAGGCCTTTCGATTTCCAATCGAATGAGCCCTTTTTGAGTTTTTACGACAACGCTTTCTATAAACACCTTATATGCCCCCAGCGCATAAATTACAACGCTTACCCTAAGGGCTGTGAGGGTGGTTGTCATCCTCTAAGACATAATTTCCATAACTTTCAACTACGTTAAACAAAATAGGCCATCTCAAAATTTTGATTGGATGTGTTTGGGAAAATGGTGGGCGTGAGAGGGGCGTTAGTCGCTCTCCCATCACTTTCAACTATTAAAAAAGGCACTAGCCCTTTCAAGTTCCAATCAAATGAGACCTTTTGAAGTTTCTACGACAACACTTTCAATAAAAACCTTATATGCCCTCAGGGCGTAACTTACAACCCTTTCCCTCAGGGCTGGGGGGGGGGGGGTTGTCACCCTCAAAGACCTAATTTCCAGAACTTTCTACTACGTTGACAATGGCTATCTGAATTTTTTTTTATGTGTTTAGGGGAATGGTGCGCGTAAGAGGATGGTTAGCTACCCTCCAATCACTTTCAACTATTAAAAAGGGCACTTGCCCTCTCAATTCCCAACTGAATGAACCCCTTTTGAAGTTTTTACGACAACTCTAACTATAAAAACCTTATATGCCCCCAGGGCATAACTTACAGCCGTTGCCCTGGGGGCTCTGGGGGGTTTGTCATCCTTAAATACATAATTTCCAGAATTTTCAATTACGCTGAACAAAATGGCTATCTCTAAACCGTGATTAAATGTGTTTGGGGAAATGGTGGGCGTGGGAGTTGTGACATTTATTCTCTACTCACTTTCGACTATTAAAAAGGGCAATTTCAATTTCCAAACAAATGAGGCTTTTTTGAAATTTCTACAACAAATTTCTATATAAACCTTATATGCCCCCAGGGAATAACTTAAAACCCTTGCACTGAGGGCTCTGAGGGGGTTATCATTCTAAAATACCTAATTTCCAGAACTTTCGGCTATGTTGAACAAAATGGATATCTCAAAATTTTGATTCAACGTTTCTTGGGGAAATGGTGGGCGTGAAAGGGGGGTTAGTTGCCCTTTAAACACTTTCAACTATTAAAAGGGCACTAGTCCTTTTAATTTCCAATTGAAGGATCCCTTTTGTATGTTTTTGCGACATCGCTTTCTATTAAAACCTATCAGGCCCCCACGGCATAACATACAACCCTTGCCCTGAGGGTTGTTGGCGGAGGGGTTGTCATCCTTAAAGATTTAATTTCCAAAATTTTCAATTTCGTTGAATAAAATGGCTATCTAAAAATTTGATTCGATGTGTTCAGGGAAAAGGTGGGCATTAGAGTGGGTTTAATTGCCCTCAAATCACTTTTGACTATTAAAAAGGGCACTAGCCCTTTGAATTTCCAATCAAAAGAGCTCTTTTTAAAGTTTCTACGACCCAGACTTCAACAAAAACTTATATGTTCCCAGGGCATAACTTATCACCTTTGCCCTGAAGACTATGGGGGGAGTATCCTACTCAAAGGTATAATTTCCTGAGCTTTAAACTGCGTGAAACGAAATGGCGATCTAAAAGTTTTGATTGGATGTGTTTGGGGAAAAGGTGGGCGTGAGAGGGGGGTTTGTTGCCCTAAAATCACTTTCGACTATTAAAAAGGGCCTTAGTCCTTTGAATTTCCAATCGAATGAGCCCTTTTTCTAGCTTCTACGACAAATATTTCAATAAAAACCTAATATGCTCCCAGGACATAACTTATAACTCTTTTCCTGAAAACTGTGGGGGAGTGTCGTGCTCAAAGGTATAATTTCCTGAACTTTAAACTGCAAGGAGCAAAACGGCTATCTCAAAATTTTGATTGGATATGTTTGGGGAAATGGTGGGCGTGGAAGGGGTGTTAGTTGCCTTCCAATCACTTTCGACTATTAAAAAGGCCACTAGCCATTTATATTTCCAATCGAATGAGCCCTTTTTAAGTTTCTAGGACAATGCGTTCTATAAAAACCTTATATGTGTTATGTAAGGTTTTGTGAGTAATTAAGAATTATTAAACTATAAATTTTGACGTCTCACAGCTTTGTTTCCATGGCACAATTAGATCTGATTTAAGAGATACGAATCCTTATAGGCTAACAGGGGTTAGAAACATTTTTCTAAGCTGCGGCGATAGGAATTTCTCCGATAGCGCCGCTTATAGCGCTGGAGATTGTGTCAACTAGGCTAGCGCCGCTCTCAATTAATGGGAGAGGATCGAATATGTAGACATATAAATGTGGCCTCTTCTTTCTTGAGCTATCTGGAGATCAGATTCCTTTGGGAGCATTTACCTTGGAGACTTACGAACTAATTACCTATTATTAGACTGGACGCAGACATATAAATGAAATAAACACAGATAAAAAAGACAATAGATTTATTGAACTTACATGCTTAGTTGCACAGCAACGGGTCACTCATGCAAACGGTGACAAATATAAGTTCTACGCTGAATCTCTCTAGGCTGTTACTAATCGTTTCAGGATCTGACTTAAGATTAAAATTAAAAAGCACATCTACCCCAATACTAAACGCAGTTCTTTCGTCCTGCGCTGTAAGGACTACTCGCCATTGGCTCACGTGCCCCAAGGACGCGAATCCTCGTCCAATAATCTCTTTAAGATATTTCAGATGATTCAGGCGTTCACACAGTTTTTTTGCCGTTTAAACTTCCTTAGAAATATCGTACGTAGCATTTTTTTTTGCTACTAATTATCTTAGCGAAATTCGAACGACTAGCGTCGTTGTTTGACTGAAGCTAGAATGCAATTTCTCTTTTTGCTGATTAAGAATTTAGACTCTTGGAAGCGGTATTTGAACTCAATTAGGGGACGTTTAATTTCTGCCCGAATCATCTTTAGAAAGAAAGAATCCTGTATTTTAAATATATCGCCTTTTACTCATGGTACACATCACCCTTCCCATCAATTAATGACGTCCCGTCATTAGTAACTGCTCATTAGGAGTGCTTAAAATTTTTCAATTATTTTTCTTATTTTATTCTACATCCCTATCTAAAATTCATCTACAGGACTAAGATTATTTATGGTTCTAGGTTAGCTACTATACTAAGGATTTTTTTTCTATATCTAGCACTGATTACTTTTACATTTCCAACAAGGTTGGGGCTATTCCACTTTACATTAGTTTTTTTTTTTGATTTTTGCTGTCTATATGACGTACTACATACTATCTACACTACGTTAAGTGAATAACATGATACATATTACATCTAATTCTACTTGTGGTACATACATGAATGATTTAAAACATACAATATTGGGTTCTTCATATTCACTGATACATTTAAAACACTTTCACTATTGGGATTTTTGAATTGTCAAAGTTATTAGGAAGTAACACATGTAGCTTCACATCTATTCATCACCTTCGTGTCCTTAGTGTACTACACCCTTCTGTTGTAAATTATTGTCCTTCACTCTTTTTGTCTTGGCAAAAATTTTGAAGCATTTACGTTATGGTTTCTTCATGGAACAGTTCGAGCCTGGCTGTCTTTACACGACAAGTTTTCCCTAATAGTCAACTGGGAAATGACGATTAAATATCGTTCTAATAGTCAACTGGGAAATGATTTTCCCACTACAGGTGTTGGTGTTTTTCTTCTCAGCATATCATTTTTAGGATTTTTGAGGCACATAGAGGATGTATTCTCGCGTAAAATTGTTCATTTGTGCCTTTTGAAACGGGTTGTCGTCATACTATAGTGACTCTCTTAATATATTGTCATTAAGTTCAACTTCAAACATCTTCAAATATCGTTCAACTTCAAATGTCGTTAAATATCGTTTATCTTGTATGATCGATGGTGTTCTCATAATTAAACTTCAAATTGTCTCTAACTTCAGCTTCAAATATCTTCAAATGTCTTTAAATATAATTTAACTTCAAATATCGTAATATCTTATCGTGTGCTGATCGATGGGGTTCTCAGAATTAAACTTAAATTGTCTTTAACTTCAGCTTCAAATATCTTCAAATTTAAATATCATTTAACTTGAAATATCGTTAAATATCGTTTATCGTGTGCTGATCGATGGGGTTCTCAGAATTAAACTTAAATTGTCTTTAACTTCAGCTTCAAATATCTTCAAATTTAAATATCATTTAACTTGAAATATCGTTAAATATTGTTTATCTTGTTCTGATCGATGGGGTTCTCAGAATTTATGTGATTATATAGTTCGTTAAAGCACTTGATACTGAGGTTCAAATATAGTGTTACCTGATACGTAATATGGTTCATGGTCGAAGAAACGACGATCGAAGGATAACTGTTGTTCTCGTAGACGAAGTTGGGATGAAAGTTGCCTGGAGTTATGGTGAGTACTCTTCGTTGGTTGAGATATGATGAAAATAGATGCTACTGGGTCGTATCTGTACTGGGCAGCTCATTGTAATGCTCAATAACCAATGTGTCCATTTACTTACTGTAATAAAATAGCGAGGCAGAATCACACGTTCTTTAAAGTAAATACACAGTACAATAAGTCACGCATTAATTGGGTCATAATTGTTCCCATGGAAGTTCAATACATAGATGTTCTTATAAAATATAATCTTCAACTAAGTATGGTCTCTTATTATACTTTCTAATATATACTACTACATACACTTTATTTTAAACTTCTTTCAACACGTAGTTAATTAGATTTAAATAATCATTAAGCAGAGTTTATGCTACATGGTTAATTTATGAGGTCTAATTTTACAACTTATTTCATGCCTGCATTGTTCACGCACGTCTGTGCTGTATAAGAAACGCATGTTGCAGCGTCATAACCACACGGTTTTACGTAAACGATACTACAATGAGGGAACAAGACATAACAAGGACGAATGGAGACCTCTCTACCCACTCGTCTTCTAATGTCTTCCCTATTTCTAGGCTTAGACGTTCTCATGGGGTTCCGGGTTTAACGCCTGAAATGCAGAGGTTCCCGTGTTCCTCTCTTGGATTTTCCGTAGTTGCGAGTCAACATTGGTGTCTCATATTCGCCTTTCGAATAAGGTCATTAGATGCAGGATTTCCAAGCTTGCCCGCGTAGATTCCAGTTGATGCTTGGCAAAGAATATAAGCGTAATGAAGAACTGACATCAATATCTTTTTAGAAGGCTATTGTTTGAGCAACCTTCAGAAAATAAATAAATATGATATATTTATATCATATAAAATAAATAATTATAATCTGCACTAAGATAAAATATTTCATATAATTAGACGCTTCTGTACTGATAATTTCTTGTTTTGGATAATATCCATCTTGGTTAGGGCATGGGTCGATTTTTTTTTTATAAAAATTCGAGGGGACCTGAGTCAGTATAGGTAAGATATAACGTGACTGACTTGCGAAAATATGTCACAAAAATTAGAGCACAAGATATGTCATAGATAAACCAATGAAATTAAAGAACATTTTTGTCACAGAACTATAGAACAGTGATCTCTCTGTTATTGTATACGTCATAGATATAAACTAATGAAATTAAATTTTTCGCCAAGGAGCTAAAGACATTAATGTCTCTGTTTCTCTTTGGAAGTAATGTTTAACACAGAGCTGTAGGACAGCATACGTCATAGATATAATATAATGAAATTAAAAAGCTTTTCTCTCTTTTTTTTGCCTCGGAGCTATAAGAAAGTAAACTCTCTGTTTCTCTTTCAAAGCATTCTGATCAAAAAACGAAAACTTAGCTAGCTCACAGAAGTTTCTATTCAACCTTTGAGTATTGTTTTGACTGGCCCTGATTGGCATAAAAATACTAATTTCTTACACTTGAAGGACTGAAAAATATCCCTTCCTACGGTCGTTTACAAAAAATTGAAAAAACAATCATGGGCCTTGAGTTCCTCCTCGGGCTTCAAACAAGACGTGGTCCAACGCCAGTTGTCGTTCTCAGTAGACCACGAGCTTCCTACCTTTGGTTTTTATTCCACTTCTCTCTGATCACCAACGTTTTGAGATCACTGTGTATTATTTTTTTTCATTAATATTGACTTGGTTAACTTTACTTGCACACTGTTAAATTTATTATGGTGTTAAATTTGTTATCTTTGAAATTTGTCTTTACATTAGTTAGGGATATTTCCATCTGTCGGGTTTTTTAACCGTTCTACCTGACTGTGTCGTTATTTTCTCCTCTGTTTCTTGCGGTTTTTTCTTTTTCGGTTTGTTCTAGCGAAATAAGGTCAAAACTTTTTGTATTGTTTTTTCAAAAATTCTTGCCCTTTTAATTTCGTTTGTTTCCCGTGTGCGGCTGCAGTGGTCAGCCTTGATTTCCCTATTTCTTTAGCTACTATATGGTCTGATTCGCTGTCAGACTCTTCGGAACTGGTTTCCGACGAATCCGGATTAGAACTTTTAGAGGTGGCACTTTTTGAGGTGTCACCTGCCCTTCCTTCGTAAATTTCTACTCCTCTGGAAGTAGAAGGTTTTTTCCTTAAGTCCTCGCCTTGAGTTCTCAACTCGGGGGATTTGAAAGATTCTTGAGAGCTTTGGGAGGAATCAATAGTTTTTGCGGGGTTCCTCCATTGTTTGAAGGCCATGTCCTCAGGGGGATGGGGCATTCTTTGCACAAGGGTTTCCCTCCATGAAGTCCACTGTTTAGGTTTGACCTTGGACACAGTTATATCATGATGTTGACCTTGCTGGTCATCCTTGGAGTTTTATTCCCGGGCAATGTACTTTGACTCTTTTTTATGGGAAAATTAATTAAATCCATAGCTTCTCGCAGGTTTGTTTTAGTTAAATCTTTGAGAGGAGTTTTCTTTACAGTAATACCGGGGGTTTCTACAGCTCTGTTTAATTCTTCCTGTAAAGACAGGGGCCTTTCTATCGGTGTTGCAGGGGAAACCATATCGTCTGGAAATCTTTTGGGGGGACATGGGGTCGAAATTCTATCGGGGAAAAATTGGGTTTTGGAGATATTGTATAATCTAAATCTCCTGCACTCGCCGATGAATAACTTTTTGGACTTTTTGGCGTTCTTATTCTTACTGGTGTTAGGGATTTTTTCTCTGGAATAACTAGATTTTCCATAGCTAAAAATTCTTCAAATTTTGTTCATCACTGTCATTCTCGAAATAGTCTTGCTTGAAATTAAAGGGTTTTAGCTCTGCCAATCTTGATCTAGGGGGCTCATTTTCTGAATCTGACGAATCAGTAGAAGAGGGATGTGATACCCATCTCTCTGGAAATTGGCTCTTTTTATTCGGCTAACATGCGCCTTGTAAGTTCTTCCACTATCGGGGTTTTCCATTTTAAAAGTATATTCATTATCGTACTTTTTGACTATTCTGTACGGTCCAGAATATTTGTTGGAAAGTTTTTTTCCTTCCGTTTTTGCCTCGTTCTTTAGGTAAACGAAGTCTCCTACTTTGAAATCTATATTCCCCTTAACTTTGGGTTGGTTTCTTAGCTCTTGGTTTATTTTACATTTTTCCAGCTCTTGCCTAACTATTTTATAAGTTTTCCTCATCCTATTTATGAATTCTTGTTTATAATCTTCTGAGCTATTATAATACTGCCGAGATTCAATAATCTCATCATACGGGATTCTAAAATCTCGACCAAAAAGTAAATAAAATGGATTGTCTCTGGTTGTTTCGGAATAAGCAGTGTTGATTACGTTAGTTAAATAAGGTAAGATTTATCCCAGTCGCTCCTATTGTCTTTCGTATAAATACTTAGAACGTTCGAAAATATTTTATGCCTGTTTTCTATTTTGCCATTAGCTTGTGGATGGTACGGCGCTGTCACCATTTTCTCTATATTAAGAAAACTCATTAAATCTTTTGTTACTTTTGCAACAAAATTGCTCCCGTTGTCAGTCAAAATTTTATTAGGAATGCCAAATTGTAAAAATAATTTTGCTAATGCCTTACTTGTGGCATAAGCACCTTGATTTTTTAATGCTTTTGCAAAAGTAAATCCTGAAAAATGATCTATAACCGAAAGAATACAAGTATTACCTCTGCTAGAAACCGGTAGGCCTCCACTTGTACCGTATAGGTCAAATGAGATAATATCGAAGGGGTACTTTGCTACCGGGATCCTTCCCATTGAAGGATTTGGATAAGCTGGGGGGATTTTTCTTAAGTTACATGCTTCGCATGTACTTACAAATTCTTTAAGTTTTGTCAGTGCAGATTGTGCGTAAAAGTATTGTTTTAACTTATGGAACGTTTTCATAACTCCTAAATGTCCACCGTGTCCGAATGAAAATATTCAAATGCAGGCCCTATCAAGTTTTGTGGTAACACAGGTATTATCGAGGTTTGGTTTCTATTTGTCTCAGCAGTCACAATTCTACACAGTATTTCTTCATCAAGGTCATAGTAAAAATTATCTATTTCTTTTCTAAGAGTTTTGAATTTATCCGGTAACGCCTTATCATTCACAAAATAATCAATTAGTGCTACACACATTTCGTCCTTTTTTTGCTTTCTTTTTATATTTTCCAAAGACAAGGGACAATAGTTAATCTATTTTCTTTTACTGCGTCTTTGACTTTGTTTTTCTTACATCCATGATTGCTCTTAGCAATTATGGCGTCAACTTCATTTTCTTCAGCTTCCGATGGAATATTTTCTGGGTATCTACTTAAAAAGTCGCAAGCTGCGTTTTGTTTTCCCTTTAAATGTTCAAATTCGTAATCTAGGTCTTGGATTTTCATAATCCATCTAGCTAGAATGCCCGTGGGGTTTTTAAATGTGCGCAGGTACTGCAAGCTTTTATGGTCTGATCGTAGTATAAATTTTCTACCAATTAAATAATGTCTAAATTTGTCCAAGTGGTAGATAATAGATAACAATTCTAAGTTTGTGGCGGAATAACTACTTTCGCCTTTTGATAAAGTTTTACTTGAATAGCATATAACTTTTTCTATTTGTTTGGGTGTTCCCTGTAGAGGATTAGGGTTTTCTACCGGGATTATTTGCGAAAGGATAGCGCCTATGCCCTTTGAGCTAGCATCAGTGGTAACGATGAATTTTCCGTTTTCGAAATCAGGGAGTGATAAAATTGGTTCAGAAGTGAGCACCTTTTTGAGTCGGTCTAGGGAAGTTTGAGCTTCCTGGGACCAGGTAACATTATAGGAGTTTCCTTTGGTTAATTCCGTGAGGGGTTTCGCAATTTGGGCATAATTGCGTACGAATTTTCTAAAGTAGCCAGTGAGTCCTAAAATTCCCCTTAATTCTTTCATAGTTCTGGGGGGCTTGAGGTTTTCAACACATTTTATTTTATCAGGGTCTGGGGATATCTCTCCCTGGGTTACTACTGCTCCAAAGAATTTAATCTTAGATTGAAATAAATTTACTTTCTCAGGCCGGCATTTTAAATTGCCTTGCCTGAACTTCTCGAACACCTTAGCTAACGTTCCTAAGTGTTGTTCAGTGTTTTCCCCCACACATATAATATCATCAACAAAATGAATTATATTCTTTAATCCTCTTAACAGGTGCAATAGGGGTCTACATAGCGCGCTTGAACTTGTTTTAAGCCCAAATGGTACTCTCAAGTATTCATAAGAACCATATTCGGATGCTGAAAATGCAGTCTTATGGACATCCTTTTCGGCTATTTTGACTTGGTGGTAGCCTTGGGTAAGGTCCAAAGAAGTAAAAATTTTGTTTTTGCTTGAAATTGAGTCAAGAATTTCGTCTATTCTTGGTAGAGGAAATTTATCGCTAACTACTTGTTTGTTGAGAGCCCTATAATCTACTACGAGTCTAAGATCTCCATTCTTTTTTGGTACTAAGATCACTGGTGCACTATACGGACTTATACTTGGGCGTATAATTTCGTTTTTTTCTAATTCATGGATTTTATTTTTTAACCACTCTTTGTGCTTATATGGCACACGATATGGCTGTTTTGCAACGGGATTACCAGTCGTTAAAATTGAATGTTCGTAAAATGGAATTAGCCCGATGTCATCTTCAGATGCAGAAAATACATCCTTAAAATTCCATAATAATTCGCATAATTTTTTCTTAAGTTCCATATCCGTAATATGATCCATATTAAATTTGTTTAAAAATTGTGATTTAGTTAAAGGATATTCGTTATTTGAAGTTTTGATACCGTTAACTAGGTTTCTTTTAGAATTTTCCCATCTATTTAAATCATTTTCCGTTAAAACCTGGATTTGGACTAAACACGTCCCCTTTTTAATTGTAATTGTATCATTTTCATGGTTATTGGTTACCCAAATAAAACCTTCCCCTTTGTCATAAGATATAATCTGTTCCTCGCATAACAGATTTTCGGGTATTTCAGACGGTGTCGCAAACCATATTTCTGATTTGCTAACCACTGGCTCGATCATCTGTGATATTTGAATTTTTTGCATCGTTTTGGGAGGGACTTTTGTTTTCCTTATCGCAAATCCGTAATATTTCTCTTCATTTTCATTGTTTTATTAGATTCATACTGGCGCTATGCTGCGCCATTGCGGCATCTTGTGGCGTCACGTTGGGTTTTACTATGTTTTTCCACAATTCCACTATTTTCTTAATTTCGTTTGACCTGTACTGTCGCATATCTCCTATTTTTATTTTCGCAGATTCAATACTTCTATTATTTAAATTTAATTCATTTCTGCAATGTCTCTCAGGGTAATTGAACAAATTTCCAATTATGCCATGTCTTTGCGAGACATGGGGTTCATAATACTTCGATATTATACCACTAGAAATTTTGTTTACTGTTATGTTGTCTTCGTAACCTCTGTTACGATTTCTTAAGGTAGAAATTTCTTCCCCTACCTTAGCTGGGTAGACAAGCTCTCGTTGGCTACGTCTAATAGTATTCTATTAGACCTTAGAAAATTTTCCCCTATAATAGCTTCATATGGGAAATTATCACATATAATAAAATTTGTCATGAACGTTCTATTGTCTCTTTTTAAGTTTAGCCAAATTGGACCTTTTGCATTTAACTTATGACCTGTCACGCTTGTTAAATTGGGATTATTAGGGTTCCTCTGTCGTTTAATGTGAAGAGGCAACATATTGAATACGCAAGAGTTTATGATACTACATTGTTGCACCTGAGTCAATCAAAGCCGTAAAGTAAACATTTTCTACACAAAAATCATTAAATATAGGTAACTTGTTATTAATATCACTACAAGAAGGCACTAATATTGTCTTGGACCTATTAAATATTCCTGGCACCCTCTGGGTCCAATTTATGTTTCTGAGGGGCCTGAAGCGTTTCCCTGAGGAATTTATTTCATGTGTCGGTGCCCGTAATAGATATTCAGACGTATTAGGTTCCGTAGGCATATTTAAATGATTTACGTCTGTCTGTCTTCGCCATGTATTATTATGGTAACGTGGATGTCTCGTGTCAGTGCCGTTTGCTGGCGCTGACTGCCAGTGCCGTTGGCTTGCAAAATTTTCATTTCTCATCGGCAAATTTTCATGATTTCTATATGGCATTCTCGCATTATATTGGCCTTGGCGAGTATTTGGGTTTTCAAACGATAATTAATTTGCTCTGTTGGGGAGAGGGTTATACAAATTTGGTTGGTACGCATTATAAGGTACTGATTGGCGCAATCCCCCTGGCTATAGCCTATTGCACGACCGGTGCTAAAATTTGTTCTTCCGAACAAATGGTTGCCGTAATTTTGCGTGTTACCGACAGCAATTCTTGGTATGGGATTGTGGACATAGTGGCACTCTCTTGCGATGTGGCCAACACGATTGCAATTATAGCACCTTATTATTGTAGGGTTAATGGGCTGAAAGCGTACTGTTTTCTGCTTAGCGGGTTCTGGCGTTTTGTTTCTTTGTGGCACTGGGGAATTATCCCTTGAAAAGAAATTGGGGGATGCCTGATCGCCCTTGAAGATTAGGTTCGCGTTTGAGTCGCCTAGGCTATTTATTTTCGCATTACTATGATTAGCAACCATTTTATCAACTTCGATTAGTTGCTCTACCTCTGGAACTGCGAGATCCAACGTCTGAATATTTTTGGATATTACCACTCTATATAGTTTTGGGGGTAGCCCTTGCAAAAAGGTATTTAGTATGACTTTTTCATACAGTTGCCCAGAACCACTTCCGTATTTTGCTTCTACAGAAATGCGTATATTATCAAGATATTCCCTTATATTCTGTGAAAAATCAAAGTTCACTACTCCGTGTTTTAATTTATTTATAGAACTGGTTTCTATAAATCTCTCTTTGAATGCTTTTAACAAGTCATCAACCATATTATTGGCAAGTTCGCTCATAGGGTTTGTTGTCTGAAACTTCTAGTTTGGGATGAATAGTTTGCTATTTCAGGCTTTTCTGAGCTAAGGTTTCCTAGTATTTCGTAGGTGAATGTTGTCTGAAACTTATGATTTAGGATATGTAAATTACTATTTCGGGCTTTTCTAAGCTAGATTTCTTAGTCTTTCGTTGGTGTGTATTGTCTGAAACCTATGATTTGGGATGGGTGGATTGCTATTTTTGACTTTTCTGAGCTGGATTTCTTAGCCGTTCATAGGTGTGTGTTGTCTGAAACTTATGATTTGGGATGGTTAATTTGCTATTTTTGACTTTTCTGAGCTAGGTTTCTTAGCCGTTCATAGGTGTGTGTTGTCTGAAACCTATGATTTGGGATATGTAAATTACTATTTCGGGCTTTTCTGAGTTGGATTTCTTAGTCTTTCATAGGTATGTGTTGTCTGAAACCTATGATTTGGGATGTGTGGGTTGCTATTTTTTGACTTTTCATAGCCAGATTTCTTAGTCTTTCGTAGGTGTGTGTTGTCTGAAACCTATGATTTGGATTGTGTGGATTGCTATTTTTGACTTTTCTGAGCTGGATTTCATAGCCTTTCTTAGGGATGTGTTGACTGAAACCTATGATTTGGGATGAGTGGTTTGCTTTTTGGACTTTTCAGAGCTGGATTTCTTAGCCGTTCATAGGTGAGTGTTGTCTGAAACCTATGATTTGGGATGGTTAATTTGCTATTTTTGACTTTTCTGAGCTAGATTTCTTAGCCTTTCATAGGTGTGTGCTTTCAGAAAATTATGATTTGGGAGGTATAGTTTGCTTTTTGGACTTTTCAGAGCTAGGATTCTTAGTCACTCATAGGTGTTTGTTGTCTGAAACTTCGAGTTTGGGATGAGTAGTTGGCTATTTCAGACTTTTCTGAGCTAAGGTTTCTTAGTATTTCGTAGGTGAATGTTGTCTGAAACTTATGATTTGGGATATGTAAATTACTATTTCGGGCTTTTCTGAGTTGGATTTCTTAGTCTTTCATAGGTGTGTGGTGTCTGAAACCTATGATTTGGGATGAGTGGTTTGCTTTTTGGACTTTTCTGAGCTGGATTTCTGAGCCTTCGTAGGTGTGTGTTGACTGAAACCTATGATTTGGGATGTGTAGTTTGCTATTTTTGACTTTTCTGAGCTAGGTTTCTTAGCCTTTCATAGGTATGTGTTGTCAGAAAATTATGATTTGGGATGTGTAGTTTGCTATTTCAGGCTTTTCTGAGCTAAGGTTTTCTAGTATTTCGTAGGTGAATGTTGTCTGAAACCAATAGTTTGGAATGAGTAGTTTGCTATTTTTGACTTTTCTGAGCTAGGTTTCTTAGTCTTTCTTGGTGTGTGTTGACTGAAACCTATGATTTGGGATATGTAGTTTGCTATTTTTGACTTTTCTGAGCTGGATTTATTAGCCTTTCATAGGTGTGTGTTGACTGAAACCTATGATTGGGATGAGTGGTTTGCTATTTTGTCTTTTCTGAGCTAGATTTCTTAGCCTTCATAGGTATGTGTTGTCAGAAAATTAAATTTGGGATGTGTAGTTTGCTATTTGAACTTTTCAGAGCTATGATTCTTAGTCCGTCATAGGTGTTTGTTGTCTGAAACTTCTAGTTTGGGATGAGTAGTTTCGCTATTTCAGGCTTTTCTGAGCTAAGGTTTCTTAGTCTTTCATAGGTGAATGTTGTCTGAAACCTATGATTTGGGATATGTAAATTACTATTTCGGGCTTTTCTAAGCTAGATTTCTTAGTCTTTCGTTGGTGTGTGTTGTCTGAAACCTATGATTTGGGATGGGTGGATTGCTACTTTTGACTTTTCTGAGCTGGATTTCTTAGCCTTTCATAGGTGTTTGTTGTCTGAAACCTATAGTTTGGGATGACTAGTTTGCTATTTTTGACTTTTCTGAGCTAGGTTTCTTAGCCGTTCATAGGTGAGTGTTGTCTGAAACCAATGATTTGGGATATGTAAATTACTATTTCGGGCTTTTCTGAGTTGGATTTCTTAGTCTTTCGTTGGTGTGTGTTGTCTGAAACCTATGATTTGGGATGGGTGGATTGCTACTTTTGACTTTTCTGAGCTGGATTTCTTAGCCTTTCATAGGTGTTTGTTGTCTGAAACCTATAGTTTGGGATGACTAGTTTGCTATTTTTGACTTTTCTGAGCTAGGTTTCTTAGCCGTTCATAGGTGAGTGTTGTCTGAAACCCATGATTTGGGATATGTAAATTACTATTTCGGGCTTTTCTGAGTTGGATTTCTTAGTCTTTCATAGGTATGTGTTGTCTGAAACCTATGATTTGGGATGTGTGGGTTGCTATTTTTTGACTTTTCCGAGCTGGATTTCTTAGCCGTTCATAGGTGAGTGCTGTCTGAAACTTATGATTTGGGATGGTTAATTTGCTATTTCCGGCTTTTATTAGCTAGGTTTCTTAGCCTTTCATAGGTGTGTGTTGTCAGAAAATTATGATTTGGGATGTGTAGTTTGCTATTTGGACTTTTCAGAGCTAGGATTCTTAGTCCATCATAGGTGTTTGTTGTCTGAAACCAATAGTTTGGGATGAGTAGTTTGCTATTTCAGGCTTTTCTGAGCTAGATTTCTTAGCCGTTCATAGGTGTGTGTTGTCTGAAACTTATGATTTGGGATATGTAAATTACTATTTCGGGCTTTTCTGAGTTGGACACTTCTAAATTTTTCCGTAGAAGATAGGAAAAGTTATACTATGATTGTGATTATTTTCCATGAAGATAAAAAGTTTCACTTTAATTCTAAATTTTCTTAAATTCAATTCCGACCTTTCTCAAAGAGATAAAAAAAATTAAAGTTCTGTTCCAAATATTTTCCCGGAAGAAGAAAAGTTCAACTTCGATTCTGAATTTTCTCAATGAAAATGAAATAAGTTATTGATCAAATCTATTTTCCCAAAATAATATAAAAATTTCCACTTCAGTTCAGATTTTTTCTCAAAGAGATGAAGAAATTTAAAGTTCTGTTCCAAATTTTTCATAGAAGATAGGAAAAGTTATACTTTGATCGTGAATATTCGAGTTCTATTCTGAATTTTACCAAAGAACACAATTCAATTCTAATTTCCCAATAAAAAATTTAAAGTTCAATTCTAAATTTTTCGGTGGAAGATAGAAAAAGTAATACCATACTTGTGAATATTTTCCAGAAGATAAAAAGTTCTAGTTCAATTTAAAATTTTCTCAACGAAGTGAAGAAGAATTCAAGTTCTCTTCTGAATTTTACCAAAGAACACAATTCAATTCTAATTTCACCAGAGAAAATAAAAATCTTCCACTTCAGTTCCTTATTTCACAAAGACATAAAGAAATTTAAAGTTCAATTCTAAATTTTTCGGTGGAAGATAGAAAAAGTAATACCATACTTGTGAATATTTTCATGGAAGATAAAAAGTTCTAGTTCAATTTAAAATTTTCTCAAGGAAGTGAAGGAAAGTTCAAGTTCTCTTCTGAATTTTCTCAATGAAAAAGAAATTAGTCATTGATCATTTCTATTTTTCCAAATAATATAAAAATTTTCCACTTTAGTTCAGATCTGGCTCGAAGAGATGAAAAATTTAAAATACTGTTCCAAATTTTTCACTGAAGATAAAAAAGTTCAAGTTCTCTTCGGAATTTTACCAAAGAACAAAATTCAATTCTAATTTCTCCAGAGAAAATAAAATCTTCCACTTCAGTTCTTTATTTCACAGAGACATAAAGAAATTTAAAGTTCAATTCCAAATTTTTCGGTGGAAGATAGAAAAAGTAATACCATACTTGTGAATATTTTCCCGGAAGATAAAAAGTTCTAGTTCAATTTAAAATTTTCTCAACGAAGTGAAGAAAAGTTCAAGTTCTCTTCTGAACTTTACCAAAGAACACACTTCAATTCTAATTTCTCCAGAGAAAACAAAAATCTTCCACTTCAGTTCTTTATTTCACAAAGACATAAAGAAATTTAAAGTTCAATTCTAATTTTCGGTGGAAGATAGAAAAAGTAATATCATACTTGTGAATATTTTCACGGAAGATAAAAAGTTCTAGTTCAATTTAATATTTTCTCAACGAAGTCAGGGAAAGTTCAAGTTCTCTTCTGAACTTTACCAAAGAACACACTTCAATTTTAATTTCTCAAGAGAAAACAAAAATCTTCCACTTCAGTTCTTTATTTCACAAAGACATAAAGAAATTTAACTTCAATTCTAAATTTTTCGGTGGGAGATAGAAAAATTAATACCATACTTGTGATTATTTTCACGGAAGATAAAAAGTTCTAGTTCAATTTAAAATTTTCTCAATGAAGTGAAGAAAAGTTCATGTTCTCTACTGAATTTTACCAAAGAACACAATTCAATTCTAATTTCTACAGAGAAAATAAAAATCTTCCACTTCAGTTCTTTATTTCACAAAAGTCATAAAGAAATTTAAAGTTCAATTCTAAATTTTTCGGTGGAAGATAGAAAAAGTAATACCATACTTGTGAATATTTTCCCGGAAGATAAAAAGTTCTAGTTCAATTTAAAATTTTCTCAACGAAGTGAAGAAAAGTTCAAGTTCTCTTCTGAACTTTACCGAAGAACACACTTCAATTCTAATTTCTCCAGAGAAAATAAAAATCTTCCACTTCAGTTTTAAGTTCCCCAAAGAAATAAAGAAATTTAAAGTTCTATTCTAAATTTTTAGATGGAAGATAGAAAAAGTAATACTATGACTGCGATTGTTTTCCATGAAGATCAAAAGTTTCACTTTATTTATAATTTTCTTAAATTCAGTTCTGATTTTTCTCAAAGAGATGAAAAATTTAAAGTTCTGTTCCAAATTTTTCATAGAAGATAGAAAAAGTTATACATTGATTGTGAATATTCAACATGAAGATAAGGAACTCCAATTTAATTCTGAGTTTTCTCGAAGAAGTGCAAATTGTTCAAGTTCTCTTCTGAATTTTCTTAAAGAAGAGAAAAAAGTTAACTCAATTCTGAATTTTACCAATGAAAATGAAAAAACCTTCCACTTCAGTTCTTAATTTCTCAAAGACATAAAAAATTTAAAGTTCAGTTCTAAATTTTTCTGTAGAAGATAGGAAAAGTTATACTATGATTGTGATTATTTTCCAGTGAAGATAAAAAGTTTCACTTTAATTCTAATTTTCTTAAGTTCACTACCGATTTTTTGCAAAGAGATGAAAAATTTAAAGTTCTGTTCCAAATTTTTCATAGAAGATAGAAAAAGTTATACATTGATTTGAATATTCGACATGAAGATAAGGAGCATCACTTTAATTCTGAGTTTTCTCGAAGAAGTGCAAAATGTTCAAGTTCTCTTCTGAATTTTCTTAAAGAAGTGAAAAAAGTTAGCTCAATTCTGAATTTTACCAATGAAAATGAAAAAAGCTTCCACTTCAGTTCTTAATTCCTCAAAGACATAAAAAATTCAAAGTTCTCTTCTAATTTTTCCAAGAAAATAAAAAGGCTCCACTTCAGTTCTGGTTTTTTTCTCAAAGAGATGAAAAATTTAAAGTTCTTTTCTAATTTTAAATTAAATTTTAGCTCCTTTTGTCATATGGATTTACCCATCAAATTTTTAAATTAGAAAATGAGTGACTCGTTCTATTATTTAAGACAATCGTTCAAACTCGTTCATCTAACCTTCAAAACAATAGGTTAGGTTAGGTATAAATAAATATTAATAAATAAATAAAAACATTTCTACATGTTTAAGTTAGGTTAGGTTAGGTTAACTTATCATGAGTGCTCATGATAAGTTAACCTAACCTTTTCCGGCGAGTATGGTTAGGTTAGGTTAGACTAGATTAAGTTAGGTTAGATTAGGTTAGTTTAGGTTAGGTTAGCCTACGTACGCTTCACTTAGGTTAGCTTAGGTTAGGTGAGAGACATGCAAAAAGTTAGGTGTATGATTAGGTTAGGTTAGATTAAGTTAGGTTAGGTTAAGTTAGGTTAGGCTAGGTTAGCCTACGTACGCGCGCGTACGTAGGCTAACCTAGCCTAACCTAACTTAACCTAACCTAACTTAATCTAACCTAACCTAATCATACACCTAACTTTTTGCATGTCTCTCACCTAACCTAAGCTAACCTAAGTGAAGCGTACGTAGGCTAACCTAACCTAAACTAACCTAATCTAACCTAACTTAATCTAGTCTAACCTAACCTAACCATACTCGCCGGAAAAGGTTAGGTTAACTTATCATGAGCACTCATGATAAGTTAACCTAACCTAACCTAACTTAAACATGTAGAAATGTTTTTATTTATTTATTAATATTTATTTATACCTAACCTAACCTATTGTTTTGAAGGTTAGATGAACGAGTTTGAACGATTGTCTTAAATAATAGAACGAGTCACTCATTTTCTAATTTAAAAATTTGATGGGTAAATCCATATGACAAAAGGAGCTAAAATTTAATTTAAAATTAGAAAAGAACTTTAAATTTTTCATCTCTTTGAGAAAAAAACCAGAACTGAAGTGGAGCCTTTTTATTTTCTTGGAAAAATTAGAAGAGAACTTTGAATTTTTTATGTCTTTGAGGAATTAAGAACTGAAGTGGAAGCTTTTTTCATTTTCATTGGTAAAATTCAGAATTGAGCTAACTTTTTTCACTTCTTTAAGAAAATTCAGAAGAGAACTTGAACATTTTGCACTTCTTCGAGAAAACTCAGAATTAAAGTGATGCTCCTTATCTTCATGTCGAATATTCAAATCAATGTATAACTTTTTCTATCTTCTATGAAAAATTTGGAACAGAACTTTAAATTTTTCATCTCTTTGCAAAAAATCGGTAGTGAACTTAAGAAAATTAGAATTAAAGTGAAACTTTTTATCTTCACTGGAAAATAATCACAATCATAGTATAGCTTTTCCTATCTTCTACAGAAAAATTTAGAACTGAACTTTAAATTTTTTATGTCTTTGAGAAATTAAGAACTGAAGTGGAAGGTTTTTTCATTTTCATTGGTAAAATTCAGAATTGAGTTAACTTTTTTCTCTTCTTTAAGAAAATTCAGAAGAGAACTTGAACAATTTGCACTTCTTCGAGAAAACTCAGAATTAAATGGAGTTCCTTATCTTCATGTTGAATATTCACAATCAATGTATAACTTTTTCTATCTTCTATGAAAAATTTGGAACAGAACTTTAAATTTTTCATCTCTTTGAGAAAAATCAGAACTGAATTTAAGAAAAATTATAAATAAAGTGAAACTTTTGATCTTCATGGAAAACAATCGCAGTCATAGTATTACTTTTTCTATCTTCCATCTAAAAATTTAGAATAGAACTTTAAATTTCTTTATTTCTTTGGGGAACTTAAAACTGAAGTGGAAGATTTTTATTTTCTCTGGAGAAATTAGAATTGAAGTGTGTTCTTCGGTAAAGTTCAGAAGAGAACTTGAACTTTTCTTCACTTCGTTGAGAAAATTTTAAATTGAACTAGAACTTTTTATCTTCCGGGAAAATATTCACAAGTATGGTATTACTTTTTCTATCTTCCACCGAAAAATTTAGAATTGAACTTTAAATTTCTTTATGACTTTCGTGAAATAAAGAACTGAAGTGGAAGATTTTTATTTTCTCTGTAGAAATTAGAATTGAATTGTGTTCTTTGGTAAAATTCAGTAGAGAACATGAACTTTTCTTCACTTCATTGAGAAAATTTTAAATTGAACTAGAACTTTTTATCTTCCGTGAAAATAATCACAAGTATGGTATTAATTTTTCTATCTCCCACCGAAAAATTTAGAATTGAACTTAAATTTCTTTATGTCTTTGTGAAATAAAGAACTGAAGTGGAAGATTTTTGTTTTCTCTGGAGAAATTAAAATTGAAGTGTGTTCTTTGGTAAAGTTCAGAAGAGAACTTGAACTTTCCCTGACTTCGTTGAGAAAATTTTAAATTGAACTAGAACTTTTTATCTTCCGTGAAAATATTCACAAGTATGATATTACTTTTTCTATCTTCCACCGAAAAATTAGAATTGAACTTTAAATTTCTTTATGTCTTTGTGAAATAAAGAACTGAAGTGGAAGATTTTTGTTTTCTCTGGAGAAATTAGAATTGAAGTGTGTTCTTTGGTAAAGTTCAGAAGAGAACTTGAACTTTTCTTCACTTCGTTGAGAAAATTTTAATTGAACTAGAACTTTTTATCTTCCGGGAAAATATTCACAAGTATGGTATTACTTTTTCTATCTTCCACCGAAAAATTTGGAATTGAACTTTAAATTTCTTTATGTCTCTGTGAAATCAAGAACTGAAGTGGAAGATTTTATTTTCTCTGGAGAAATTAGAATTGAATTTTGTTCTTTGGTAAAATTCCGAAGAGAACTTGAACTTTTTTATCTTCAGTGAAAAATTTGGAACAGTATTTTAAATTTTTCATCTCTTCGAGCCAGATCTGAACTAAAGTGGAAAATTTTTATATTATTTGGAAAAATAGAAATGATCAATGACTAATTTCTTTTTCATTGAGAAAATTCAGAAGAGAACTTGAACTTTCCTTCACTTCCTTGAGAAAATTTTAAATTGAACTAGAACTTTTTATCTTCCATGAAAATATTCACAAGTATGGTATTACTTTTTCTATCTTCCACCGAAAAATTTAGAATTGAACTTTAAATTTCTTTATGTCTTTGTGAAATAAGGAACTGAAGTGGAAGATTTTTATTTTCTCTGGTGAAATTAGAATTGAATTGTGTTCTTTGGTAAAATTCAGAAGAGAACTTGAATTCTTCTTCACTTCGTTGAGAAAATTTTAAATTGAACTAGAACTTTTTATCTTCTGGGAAAATATTCACAAGTATGGTATTACTTTTTCTATCTTCCACCGAAAAATTTAGAATTGAACTTTAAATTTTTTATTGGGGAAATTAGAATTGAATTGTGTTCTTTGGTAAAATTCAGAATAGAACTCGAATATTCACGATCAAAGTATAACTTTTCCTATCTTCTATGAAAAATTTGGAACAGAACTTTAAATTTCTTCATCTCTTTGAGAAAAAATCTGAACTGAAGTGGAAATTTTTATATTATTTTGGGAAAATAGATTTGATCAATAACTTATTTCATTTTCATTGAGAAAATTCAGAATCGAAGTTGAACTTTTCTTCTTCCGGGAAAATATTTGGAACAGAACTTTAATTTTTTTTATCTCTTTGAGAAAGGTCGGAATTGAATTTAAGAAAATTTAGAATTAAAGTGAAACTTTTTATCTTCATGGAAAATAATCACAATCATAGTATAACTTTTCCTATCTTCTACGGAAAAATTTAGAAGTGTCCAACTCAGAAAAGCCCGAAATAGTAATTTACATATCCCAAATCATAAGTTTCAGACAACACACACCTATGAACGGCTAAGAAATCTAGCTCAGAAAAGCCTGAAATAGCAAACTACTCATCCCAAACTATTGGTTTCAGACAACAAACACCTATGATGGACTAAGAATCCTAGCTCTGAAAAGTCCAAATAGCAAACTACACATCCCAAATCATAATTTTCTGACAACACACACCTATGAAAGGCTAAGAAACCTAGCTAATAAAAGCCGGAAATAGCAAATTAACCATCCCAAATCATAAGTTTCAGACAGCACTCACCTATGAACGGCTAAGAAATCCAGCTCGGAAAAGTCAAAAAATAGCAACCCACACATCCCAAATCATAGGTTTCAGACAACACATACCTATGAAAGACTAAGAAATCCAACTCAGAAAAGCCCGAAATAGTAATTTACATATCCCAAATCATGGGTTTCAGACAACACTCACCTATGAACGGCTAAGAAACCTAGCTCAGAAAAGTCAAAAATAGCAAACTAGTCATCCCAAACTATAGGTTTCAGACAACAAACACCTATGAAAGGCTAAGAAATCCAGCTCAGAAAAGTCAAAAGTAGCAATCCACCCATCCCAAATCATAGGTTTCAGACAACACACACCAACGAAAGACTAAGAAATCCAACTCAGAAAAGCCCGAAATAGTAATTTACATATCCCAAATCATAGGTTTCAGACAACACTCACCTATGAACGGCTAAGAAACCTAGCTCAGAAAAGTCAAAAATAGCAAACTAGTCATCCCAAACTATAGGTTTCAGACAACAAACACCTATGAAAGGCTAAGAAATCCAGCTCAGAAAAGTCAAAAGTAGCAATCCACCCATCCCAAATCATAGGTTTCAGACAACACACACCAACGAAAGACTAAGAAATCTAGCTTAGAAAAGCCCGAAATAGTAATTTACATATCCCAAATCATAGGTTTCAGACAACATTCACCTATGAAAGACTAAGAAACCTTAGCTCAGAAAAGCCTGAAATAGCGAAACTACTCATCCCAAACTAGCAGTTTCAGACAACAAACGCTTATGATGGACTAAGAATCATAGCTCTGAAAAGTTCAAATAGCAAACTACACATCCCAAATCTTAATTTTCTGACAACACATACCTATGAAAGGCTAAGAAATCTAGCTCAGAAAAGACAAAAATAGCAAACCACTCATCCCAATCATAGGTTTCAGTCAACACACACCTATGAAAGGCTAATAAATCCAGCTCAGAAAAGTCAAAAATAGCAAACTACATATCCCAAATCATAGGTTTCAGTCAACACACACCAAGGAAAGACTAAGAAACCTAGCTCAGAAAAGTCAAAAATAGCAAACTACTCATTCCAAACTATTGGTTTCAGACAACATTCACCTACGAAATACTAGAAAACCTTAGCTCAGAAAAGCCTGAAATAGCAAACTACACATCCCAAATCATAATTTTCTGACAACACATACCTATGAAAGGCTAAGAAACCTAGCTCAGAAAAGTCAAAAATAGCAAACTACACATCCCAAATCATAGGTTTCAGTCAACACACACCTACGAAAGGCTCAGAAATCCAGCTCAGAAAAGTCCAAAAAGCAAACCACTCATCCCAAATCATAGGTTTCAGACACCACACACCTATGAAAGACTAAGAAATCCAACTCAGAAAAGCCCGAAATAGTAATTTACATATCCCAAATCATAAGTTTCAGACAACATTCACCTACGAAATACTAAGAAACCTTAGCTCAGAAAAGTCTGAAATAGCCAACTACTCATCCCAAACTCGAAGTTTCAGACAACAAACACCTATGAGTGACTAAGAATCCTAGCTCTGAAAAGTCCAAAAAGCAAACTATACCTCCCAAATCATAATTTCTGAAAGCACACACCTATGAAAGGCTAAGAAATCTAGCTCAGAAAAGTCAAAAATAGCAAATTAACCATCCCAAATCATAGGTTTCAGTCAACACACACCTACGAAAGGCTAAGAAATCCAGCTCAGAAAAGTCAAAAAATAGCAACCCACACATCCCAAATCATAGGTTTCAGACACCACACACCTACGAAAGACTAAGAAATCCGGTTATGAAAAGTCGGAAATAGCAAATTACATATCCCAAATCATAAGTTTCAGTCAACACACACCTACGAAAGGCTAAGAAACCTAGCTCATAAAAGCCTGAAATAGCAAACTACTCATCCCAAACTATTGGTTTCAGACAACATTCACCTAGGAAATACTAGGAAACCTTAGCTCAGAAAAGCCTGAAATAGCAAACTACACATCCCAAATCATAATTTTCTGACAACACACACCTATGAAAGGCTAAGAAACCTAGCTCAGAAAAGTCAAAAATAGCAAATTAACCATCCCAAATCATAGGTTTCAGACAACACTCACCTATGAACGGCTAAGAAATCCAGCTCTGAAAAGTCCAAAAAGCAAACCACTCATCCCAAATCATAGGTTTCAGTCAACACATCCCTAAGAAAGGCTATGAAATCCAGCTCAGAAAAGTCAAAAATAGCAATCCACACAATCCAAATCATAGGTTTCAGACAACACACACCTACGAAAGACTAAGAAATCTGGCTATGAAAAGTCAAAAAATAGCAACCCACACATCCCAAATCATAGGTTTCAGACAACACATACCTATGAAAGACTAAGAAATCCAACTCAGAAAAGCCCGAAATAGTAATTTACATATCCCAAATCATAGGTTTCAGACAACACACACCTATGAACGGCTAAGAAACCTAGCTCAGAAAAGTCAAAAATAGCAAATTAACCATCCCAAATCATAAGTTTCAGACAACACACACCTATGAACGGCTAAGAAATCCAGCTCAGAAAAGTCAAAAATAGCAATCCACCCATCCCAAATCATAGGTTTCAGACAACACACACCAACGAAAGACTAAGAAATCTAGCTTAGAAAAGCCCGAAATAGTAATTTACATATCCTAAATCATAAGTTTCAGACAACATTCACCTACGAAATACTAGGAAACCTTAGCTCAGAAAAGCCTGAAATAGCAAACTATTCATCCCAAACTAGAAGTTTCAGACAACAAACGCCTATGAGAGACTAAGAATCATAGCTCTGAAAAGTCCAACTTGCAAACTACACATCTCAAATCATAAGTTTCAGACAACACACTCCTATGAACGGCTCAGAAATCCAGCTCAGAAAAGTCAAAAATTGCAATCCATCCATCCCAAATCATAGGTTTCGGACAACACACACCAACGAAAGACTAAGAAATCTAGCTCAGAAAAGTCCGAAATAGTAATTTACATATCCCAAATCATAAGTTTCAGACAACACACATCAACGAAAGACGGGGCTCAGGGAGAGCCTTTGAGGGTCTGTGGGTCCCTTGAGGGTCGGGTGGTCCTTTGGGAGCTTGGGGGGACCTTTGAGGACCGGGCGCTTCCTTCGGGGTTGGGGTGGTGGGGATCGGAACCCTTTGGGGTTGGGGTAGAGGACCTCACGACACTGTTCAAATGGAACTTGTGTATTATAACGACCACAGAGTTTCACCCTCAAATCCTCTTCTAAAATCTCTTCAAAAATCATCTTTTAAAATGTCTCTAACTGTTTCGCCGAAATAATTCCCTAAAATAATAATTTGTTCTGAAAAGATATAATAAAGCCTTAAAAAGTATTAAAATGGTGGCTCAGGAGCCTTTGGGGCGCCGGGGCCCTTTGGGAATCCGGAGAACCTTGAGGACCGGTGGCTTCCTTTGGGGTTGGGGTAGGGGGATCGGAACCCTTTGGGTTGGGGTAGGGGACCTCACAACATTGTTCAAATGGAACTTGTGTATTATAACGATCACAGAGTTTCACCCTCAAATCCTCTTCTAAAATCATCTTTTAAATCATCTTTTAAAATGTCTCTAACTGTTTCGCCGAAATAATTCCATAACCTGTCTAAAACAGTTTCGCCCAAATAATCCCTAAACGTAATTTCAGCGTGTTCCTTTTGTTTGGCATCTCTGCGCTGACACATTTGAAATTACAAAGAAACCCTTTTGCGCGCTAATCACTTCATCGCTAAGATCAAAACATTCGCTCGGAGACAGTTCTCTTTAGAAACAACAAATTAATTTCCCTTTCGTGAATCAATTCTCTTTAGAAACAACAAATTAATTCCCCTTTCATGTCAATCAATCAATCACGACATCATCTGTCATGTGTGATCTAAACTTTGCCCCGGAAACATTCTCTTTGGAAATACATCAAAGACATTAATTAACTTGACGTCATCTGTCAGACATTAATTAACCTTGCCCGGAAACAATTTGATTAATGACTCAATAATCCATGAAAGTGAGAAAGTTCCTGTTTTTCCATTCTCACTGACAAAAGCCATAAAACAGACATAAATGTGAGAAAGTTCCTGTTTTTCCATTCTCACTGACAAAAACCATAAAAACAGACATAAATGTGAGAAAGTTCCTGTTTTTTCATTCTCACTGACAAAAACCATAAAAAATCCATAAATTACTGTTGACATCCTTGAAAAACATCAAATAAATTGACCCACACACATAACCATCCAAGAAAACATCCATAAATGTGACAAAATTCCTGTTTTTTCAAGTGAGAAAAATACTGTTCTTCCATTCTCAGTGAGAAAACCATAAACCACGTGGTTCTCGTGGGGCTGGTACCCCCCTTCTACTGACGTTGAGGAGGGGACAGCCCCTTTTATATACGGAATAATTTCTGTTCGTTTTAAGTTTTAACGTCGTTCCTTACTTTCAGTTAAAAAACTTGTTTTTTTTATTTAATTGTCATCAAGAATGTGTGGTTTGACTAGTAAGAAGGGAGTAAGAATTGGTTGAAGTTTTCAAATGAATAGATTGGAGCAAATATTTCTATGCAAAAAGCCTTGTACCTTGACGGAGGAAAATTAAAAGAATGAGTCAGAGGTGATTTTAAATAAACTGGTAATTTTAAAAAATGAGGTTCATTTTGATTGAGGAAAATTTTATACGCGGGGAGAATTTTTCTGAGGGGGAACTGTCTGAAGAGGGAGTTAGCTGACACAATAAATACTTGAGTAGCAAAAAGAAACTTTCGTTAAAAACCTAATTCGAAACTTGATTTTTCATTGGGTTTGCCAAACTCGTGAAAAACTGAAACATTTTCTCAGAAGCAAGGCCGTATTGAGAGGTGGTTTAACCCCTCTGGAATTTTTGTCAGACTCGTAAAAACTCAACCAAAATATATATATAAACAAATTTTGATGTTTTTTTGTCCCCTCCCCCCCAAAGGAAACCAAAGAAATACTGTCTTGCTTAGAAGTCATGCAATCAATTTTATTTGCCCCTCGATCAGTGGCGTAATTTTTCAAAATCCTGGGGGGGGGGGCAAAGTTGGAGCCAATTTTCCCAAATCAAATGAAAATGACAGTGAAAACTGAGAAATGGTCCATATATTACCGTAAAGACAAAAATATACTAAAGAAAACTGCCTGTTTCTCTGGATACTTGTATTTTGCAGGCTTATCTTAGTGACAAGATTTTTTGCAGAAACTAAATTTCAGCTGGGCGGGCAAACTGAGGTCTAGGGGCGGGGGGGCAAAATTGGGTGTAGAGGGACCAGTTGCCGCTCCTGTCCCATAGCAAATTACGCCCCTGCCTTCGATCCTTTAAGAAATGGCTTACAGATTTTGGTAATTGGCGGTACTTCTAAGCACCACAATTACTTTTTGAGCCTTGACTAAGTCCTGGTCTGTATTTTCTTCTTTCGTGACAGAAGCAACTGTACTCTTTACGAAATCGCGCATCGTTCTTTGCATGAAGGAGTTAGAAAATTCATAAAGATGGGGCTTTCCTTTTATCTTTTGGCCCAGACTGACCTTTAAAATAGATGAAATTTTTTTTATTTTGAAGAAACTCCTACCACGGTTTTAGCATTATCTAGACAGGATAATTTCAATGACAAGGACAGCTAAGAAGTATAAATTCATTTCCAGTATATAGTAATAACATACATATGTATAAATGCATTCGTTTTCAGCATTTTAGACATTTTTTAGTGTACGCAGTAAATAAACATTAATTCCGAATTTCTTTATATCTTTGAAGCCATGTATGCAGTTTTATTTACTCGTCAACTCGTTTAGAAATGGCTCTCGGATTGCCATATTATGAGATCTTCTTCCGTCCAGAATTTAGGGTAATAAATCTTCCATATATAATTTTGATCTAGCCCCTATGCTACCATTGCTGAAACATAAAACACAAAACTCGAATACAAGAAGTCCTCAAACCGCAAACAAATGCCTTTTTTTTCATTTGCCTGCCTCTAAGGTAGGCCTACCCTATTTCTGTAGCTAAATTCGGTACTTGTGCACTGTCTGGTACCCACCGCTATAACTGTATCAAGGAAACCAGACACGAAACCCGACAAACGGGTATTTGCAATAGAGAAATGGAATGCAAAGTGTGGTTTCCATTGCGTTTACAATATTTAAACTGTTGTTTTTTTTGGGATTTAGGGGGGGGGAGGTACCTTGGTTAGGTTACGTATTTAATATATGCTATGTTCTACCACCCACCCCCACACCCCAACGTGCAAATATATATCCCAAATTTGTTTCTAAACTATTATATATTCATCTTATTTTTTTTATTAGCATTAACCAAACTTGACTTCTTTTGTGGGTACCATATTATGCACAAGTACCCTAAATTCTTAGACCTTGCAATAACCAATATTTAGATTTTCCCGATATGACACTAAACAAAATTTTAATCTATGAAAAAGGAGGGGAGGGGGCTTGGTCAAGATACAAAAATCACACTTCTTGTGTGATTGCACACAAGAAGTGTGCCCTTATCATCAACAATTCTGTTTAAACTTGAGAGCAAATGTGTTGCAGACTGGGAGTCACTTAAAGAGAGAATACTTTCAGACTAAACAATAATCTATAAAAGATCTATAGTAGGGGAAAGATACGGAAAAAAATGGTCGAACCAGGAAAAAATTGGTATAGAAATTATTTTTGCACCACCGTGTTCAGAAAAGAGAGCTCTACAACATATCAAAAATCTAAATCTCCATCCCGTTGCGAAATTCCCTTTTTTTCACGTTTTTTGCGCCTATTTTTTAGATATTTCCAGAATCCGAGAATGAGGAACCGTGAAAAGAAAAGTAGTTTATTGATGGTTTCCCTTTTAAGAAACGATTGTTTTGTGCTCTTTTTATTAGACAGAAACATCACGTTTAATCATTTAATTCTTTTTATGTTTTGTTTTTGTTTTTTTATGAAGTAAAAAATCAAAAAAAAAAAAAAAATCAAAAAAAAAAAAAAAAAATCAAGCGACACACGATCACAGGGTATTTTTCGAAGAGGAGCACGAATTTTCGGTTCATTTTTCCCCATCTGAACAAATAGCCTACCGGCGTTCCGAATCCATTTCTTTTCCTACCGAGCTTTATTGGTGACGACATTTTCAACCAGCTGGAAAGTCCCTTCTGATATTCACTTTTTGTTACACCATGCCTTGATCTTACACTCGTTTCAAAGTTGCTTCAGTCTGCTGAGCCTTGTAGAGCCTACACTACAAGGATAAATCTCAACACTACCCACAGAAAAGGACACGAGTGGTACAAGGTTCGGACTAAAGACTTTGAAGAGAGTATAAAGGCAGTGTGCAAAAGCCGTGATGATGATTGGTCAAATAACGTTTTCCGCCGAATATGTGCAGTGTCAGACCTGCACGCAGTTGACGCAATTTATCACAAAGCCTGTTCTTCTATGTTTCAATTAAATAAGAGCCTTCCAGCCAGATTTGCGACGCAAGAACTTTTTGGAATACTCGAAGATACTGAGCCAGATAAAAAACGTCCAAAAAGGGGGAGGCCAAGTCAAGATGAAAGATATCAGGCGTTTTTGAAGCTGGCTACTTTTTTCGAAGAAAATGACGAAGAACAGTATACAGTCAGTGAACTTGTTGTTAAAATGGGAGAGCTTTTGAATGGGACAGACCTTGAACCGTACTCTAACAAGTACTTGAAGAGCAAGCTTCTGGAATATTTCAGTGACCAGCTAGTATTTGCAACTATTGACGGTAAGGCTGACGTGGTGACATTCAAAGAAAAAGCATCAGCGATACTCCAGAATTTTTATTACTTGGACAAAACCGATAACGAAGAGAGTGAGAAAATCAAGCTTATTAGAGCAGCAGCAAAGATTATCAAAAGTGATATCAAAGGACTGCCAGCACAGAAGGAATCATATATGACCGCAAAGCAGATTTCTTCTGGAGAACAGCTGAAAGGCTCTCTACCTAATAGCCTAATGGTGTTCTTAGATGAAATATTCGTTGGAACCGATATTTCCTTCAAAGTGCTTGCCATTGGCAATTCCATCGTTCAAGCAGCTCGCCCGCGTGCCCTCATTTGTCCACTGCAACTAGGCTTAGCAGTGCAACTGGATCACCATTTCAAGTCCAGATTTCTTATTGACACTTTACACAGCCATGGATTCTGCTCCTCCTATGCTGAAGTCCAGAAATTTAAACGCTGTGCATCAGTCCATGATGAATCTAGCCTTGCAGGAGTTACCTCCGCACATGCTGTGCAGCATGTAGCTGATAATGCAGATCACGATGTTTGCACGATGGACGGAAGAAACACTTTCCATGGGATGACTCTGCTAGCAACAGTCACGCCTCCTCTCATTAACAGCCGATCACCCATTCCGAGAGTTGAAGTTTCATTAGATGAAGTAGCCCAAAAAGGAAAAATTCCCATCTACCCTTACCGCTTAAGTGAGACAGTGCTTTCAAAGGTGCAATATGAGAAGATCCCTGGCAAAAATGTCAACGACCCGTATGCCTCACTCGATCAGCTCTGGTTAGCTACCGGGTTCCTGAATGTCCCAAGACCGAGCTGGAATGGATTCATGCAGTCAGTTTTCTCTAACCAAATACATCATGAAACGGGAAACCTTCGCAGCAAGGCAAGCGTCTTGTTTTTGCCGATGATTGACCTCCCGTCTAGCAACGAATCCTGCCTTTACTCAACCTTGCGCTTTGTAGCTTCGCAAGGCAGAACCTACGGATTCACACCCGTTCTCACATTTGACCAGCCGCTCTGGTGGAAGTCTATGAAGATCCTCAAGTCCGACACGACGAATGAGCTGAGTAGTATTGTTCTCAAGTTAGGCGGTTTTCATTTGATGATGAGTTTCGTCGGATGCATAGGACACCTCATGCAAGGTTCTGGTCTGAAAGAGGTTCTGGAATTGGTATACGCGACTGGTGCAGTGCCGCACATTCTTTCTGGAAAAGCGATTTCTAGAGCTGTTCGATCTCACATTCTCGTGAGCTCGGCCATATATGCTCATCTCCTCGAAGAAGAGCAAGCGACGTTGACGTCTCTAGACATGTCTACTGTCTTCGCTAACGTACTGGATGGATACCTCCCACCCGAAGATCTCAGTCATGATCCCCAGCTCAAGCAACTTGAAAACTTTCTCAAGCAGAGACGCCAAGACCTGCTGACTCAGAGAACTGCGAAGCTCTGGTTTCAGTATCTTGACATGGTTGGGATACTGCTTAAGTTCATACGTGCCGAGAGACTAGGCCTGTGGGATTTGCACCTACAATCTGCAGTAGAGATGCTTCCGTTTCTAGCAGCATCTGGACATAACCTCTATGTCAAGTCGGTCTGGATATACCAGCAAGAGATGGCTAAGCTTCAAACTAGTCACCCACCAATCTTCGAAGCATTTGAACAGGGAGGTCACACCATTAGAAGATCAGAGCGACGCTGGGCTGGGCTCTCGGCAGATCTTGTCATCGAGCAGGAGTATATGAGAAGTCTGAAAACATCGGGCGGTCTTACAACTGGAGGTGGGATGACAGAACAGCAGAGAGCCATTTGGGTTCTGTCAAGACCAGCATGCCTGGAGATCAACCTCTTGATGCAAAATTTGACAAAAATTGGTTACTCGACAAGTGAGCAGCACCGCGACATGAGTTCCAGTAGAAAGGAGCGTGACTTCGACGATACCCAGAAGCTCGTCGGATACTTCGGAGAATCTTCTCCGTTCAGAGGTGACAATCAGCTTAGAAACATTGCCAACGGCATAACTTCTTCCCAAGATATTAATGTTGACGAGGCCGATGTGGCTGGAAAGTTGATTCTAAGTAAGATGACGGGAAAAACCTTGAAGGAGCAAGTCTTCAAGAAAAAAGACCAAGTGACCCTAATGAATGCCAAAAAGGCGGGGTCCTCTGTGGTAGCGCACATAGATCCGGCGCTCCTTTTCCAGCGGTTTATAATAGTAGCCCAACGAACTGACCTCCGAGAAGAATACTTCAAGTACGAACTTTGTACGATTCCTCCTTCTCTTTTCGAAAGCGATGGCCTTATGAGAAAAGCAAATAAGCCAGAGCTTGCAAAAGCGATCTTTCAGGCTTGCGGGATCGAGACTCAGTCACCCTCAAGACCTGCTTCTGCGTGTAACATCATCTTGGATGGTGGTTCTCTTCTACATCGAGTTCCATGGAAGGTAGGGTCAACCTTCAAGGTCATCTTTGCTTCATACGTCCATTACGTACAAGCAAGGTACCCTAGTGCGATCGTTGTGTTTGACGGATATGAAGGTGGTCCAGCAATCAAAGATGCTACCCATTTACGTCGAGCAAGGATGGTTGGCCGCCAAGTTTTTTTCACCGAAGAGATGACCCTCTGCATGAAGAAAGAAGAGTTTCTTTCATGTAAGACAAACAAAGGACGTTTCCTGAAGCTGCTCGGCAACCATTTGGAAGCCGTAGGTTTCCGAATTTTCCACTCGGAAGGAGACGCCGACGTTCTGATTGTAGAAAAAGCCGTAGAAGCTGCTAGTCTTACAGACACAATCGTGGTTGCTGATGATACTGACATCTTGGTTCTTCTGATCAGTCGATCAGATTCGCGTTCCGGGCGTTTATATTTCTCACCTGAAGCTAAGTTTGGCGGTACTAGTACAGCTTGGGATATTAGTGAGATGAAGCAGAAGCTAGGAACAGATGTCAGCAATCTGATACCATTCTGTCATGCCGTGCTGGGTTGTGACACAACCTCTCACCTTTACGGAATAGGAAAGGGCAAAGCCGTTCAGCTGCTACTTTCCAACAAGAGTTTCAGGGACAGCGCTGCTATATTTGGCGACAAGCTCGCATCGCTTGACGATATTGTGGCAGCAGGAGAGCGAGCATTGTTGATACTGTACGGTTGCCCTGATGTTTCGAACCTGGACACTGCCAGAAAGCTAATCTTTCACAGAAAAGTGAGCACTGCCACCACTTTCGTGCATCCACAAGAACTGCCACCGACTCAGGCAGCAGCGAAGTACCACTCGCTACGTGTCTACTGCCAAGTTCAAATCTGGCTCGGGAACCCAGTAGACCCTTTACGCCTGGGATGGAAACTGCAGGATAACGAAGTTTTTGCGCCAATAAAAACAGATCTCCCTGCCGCTCCGTCTCAGCTGCTGAAAATTATCAAATGCTCGTGTCGTATTGACGGCTGTGATAGTGAAAAGTGTACCTGTAAGAAAAACGGACTTGAGTGTACTATAGCCTGCCGTACCTGTAAGGGAAGCTCGTGCAACAATTCGAAGTTTCAAGAAGAAGAACTTAGTGAAGAAGAATAACAGTTAACTGTGATGATGAAAAATCTAGTTCCTACATTTTGATGATGTGCAATTTCTATATATTTGAAAAATAAGATAAAAGCTTTTCTCTGAACACATTAAGTTAGAACCTACCTTGTCTCATGGTGTTTGGCGCTGAGGTGTTTCGTCATTCCTGTTTATTGTTGTTTAGTCTTTTTTTTCTAAGCCTTTCGTTTACATAGCCAAATAGACTACAAGAACGAAAAACTTATTCCGTAGTAGACCTTGATAAACGCTGGTAAGAGTTTTTTTCCCCAAAGACACAGTTTTTTCCCCATTTTTTTTTTTTTTTGCTGATAAATATTTTTCTTTTGGTCAGGTAACGAAATGAGTATCAGAAATGAATTCAGAGCCAAAAGCTGATCTAAAAAGATGTGTAAAACATTATAGTTTACGTTTTTAATTTTTTTCCCGGTTTTTGAGAAAAGAAATAAAAAAACATTAAAAAAAACAATTTCGCATCGAGCTAGAGATTTAGATTTTTGATATGTTGTTAAGCATTTTTTTCCGGTCCGGATGGTGAAGAAACCATTTCTATACCAATTTTTTCCTGGTCAAAACTTATTTTTCTCCTACTACTAGGGCAAGGTGGATGGTACACAGTTCAGCAGACAAAATAAAGGATCCCAATGGAAGGAGAATATAAAGATTAAGGTCCAGGGATGGAATGCATGAAGCTGCTCCACCTCTCTTACCATGGACAGATTCATTTGTATAAATTTGTCTCTGATTAGGGTAATTTTTTGAAATTTGTTTTGAAAAAATAGTTTTCACCACCTGATGATATGGAATCAGGTTTTTATTTATAGGAATAAGATCATATTGACAGTATGGTCTGCCTATCTCCTCTGAAGGGTGTACCAGCACATAAGGCTGATTAAGAAAAACTTTACTACAGCTTTTTGTGAAGCATCCCATTATGAAGCACAACTCATTTTAAAAACCAGTTTTATAGTTCGACCCCGTGAACTTAAACAAGTCACTTAAAATATACGGTTTCTAAAAGAATGAAAACAAATCTGATATGAACTAAGAAAAAGGGCTTATATTTATTAAAAATATAGATAATACCTAGAGCAGAATCTTGAAAAATGGATCTGCAACACAAAAAAATGCGCGCGCAAAAAAAGAAAAAATGCACAAGAAAGTTGGATTATCGAAATGAGAGCACAATTTTGCATTCAACCAACAAAAAATTCAATTTTAATAGATTACCTATCCATTAGAAATCTGATGAAAATCTTCTAAATCTTCTACACAATTAAAAAAAAGTAGCACTAAGAAAAAATACTATTAAAAAAAAACGGAGAAAACTAAAAATTTTTGCCATAAAACGATTTACCTAATTATGGCCTACGATACATTACACATGCACATCAGATTTACTAATACAAATTACAACAGTTTTTCATGAAGCATACCTTTATTAAGCTGTTATTCAACTAACACAAATGATGAAAATAGGCTAATTGTTCAACACTCGTAAACCGAAATAAATCATTTAAAATGTTGTTCCATAATTTCAAAAGTTCTTACGATCGCAAAAAAGTAGCTTGCAAAGGTCGTAATAGCACAAATAAAAAGAAGAGTACAACCTTGAACATTGCTGTATTACAAAAAGACTGACCCAAAAATATGCAGAAGATGACTAAGTATCTAGTCTAGCATCATCCAACAAAATTTAGTTTTAATAAATCGACGATCAAATCGGAATCCGAAGAAATATGGAAATTTTCCTTGAAATGTCATGGAAAAAAGGTTAAAACATCATGAATTCCGTCACAAATTAACTACAGAGACTTATTTTGTAAGCTTCTAATGCTAAGTACAAATTGCAAGGCTTATTCATAGATTTTTGTCTAATTTAAACTTGAATCAAATAGTTTGTGGTAACGAACTGTAAGTAAGGAGCAACGCTGCTTAATTTTTACCGAAACCAAAAAATCAGAATTCTTGTGTCAATAGTTATATCAAAAGAATCAGCTTATTATGCTGATATTTAGTGTTACCCATCAAAAGCTACGAGCCTCAGAAAATTTGCCTGATTTCTAAAAAAGGGGGAGAAACACCCTCAAAAAGTCAAGACATCTTAATGAAAATCATATTATCACGTTCTGCGTATCCGAGAACCCTGTTGTAGTAGTTCCAAGCTCCCTTCTGCAAAAATGTGAAATTTTGTATTTTTTTTTGCAAGAAGAAAGATCACGGATACGTGTTTATTTGTTGTTATTTTTTGTTTGTTTTCCCAAGCGGTTATTGTATCGAACCAATAGACCTATATTATTGGAAAAGGACTTATTCCGATGGAAATTAAAAGTTCTAGTGCCCTTTTAAAGTGACCAAAAAGATTGGAGCGCAATTAGCCCTCCCCCTGACATTCATCACCCCTTTTCCCCTAAATCGTTCGATCAAAATTGTGAGATATAATACCCTAACCATGGAGAGAATATGGCCCCCATAGCCCCTGGGGATGCATCTTTAAGTTATAAAATTTGCCCATTGTTTACGTATAGTATTTTTTATTGCGAAGTTGGCATAAATTTTTCGGGTGAGGGAGGGGTGGTGAATTTTCTGCTCGGGGGATTTTCCACAGGGAAAATTTTACATCAGGAGAGAATTTTCCGAGGGGGGAGGGGGGTGAAATTTTCTGAGAAAAATTTATACTGGGGAAATTTGCCAAAATTCCTATGCGAAATTCTTTTTATTGTCTTACTTTCCCTTTGTCGAGTAAATTTTAATGATAGAGATGTTAAGGGCAATTGTCCGGGGTAAATTTTTCACCCGGATTGAATTGTCTAGAGGATCTATCTGTGGGAGGGGGGAATTTTTCCGTGGAGGTGGAGCCGGATTTCTTGGCACTATTTCAAAAACCACCAGAAATTAAACTATAAAAAAATTATTTTTTAACTGAAATTAAGCAGCAACAATAAAGCTTAAAAGGAACAGAAATTATTACGTATATACAGGGGGTTTCCCTCTCGTCAACATCTCGCTCTTTACGCTAAAGTTAATAACGACTCATGAAACACAAGGGTCATTTAATTAGAAATTTTAATTATAAAGTTAATAACGACTCATGAAACACAAGGGTCATTTAATTAGAACAATAAAAAAATTTTTTCAAAGTGCTAAAAAACTTTAGGGTGAAGAACGAGGTGTTGAGGAGGGGGCGACCCCCTTCGTGTACGTTGAATTTCTGTCCGTTGTAAGTTTTAACGTTGCTCCTTAATTTCCCTTGAAAAAACTTCAGTTAAAAACGATAGATAAATGTTCAAATAGGGATAAATCCTTTTAATAGATGTGAGAGTTTCTGCTGATGACTGTCACTGTAAATGTGACAGAAATATCCAGTATTTTTTGTTAATTATTACTGTCTATTAAAACAATTTATCCCTTTTTGAACTTTTATTTATCGTCAAGGAAAGTCAGTGTCGTATTCGCAATTATCTACTTGGTTTTGTTGTTATTTTTTTTTTTTTAATTTAATTCGTATAGTAGCAATTATTTGTCTGTCGTGAGTGTTAATACTGTTCAAATTCTTTTTATAAAAACGGCTCTCGTATTTCCATATTTCTCGGTAATCTTGCGTCAACTATTTCTGCCAATATCGCTTCAAGATAAAACTTGTAATTTTGGTAGCATTATTTTCTGCCAGAATTCTTTGTCACGATTGATTTTCTCATGAAACGGATCGCCTTTGCAGAACAAAATCAAGGAGGCACACTTGTGCCTCTATAAAGAGGCGACCCACCCACAATGCTAAGCGATTTCAGGTCCTAGAGATCACAGAGAGACGGCGGTGATTGCATTTTGTAGCCCAAGCTCAAACTAAGAAACGTGCAAAATTTCATCCTCCTCCGACTTTATCTTCATGGGGTGAACTGGGCCGGAAGTTTCAACCCTCCCACCACAGCCCCCCTTTAACGTTGTCCGATTGGGCTGAAATTGAGAGGTTAAGCTTTCCTAGGGCCCGGGAGCTTATCATCGAAATTTCAGCTCAATCCGATCACTCCTTACCTGTTTTCAAAAAACCAAATATAGCCACTTAAAATTCATTTCTCTTTTTTTTTGTTATCCACGCCTACAGGCCACAGTTGGCAACTGATCCGGGTGAATGAGGACTTATTCGAAGCAGAATTCGACCTGTTAGGGCCTTTTGATATTTTCAGACCGAAAAAATTATCCCCCGAATTTACATTTACAAAAAATCTCGTTTTCCTATAAGAGCCCGCTATAAGCGGGCTCTTATCGTTTTCCTATAAGAGCCCGCAAGCGATTTCCGGTCCTAGCGGTCGCAGAGAGACAGCGGTAATCGCATTTTGTAGCCCAAGCTCAAACTAAGAAACGTGCAAAATTTCACCCCCCCTCCGACTTTATCTTCATGGGTAAAAGTGGGCCGGAAGTTTCAACCCTCCGACCACAGCCCCCTTTTAACGTTGTCTGATCAGGCTGAAATTTGGAGGATAAGCTTTTCTGGGGCCTGGGAGCTTATCCTTGAAATTTCAGCTCAATCTGATCACTCCTTCCCTGTTTTCCAAAAACCAAATATCAAGTTTTGTGGGGATTTGCTTGCGTCAAAAATAGATTCCATTTACTAAAAAACAATTACAATTGTGTCTCTTTAGTACAGCGGTTGATACTCCTGACTGTCAGGCGGAAAATCCGGGTTCGATTCACCGTCAGAGAAAATTTTTTATATACTGAATTTAAAGTTTAAAAAAGAAACTCAGTTTCTTTTTTAAATTATTTGAAAATAATTACGTTTTCTAAAGAGTTAAAGAAGCTGAGTTACAAGGTCGACCCTTAAAACACCCTGTCGAGAAAGAAAAGAATAATACACAATCATCTAACAGTTAGTCGCGCAATAATAAGTAATAAACTGTACAAAAACGTGCAGAAATTATTTGAAAAAAACTACGTTTTCTAAAGAGTTAAAGAGGCTGAGTTACAAGGTCGAACCTTAAAACGTACAGGGATTAGGAGGCACAGTTGGGGGGCTCCCGCCCCCCAAACCCCCCGCTTTCGCAGCCTTTAAATAAAAAAAAAAGTTTTTTAAACTGAAAGTAAGGAGCGACATTAAATCTTAAAACGAACAGAAATTATTCCGTATATGAAAGAGGCTGTGCCCTCCTCAACGCCTCGCTCTTTACGCTAAAGTTTTTATTGTTTTAAAAAAAGAGTTGTGAGAAAGTCAAACTTTAGCGTAAAGAGCGAGGCGTTGAGGAGGGCACAGCCCTCCAAAGTGTAGGATGCACTTTGCAGTCCATCTTTTTCTCAAAAGCCGATATAGCTATTTGTTCGTACATTTGCCCATGTTCCATTGCTTTAGTCTGGCGGTTTTTGGGATAAAGCAGTTGGCGCACTAACGGTGCAACAGTCTTTAGTAGTATGCGCCTTCTGGATTCTACGACTTTATGTTCCATCCTGTGTTATTTGCTTGCCTTATGTTCCTTCCTGTGTTATTTGCTTGCCTTATGTACCTTGGTACCTTTCCAGAGCATGTACTTATGGATTTGGGTGGATTATAATCCCTCCCATGCTATTCTAGGAGCTTATGTTCCTTCCTGTGCTATTACAAGGGCTTATGTTCCCTCCCATGATATTTTAAGGGCTTATGTTCCCTCCCATGCTATTCTAGGAGCTTATGTTCCTTCCTATGTTATTACAAGGCTTATGTTCCCTCCCATGCTATTTTAAGGGCTTATGTTCCCTTCCATGCTATTCTATGTTCCCTCCCATGTTATTCTAAGGGTTTATGTTCCCTTCCATGCCATTCTATGCCCCTTCCATTGTTATTCTACGGGACCTCTACACGTGATTAAACACGTTATAAAACTATGTGCTATTTGCTTATGTCCTGTTGGTACCATTCCAAACGAGTGGGGATTCCCCGCCTGTTTCTAAACATTGCAAAAAATATAACAGTATGAACGGGGGGATTCCCCGCACAAATTTGTTTCAACTCCAAGTTTTTCAACCAGACTGGTTATTAGGAAAGGTTTTTTAGGGAAAGCTGTCAATCACCTATGTGTTATCCACAGTTCCATTTTGAAGTCTGTGGAAACAGTTTGACATGTTCGGTGAGATTACGTTCCTTGGCGTTTGATAGACATTTGCAAAAAAAGGGTAATTAGTGATTGGATAAATTTTTAACGTGAAATCTCTGAATAAAATGTTTTTGGAACATGTACTTGACGATGGATAAAAGGGTTAAGGTGATTAGCAATTACGAGCAGGGATCCCCCACTGGCTCCTGGCAGTAGGCTACGCATATCAAATTGCTGTACTGTGGGTTAGGTAACATGATTAAACACGCTTTTACAATCGGAATTCATTGATTGACATTTGCAAAAAGGGGTAATTAGTGATTGGATAATTTTTTACGTGAAGGGTCAATTTTGGAGGGAAACCAAAAATACTCAGAATCGAAAATAAATGGGATCTGCCTCAAGGGCAAGGCTCAGAAGCCCTTCGTTTCTCCATTTCTGAGGGCAGGGAGGGGTCAATTTTGGAGGGAAAACCAAAAATACTCAGAATCGAAAATAAATGGGATCTGCCTCAAGGGCAAGGCTCAGAGGCCCTTGGTTCCCCCATTTCTGAGGGCGGGGAGGGGGGGGGAGGTCAATTTTGGAGGGAAAACTAAAATACTCAGAATCGAAAATAAATGGGATCTGCCTCAATGGGAAGGCTCAGAGGCCCTTCGTTCCCCCATTTCTGAGGGCAGGGGAGGGGGGGTTTAATTTTGGAGGAAAAACCAAAAATACTCAGAATCGAAAATAAACGGATCTACCTCAAGGGGAAGGCCTGGGCTGATGTTTGCAAGTCGAAGAATTTGTCTTTGTTGGTTTGAATGTCTAAAGTGCCTGTCTTTCTCTGTTTACATGTCTGATTCTTTTTGTTTGCATGTCCGGGTTGGTGTTTGCAAGTCCAAGTTGGGTTTTCAGACCTACGTTTTTTTAGATTTTTGTGGGTGTTTGGTTCCCGGGGTTTATTATTTGAGAAGTTAACTTTAGTATTTCGTGAATTGACGTGCCTGAAATCATGAATTAGAATAGTTAATTAGCTGTTTGGGTTTTCAGACCTAGTTTTTTTAGATTTTCGTGGGTGTTAGGTTCCTGGGATTTATTATTTGAGAAGTTAACTTTAGTATTTCGTGAATTGACGTGCCTGAAATCATGAATTAGAATATTTAATTGGCTGTTTGGGGATTTTCAGACCTAGGTTTTTTAGATTTTCGTGTGTTTTATGCTGATTATGAATATAATCAGCATTTCTATTGGAAATGAATTTCAGGCCCCCCCCCCTATATAGGCTATACCTAACCTAACCTAACCTAACCTAACCCAACCTAACCTAACCCTGAATTGGCATATATAGGGGGGGGGCTGAAATTAATTTCCGATAGAAATGCTTATTATATTCGTAACCAGCATAAAAAAGGCATCAAATGGTGTATTCACTTTAGTCCTAACTCAATAATATGATTTCATAGAACTTTACCATATACACCTGTCATGTAGGCAAATTTCATGACCCTCTAGAGGGAGAAGGAGTAGAGGTAGGTACTTCAAAATGCTGTCTTTGGACATAGGCTAATTTAGCCTGTAGACCCATCCCTGAAAGTTTTATTTTCCTAACCTAAACCAAGATGGACAAAAGTAGTTAAAGTGACTTGTACCCAAAACTTTCATTAAGAATATGAAAATTCCAAACAAACTCCAATGTTCTATGCAGCAGTGGGGCAGGCTATAAAGAAACTAGCTAAGTCTTTGTTACTTTTTAAGACATATCGCAGATAAAGAAGCCTAGGACAATAAAATAGTAGAAATATTTTGACATATTATCATTATTAAAGGCGAAACTTACTGATGGAGCCGTTTAACATAAAGCAAGTCAGTTTGATTAATTGTCCAGGGATGATTATTTTTTACAGTTTTCGTTAAGTTATTCTATTTTCAGTAGGATCAACAGCCAGCATTGTATGCCCAGCGTTGCCAAAGATTGAAAAAAGGTACATCTCCAGAAAGAATTTTTACTAAACATCATTAAATTAAATATTTGTCTGCTTTCTTCTTGAAAGCGATTGAGATGGTAGAGTTTTCGATTATATATTCCTTTAGAAAATTTTAAGGCAGTTTTCTTTGTGAAATGGGAGGTATTCTACATAGAGACCAAGAGGACAAGTACTTGCTGATGATGATGCTGTCCCGGGCAAAAGCTATCATCCGACTGAAAAAAAAAACAAAGAAAATACGGAAGTTACTTCCACAAAACTCGAACTTCCACAGTAGGCATATCTTAGTGGCACACCAGATCTCTGTAGGACATCTCTAGCTCAAATGCTTGGGGAGTGGAGTAGTAAATTTACTAGTTTTATGGGCATTTTTAACTACTGGTTTCATTTGTAAAAGAGTGGGCAAACCGGTTATCTAAACTATCCAAGATCGCTCCCACGAGAAGTTGTGTGCGCTTGATGGAGTAGTTTTGTTGCTTGTCAATCATATCTTTCTTTATGAAATTAACGTGGGCAATAGTGTTCCCAGAAAACACTTCTTTTCCCCTGGTATTGTGTCAAGTGCCCTGGCGACAAGTTAAGATACTTTAGGTTCTTCCACGAGGAATTATTTGGCGTGAATTTTGATCTTCTACGCGGCTGAAACCATTTCGACCTGTACAATAGGGTTCTCTGATGACAAAAATGCATCAAATTATTGTATATCAGAGCCATAGGCTCCAATGTTTTACTGTTATATTTTTTTTCACAGAGGCACTTCATACGGAAGGGGTCGTCGTATAAAATTCAAAGAGAGTTCATTCAATTGAAAATCAAGAGTTCTAGTGCCCTTTTTAAGGGTCAAAAGTGATCAGAGGGCAACAAGCCCCCCCCCCACACCTTTGTTTCCCCAAATACATCCGATAAAAACTTTGAGGTAGCCGTTATGTTAAAAAGAGGTCAAAGATCATATAAAAAAACCGGGGTCGACAAAACCCTTGGGCTTGTGGGCAGGCGTTGTATGTTATGCCCTGGGAGCAAATATGGTTCTTATAAAAAGGATGCTCGTATAAACTTCAGAGGCTCATTTGATTGGGAATTAAAAGTTCTAGTTCACTTTTTTCAGAGTCAAAAGTGATTGGAGGGCAACTGCCACCTCCCCCCTTCACTACACCCTTTTCCCCAGATAAATCCGATAAAAATTTGGAAATAGCCATTTTGTTAAAAATAGTTCAAAGATCATATTAAAAAAAACTCCGGCGCCGACAGAACAGCCCAGGGCCCGGGGTTAGGTGTTGTAAGTTATGCCCTAGGGGAAAATATGGTTCTTATGGAAGGAATGCTCACATAAACTTAAGAGAGGGCTCATTTGATTGGAAATTAAAAGTTTCAGTTCATTTTTTTGGAGTCAAAAGATATGGGAGGGCAACTAGGTTTATTTGCACTAGTTTTATAAATATATGTTAAATAGGCTATGAAGTAATAATTTTTGTTCGTTCCTAATTCTAACTTCGCTCTTTACTTCCCTCGGAAAAAACTTTTTTTTTTAAATTAATCTGTGCCAGTTTTTAACTTAAATTTAATGTAGTAACAACACTTCAATCATCATTTTCCCCAGGGAGGGAGGCAACCGTTTAAAAAAATTAAGTTTAGTAGCACTAAGAAGTAGCTCTAGGCGAGTAGCTTCGACCCTCGGAAAAACTTTTTTTTTAAATTAATCTGTGCCAGTTTTTAACTTAAATTTAATGTAGTAACAACACTTCAATCATCATTTTCCCAAGGGAGGGAGACAACCGCTTAAAAAATTAAGTTTAGTAGCACTAAAGAAGGTAGCTCTAGGCGAGTAGCTTCGACACAAAAGATTAACTAAGCGAGCATCTTTGCCTATCCAGACATACTTGTGGCAAATTTTAATAGCTCGACAAAAATATGTCTTTAGGCTTAGGGAGTTATTTGACCTGTCCCTAAATAGAAAATCCACTCCTTGCTCAGAAATGAATTGAAATTTCAAAAAAGATCATTTGTCGTGTGGGTACGATAAATGATCTTATAAACTGGGTTTATTGAAATCAGAGGCAACGTCATCGCGTTGCCTATAGTAAAGGCCATACGGCTCCTATATTTTATTCTTTTTTTTTCAGAGACACATTGTATGGAAGGGGTCATCGTACAAACTTCAAATGGGGCTCATTCGGTTGGAAATCAAGAGTTCTAGTGCCCTTTTTAAGAGTCAAAAGTGATCAGAGGGCAACTAGCCCCCCTCTCACGCCCTTTTTTCCCTAAAAACATCCAATCAAAATATTGAGGTAGCCACATTTTTAAAACGAGTTCAGAGATCATATAACAAAAACTTGGGAGTCGACACAGTCCCCTAGGGCCCAGGACAGGTGTTGTAAGTTATGCCCTGGTGGAAAATATGGTTCTTATAGAAGGGGTGCTTGTATAAACTTCAGAGAGGGCTCATTGGAAGTTAAAAGTTCTAGTTCGCTTTTTCAGAGTTAAAAGAGATTGGACGGCAACAAGCCGTCCAAAAATTTGAGATAGACATTTAGTTAAAAATAGTTCAAAGGTCAGATAACAAAAACTCCGGTATCAACAAAGCCCCCCAGGACCTGGAGGCAGGCGTTGTAAGTTATGCCCTGAGGGCATATATGGTTCTTATGAAATAGATGCTGGTATAAACTTCAGAGAAGGCTCATTTGTTTGGAAAGTGAAAGTTCTAGTTCACTTTTCAAGAGTCAAAAGAGATCAAAGGGCAACTAATCCCCCTCCACACGCTCTCTTAGCATCAGATAGAAATTTTGAGATGGGCATTTTCTTAAAAATAGTTAAAAAGCTAGATAGCGAAAACTCTGGTGTCGACACAACCCCCCAGGGCCCGGGGGCAGTCATTTTAAGCTATATCCTGGGGGTATATATGGTTCTTATAGAAGAAATTCTCGTATACACTTCAAAGGGGGCAAATTTGATTAAAATTGAAAATTATAGTTTATCTTTTAAGACTCAAAAGATATTCAAGGGTAACTTGGCCCCTCCCTCACGCCCTTTTTCCCCAAACCCTTACGATAAAAATTTTGATAGCCAATTTCTTAAAAGTAGTTGAAACATCAGATAACCAAAACTCCGGTGGCATCAAAACCCCCAGGGCCCGGAGGAGGCGTTGTAAGTTATGCCCTGGGGGCATACATGGTTCTTTTGAAAGGGTTACTCGTATAAACTTCAGAATGAGCTCATTTGATTGGAAATTGAAAGTTCTAGTTTACTTTTTAAAAGTGAGTTGCCTATAGTAAAGGCCATACGGCTCCAATGTTTTACCATTTATTTTTTCCAGAGGCACTTGATACGCAAGGGATCATCGCTTAAACTTCAGAGGGGGCTCATTCTATTGGATATCGGAAGTTCTAGTGCCCTTTTTAAGAGTCAAAAGGGACCGGAGGGCAATTACCCCCCCCCCACACCCTTTTTTCCAAATGTGTCTGTAATAAATTTTGAGATAGCTATTTTTTTTAAATAGTTCAAAGATCAAAAAAAAAACTCCGGTGCTGACACAACCCCCCAGGATCCGGGGGCAGGCATTGCATGTTATGCCATGGGGGCACAAATCGTTCTTATGGAAGGGATGCTCGTATACACTTCAGAGAGGGCTCATTTGATTGGATACTGGAAGGTCTAGTTCAGTTTTTAAGAGTCAAAAGAGATCGGAGGGCAATTAGTCCCCCCCCCTTCTCATGCCTTTTTTTTTATTAAATGCATCCCATAAAAATTTTGAGATAGCCAGTTTGTCAAAAATAGTTCAAAGATAAGATAAGAAAAAACTCCAGTGTCGATACAGCCTCCCAGGGCCTGGGCGTTGTAAAGTAGTATCTGGGGGCATATATGGTTCTTGTGGAAGGGACGCTCGATCAAAATTGAGAAAGGGCTCGTTTGAATGGAAATTTATTAATAAAACTTTTTACTTTTATAACTTTAATAAATCGAATAATATTAACATTCTGATTACTAAATATCAGTATATGTAGATTAAACTGACAATGCATATTCATTTGTATTTTTTTCAGTAAAGTGCAAATTATGTTCTGGCCTTGGGAAGGCATAGAGGTTTTGAGCACAAATTATGTTAATTTTTGCTTGTTTTGAGTTTGACTCGGTTATTTATTGGAATTTCTGTTCGTTTTGGGTTTCATTTATTTATCGATGCTGATTTGCGGTAGTTTCAGGCCTCGTAGGTTATTTGATTTTATTTTTGCTCATTTTTTGTTTAATGTAGTTCTTTACTTTTCTTTGAAAAACTTATTTTGTGGAAAACGTTTTTTTAATTAATTTCTGTTCGTTTTATATTGACATAGTCTTTTTAGGGAAGAAGAAAATAATACTTTAAATATTTTAGTTTTTTTTAAGACTTTATAGTTTGGTCTGCTATTTGTATGCTGGAGAATATTTTTTAGCATTTTTAACGACATACACCCTTTTAAAAATCTGGAAACATATAGTAGTGTTTAATTTTGTTTCATACCTCCTCTAGTTGACCTGAAATGGAAAACTTGATACCATTGGCAAAAAAAGTCTGCTTACTTTCTTTGATAGCTTGGATACACTTACGGTATTTTGACTTGGTTAAATTTTAAGAGCAGAAGTATCCCTGAAAGTTTGAACATAGTACCCTCAGTCGTTCTTGGGATACTGCTGAGATGCCTTATTGGGAATTAGCATTAACACAGTGCATTTTGATTTAATCTTAAGGCAATATTTAATTTTTAAACATAGAGGCAAATAAGAGGGTGGGCGTGGGAGTGGGATTAGTCGCCCTCCAATCACTTTCGACTATTAAAAAGGGCATCAGCCCTTTCTATTTTCAATCAAATGGCACTTGATTGAAGTTTCTACGTTCCTACGACAACTCCTTCGATACAAAGTGCCCTGGTCTAAACAACAACAACAATAACAAAAAATCATACATTATACCCACATCGATCTTAACTATAAAAATTTCAAACCTTCCAATCACTTTCGACTATTAAAAAGGGCAATAGGCCTTTAGATTTCCAATCGAATGAGCCCTTTTTGAGTTTTTACGACAACGCTTTCTATAAACACCTTATATGCCCCCAGCGCATAAATTACAACGCTTACCCAAAGGGCTGTGAGGGTGGTTGTCATCCTCTAAGACATAATTTCCATAACTTTAAACTACGTTAAACAAAGTGGCCATCTCAAAATTTTGATTGGATGTGTTTGGGAAAATGGTGGGCGTGAGAGGGGCGTTAGTGGCTCTCCCATCACTTTCACAGGCACTAGCCGTTTCAAGTTCCAATCAAATGAGCCCTTTTGAAGTTTCTACGACAACGCTTTCAATAAAAACCTTATATGCCCTCAGGGCGTAAATTACAACCCTTTCCCTGAGGGCTGCGGGGGGGGGGGGTTGTGACCCTCAAAGACCTAATTTCCAGAACTTTCTACTACGTTGAACACAATGGCTATCTGAAATTTTTTTTTGGATGTGTTTAGGGGAATGGTGCGCGTAAGAGGATGGTTAGCTACCCTCCAATCACCTTCAACTATTAAAAAGGGCACTTGCCCTCTCCACTGTGAGCCCTTTTGAAGTTTTTACGACAACTCTAACTATAAAAACCTTATATGCCCCCAGGGCATAACTTACAACCTTTGCCCTGGGGGCTCTGGGGGGTTTGTCATCCTTAAATACATAATTTCCAGAATTTTCAATTACGCTGAACAAAATGGCTATCTCTAAACCTTGATTAAATGTGTTTGGGGAAATGGTGGGCGTGGGAGTTGTGACAATTATTCTCTACTCACTTTCGACTATTAAAAAGGGCAATTTCAATTTCCAAACAAATGAACCTTTTTTGAAATTTCTACAACAACTTTCTATATAAACCTTATATGCCCCCAGGGCATAACTTAAAACCCTTGCACTGAGGGCTCTGAGGGGTTATCATTCTAAAATACCTAATTTCCAGAACTTTAGGCTATGTTGAACAAAATGGATATCTCAAATTTTGATTGGATGTTTTTGGGGAAATGGTGGGCGTGAAAGGGGGGTTAGTTGCCCTTTAAACACTTTCGACTATTAAAAGGGTACTAGTCCTTTCAATTTCCAATTGAAGGATCCCTTTTTTAAGTTTCTACTACACAGATTTCAATAAAAACTTATATGCCCCCAGGGCATAACTTATTACCATTGCCCTGAAGACTGTGGGGGAGTGTCCTGCTGAAATGTATAATTTCCTGAACTTTTAACAGCGTGGAAAAAATGGATAGTTCAAAATTTTGATTGGATGTGTTTGGGGAAATGTTGGGCGCGAGGGGGTGTTAGTTGCCTTCCAATTACTTTTGACTATTAAAAAGGGCACAAGCCATTTCAATTTCCAATCGAATGAGCCCTTTTTGAAGTTTCTACGACAACGCGTTCTATAAAAACCTTATATGCCTCCAGGGCATAACTTACAACCCTTGCCCTCAGGGCTGTGGGAGGTTGTCATCTTCAAAGACCTAATTTCCAGAACTTAAAACTACGTTGAATAAAATGGATATTTCAAAATTTTGATTGGATGTGTTTGGGGAAAAGGTGGGCGTGAGAGGGGGGTTAGTTGCCCTCCTATCACTGTCGACTATTAAAAAGGGCACTATCCCTTCGAATTTCCAGTCGAATGAGCCTTTTTTGAAGTTCCTAAGACAACAACTTCTATAAAAACCTTATATACCCCCAGGGCATAACTTACAACCCTTGCCCTGAAGGCTCTGGGGAGTGTCCTCCTCAAAAACATAATTTCCATCTGGAAATCAACTACGCTGAACAAAATGGCTATCTCAAAATTTTGGTTGGGTGTGTTTCGGGAAATGGTGGGCTCGGAAGGGGTGGTAGTTGCCTTTCAATCACTTTTAACTATTAAAAAGGGCACAAGCCGCTCCAATTTCCAATTGAATGAGCCCTTCTCGAAGTTTCTACGACAATTTCTTCGATATGAACTGCCCTGCTCTAAAGAAAAAATAATAAATAATACATTGTGCCAACATCGTTCTTATATGCCCTCAGGGCATAACTTAAGACCCTTGCCCTGAGGGTTGTGGAGGGGGGGGTGTCCTCCTCAAAAATATATTTTCTATCTGGAAATCAATTACACTGAACAAAATGGCTATCTCAAAATTTTGATTGGATGTGTTTGGGGGAATGATGGGCGTGGGGGGGGGCTTGTTGACTTTCAATCACTTTCGACTATTGAAAAGGGCACTAGCCTCTCCAATTTCCAATCGAATGAGCCCTTTTCGAAGTTTCTACGACAATGCCTTCGATACGAAGTGCCCCGGTATGGAAAAAAAAATAATACCTTGTGCCAAAATCGTTCTTTATTTAGGCAGCGCGATTGCGCTGCCTATGATTGAGAGTTCTAGTTCACTTTTTAAGATTCAAAAGAGATCGGAGGGTAACTAGTCCACCCATGCCCTTTTTTCCCCAAACCCATTCGATACAAATTTTGAGGTCAGATAACAAAAGCTCCGGTGTCAAAACAACCCCCCAAGGGCCAGGGGGCTGGGCTTGTAAGCTATGTCCATAGGGAATTTGTGGTTCTTATGAAAGGGGTGCTCATATAAACTTCAGAGAGAGGTCATTTGTTCGGAAACTAAGATTTCTACTTTACTTTTTAAGAGTCAAATTAGATCCAAGGGCAGCCAGCCCCTCCACGCCCTTTTTCCCCAAACCCATCCAATAAAATTTTGAGATAGCCATTTTTAAAAAAAAAACTTCAATGGTCAGATAAGAATAACTCCGGTGCCAACACGACCCCCAAGGCCCGGGAGCAGGCGTTGTAATTTATGCTCTGGTTAGGTTAGTTTAGGTTATATATAGTTTATATGGTAGTGATATTCATATAAACGTCGGAGAGGGCTGATTTGGTTGGAAATTGAAAGTTCTAGTTCACTTTTAAGAGTCAAAAGACATCCGAGGGCAACTAGCCTCGCCATTTTTTCCCCAAACCCATCTGATATAAATTTTGAGATACCCGTTTTTTAAATAGTTCAAACATCAGATAAAAAAAGAATTTGGGTCGACACAACCCCCCAGAGCCCGGGAGCAAGTGTTTTAAGTTATGCCCCGGAGGCATATAAGGTTTTTATGTAAGGATTGGTCATGTAAACTTCGAAAGTGGCTCATCTAATTGGAAATTGAAAGTTCTAGCTACCTTTTTATGAGTCAAAAGTTAACAGAGGGCATCTACCCCTCCCCCCTGATGCAAACACCCTATTTTACTGTAATGCATCAAAAGAAAATTTTGAGACAGCCAGTTTGTTCGAGATAGTCCAACGATAAAATAACAAACACTTCGTTGTTAGCATAGCCCCCCCCCCCGCCAGTCTAAAATTTTCATTTCTTTGCCTTATGTACCTGTTTTGGGGGAAATGCTTAAACCAATTTTGCGTAAAAATAACATTGATACATGTTTTCAATCAGTTAGACCAATAGGTAGTTTCCTTAATTCCGGGAAGGATTTAACCCGGGAAATTTATTTAGTGGGGTATATAAAATTACTTGTTCTTGTAAAAAGTTTAATACTGGTAGAACTTGTCAAATTCTCTAGTATTAAGTGTTTCTCTTTTCTTATATGTCTTTTGTTTACATGTTGTGACCTGGGTTTTATATTAAATTGCCCAACTTAATACCCGGCTTCAAAAAGATTACATGGTGTCATGATGGATACTGGAACTCCCTGTCCTGAGCTGAATTGGTACGCTCTTAACCTCAAAGAAGCATGGTCGGGGTTCAAAAACCACACCCAACTGATGTTCAATGGTTTATTTTTTAGCGAAAAAAAGTGAGAAAGTGCAATGTGCTTATCTCCTCATCCGGCTCGGGGAGAAAAGAATAGACATTTTCAGTACATGGACGCTCGCAGAAGCAGAAAAAGACTAAATCGAAGCTTACCTAACAAAGTTTGACGAACATTTTAATCTGAAGGCAAATGCTATCTTTTCTCGCTATGTCTTTCGCACAGAAAGACGATTGAACAGTATGTCACTCAGTTAAAGATCCTTTTGCGTGATTGTGCATACCCAACGATTATCAGTGATGAAATGGTGCGAGATTGACTTATATGTGGAACTAAATCTGTAAAAATACGAGAAAAGCATCTGCACTCAGGACCAGACCTTACCTTATCTGATGCAGTACAAATAGCACGCGCATATAGAGAGACCCAGGCATAACTTAAAACAATGTTGGCAGAACCCGCTAACCACAGCGTACCAGTAAAGCAAGAAAGCAATGCCATCAGGAGAAACTCAGGACCCCCTAACAGGTAGATGCAGTCAATGCCTGTAAATTCAGATTGGGGTTGAATACCGTCCAAGTCATAATTGCCTGGCAAGAGGCAAAGTTTGCAGCAACTGTGGAAAATCCAACCACTTTGCCCGTGTTTGTCGGAGTGCTACAAGAAGCATACACAACAGAGGCAATGATGAAATATTCATCCATGAAGTTCTGATGAATAACGGTGACAATCAGCCAAACATTACTGTGTCTCTCCAGAACCAGCTCCACGTGCGTTTCAAAATTGACACTGAAGCTCAAGCAAGCATTATCACTCGACGGCAGGCAGCAAAACGCACAACAACTGCAAAGACTCAACCCAAAAACCATATCCTTACAAGTTTCTGTGGACAAAAGATTCCAATACTGGGAACAATCCAGATCCGATGCTCCTACGAGGGCAGTAAAGAGCAATCCATAAACTTCTATGTTGTCGAGACAGCACCCAGACCGATACTTGGATTCGCTGCAAGCCAAAAGATGAATCTAATCAAGTTGATCCTCATTGTGCAAGACAAACAAGACAAATTCAACGAACTGTTTGAAGAATTCGATTATCTGTATGAAGGGGTTGGAAAGCTAGAAGAAGAATTCAAAATACAGCTAAAAGAAGGAGCACATCCCTCTATCCAGCCCGTAAGGCGGATACCCCTAGCGATTCAATCGCAGTTCAAAACGGAATACGGTAGAATGGAAATGCTGGGAATTATAGAAAACGTGACCGAACCCACAGAGTGGGTAAACTCTGCAGTAGTGGTCCCAAAAGCAGATGGTATACTTCGAGTGTGTATCTACCCCCACGATTTAAACAAGGCCATGAAACGACCTTACTACGAATACCACCCCATGCCCACAATCAAAGAAGCCGTGCAGGAACACAGTGGTGCTACATCATTCTCAAAGCTTGACGCCAGGCATGAATACTGATCGCTGTGCCTTGAACCCAAATTAGCAGAACTAACCACAATCAACACGCCATATGGGCGTTATACATTCAAAATAATGCCTTTCGGTCCAGTCTCAGCAAAAGACGAGTTTCAGAGGCGGATGGAAGAGGCTTTCGAAGCACTCGAAAGATTTTCAGTCATTGTAGGTGATTAATTCAAAAAACTTTCCGAAAAATAAATTTTTCAAAGAAAAGTAAAGGTCGTTTTAAACTTAAGCTCAGCAGATACAAATACCTGTCAAAATTCAAACTCAAAACGACCAGAAATGAAACCCAAAACGAACAAAAATTAAATGAACAATCATAACAAAAATTATACAACAAGTAATAATATAAATGAATAAATAATGACGCAGTAGGTTTTAGGCTTTTGCAGTGAGAGAAGGAGGCGATACCCAAACTCTTGTTTGTAGCTATTTTTGCTCGAATTAAGCCTGATTTGCATATTCAATTTAAGTTTCACTCGTTTTAATATTTATTTATTCATTTACATTAATATCTTTGTATGTTTGTTTGCATTGATTGTTTATTTAATTTCTGTTGGCTTTAAGTTTCATTTATACTTCAATAGCAAAATATTTTTTTCGTTTTAAGCTTGATTTTCATATTCAATCTAAGCATTACTCGCTTTAAGTTACATTTATTCATTTATATTACTACTGGGGGGCTGTGTTGACACCGGAGTTTTTGATATCTGAACTTTGAACTATTTTTAACAAAATGTCTATCTCAAATTTTTATCTGATGCATTTAGAGCGTTGAAAGGGGGGGGGCTAGTTGCCCTCTCATCTCTTTTGACTCTTAAAAAATGAACGAGAACTTTCAATTTCCAATCAAATGAACCCTCTCCAAAGTTTTAATGAGCATCCCTTCCATAAAAACCATATATGCCCCAAGAGTATTACTTACAACGCCTGCCTCCGGGCCCTGGGGGTTGCGTCGACAGAGGATTTTTCTTATCTGACCTTTGAACTATTTTTAATGAAATGGCTATTTACAAGAAGGTTTCGGATAGGCTTCTGGGAAAAAAGGGTGTGTGGAGGGGGGGCTAGTTGCCCTCGGATATCTTTTGACTCTTAAAAAGTCAGATAGAACTTTCAATTTCAAATCAAATGAGCCCTCTCTTAAGTTTATACGAGCATCCCTTTCATAAGAACAATATACGCCCCCAAGATAACGCTTACAACACCTACCCCCGGGCCCTGGGTGGTTGTGTTGACACCGTAGTTTTTATTATCTAATATTTGAAAAATTAAAAAAAAACTGGCTATCTCAAAATTTGTAGCGTATGGGTTTAGGGAAAAAGGGCATGGGGGGGGGGCTAGTTACAGTTAAATCTCTTGACTCTTTAAAAGTGTACTAGAACTTTCAATTTCTAATCAAATGAGCCCTCTATGAAGTTTATACGAGCATCCCTTTCATAAGAACCATACATGTCTTTAGGGCATAACTTAGAACGCCTTCCCCCGGGCCCTTGGGGATTGTATTGACACCGGACTTTTTCTTATCCGACCTTTGAACTATTTTTTTTAACAAAATGTCTATTTCAAATTGTTCATCAGATGGGTTTGGAAAAAGAAGGCGTGGGCGGGGGCTAGTTGCCCTCGGATCTCTTTTGACTATTAAAAAGTGAACTCAAACTTTCCATGTCCAATCAAATGAGCCCTCTCAAAAGTTTATACGAGCATCCCTTTCATAAGAACCATATATGCCCCAGTAACTTATAACGCCTGCCCCCGGGCCCTTGTGGGTTGTGTTGACACCTTAGTTTTGTTATCTGACTTTTGAACAGTTTTTAACTTAATGGCTATCTAAAATTTTTTATTGGATGCATTTGGGAAAAAGGGGCATGAGTAGAGATGACCCTAAAGGTCCCATCACTCACCCCTGCTGCAACCTACAACTTTTTTTACGTAATTTATGTCTGTTTGTTGTCAGTGAGAATGAAAAAACAGGAATTTTGTCACATTGATGGTTGTTTCTTGGATGGTTATGTGTGTTGATCAATTTATTTGATGTTTTTCATGGATGTCAACAGCAATTTATGTATGTTTTATGGTTCGTTGTCAGTGAGAATGAAAAAACAGGAACTTTCTCACATTTATGGATGTCAACATCAATTCATGTCAGTTTTATGGTTTTTGTCAGTGAGAATGAAAAAACAGGAACTTTCTCACTTTTATGGATGGTTATGGGTGTTGGTCAATTTATTTGATGTTTTTCATGGATGTCAACAACAATTTATGTCTGTTTTATGGTTCGTTGTCAGTGAGAATGAAAAAACAGGATTTTTCTCACATTTATGGATGTCAACAGCAATTCATGTCTGTTTTATGATTCATTGTCAGTGAGAATGTACATGCTAGACGCGAATGTTATGAGATTGTTTGGCTAACCTAACCTGAGAAATTGATTTACATAATCGGCGGGGAAACTATTGATTCACGAAAGGGGGAATTAAGAAACATTATGGTTTCTTTAATCTTTAGGCCTGAGGGATTTATTTACATAATCGGCGGGGGAATGTATTGATTCACAAAAGGGGAATTAAGAAACATTATGGTTTCTTTGATCTTTAGGCTAACCTAACCTGAGAAATTGATTTACATAATCGCTACGGGAATGTATTGGTTCACGAAAGGGGGAATTAAGAAACATGATGGCTTCTTTAATCTTAGGTCTGAGGGATAAACGTTCTTTAAGTCAGAGAGAAAAATTAATATTCTATTTTTAAATAGGGCTTCATTGATCTTTAGTGTCAGGAATTATAAATGACATCACTTGTTATCTTGGAATTATGCGGGAGTCTAAAGAGATAGAAATTCTATTTTTAAATACGGCTTCACTGAGCTTTAAGTCGGAGAGATAAATTGATATTCTAACGAAACCTTAATAGTGTAGCTAGGAACATTTATGAGATGAAGAGATTAACGTAGGAAAGGGTTTCCTAGAAATTTGAAATGTGTCAGCGCAGGGATGCCAAAAAACAAAAGGAACACACAGAAATTACTTTTAGGGGATTATTTGGGCGAAACCGTTTTAGACAGGTTATGGAATTATTTCGGCGAAACAGTTAGAGACATTTTAAAAGATGATTTTAGAAAAGGTTTTAGAAGAGGTTTTGAGTGTGGTCGTTATAATACACAAGTTCCATTTGAACAGTGTTGTGAGGTCCCCTACCACAACCCCAAAGGGTTCCGATCCCCCCACCCCAACCCCGAAGGAACCCCCCGGTCCTCAAAGGTTCTCCGGATTCCCAAAGGGCCCCCGGCGCCCCAAAGGCTCCTGAGCCACCATTTTAATACTTTTTTAAGGCTTTATTATATCTTTTCAGAACAAATTATTATTTTAGGGAATTATTTCGGCGAAAAAGTTAGAGACTTTTTAAAAGATGATTTTTGAAGAGATTATAGAAGAGGATTTGAGGGTGAAACTCTGAGGTCGTTATAATACACAAGTTCCATTTGAACAGTGTCGTGAGGTCCTCTACCCCAACCCCAAAGGGTTCCGATCCCCCCACCCCAACCCCGAAGGAAGCGCCCGGTCCTCAAAGGTCCCCCCAAGCTCCCAAAGGACCACCCGGCCCTCAAGGGTCCCACAGACCCTCAAAGGCTCTCCCCGAGCCCCGTCTTTCGTTGATGTGTATTGTCTGAAACTTATGATTTGGGATATGTAAATTACTATTTCGGACTTTTCTGAGCTAGATTTCTTAGTCTTTCGTTGGTGTGTGTTGTCTGAAACCTATGATTTGGGATGGATGGATTGCAATTTTTGACTTTTCTGAGCTGGATTTCTTAGCCGTTCATAGGTGAGTGCTGTCATAAAATTATGATTTGGGATGTGTAGTTTGCAAGTTGGACTTTTCAGAGCTATGATTCTTAGTCTCTCATAGGCGTTTTGTTGTCTGAAACTTCTAGTTTGGGATGAATAGTTTGCTATTTCAGGCTTTTCTGAGCTAAGGTTTCCTAGTATTTCGTAGGTGAATGTTGTCTGAAACTTATGATTTGGGATATGTAAATTACTATTTCGGGCTTTTCTAAGCTAGATTTCTTAGTCTTTCGTTGGTGTGTGTTGTCTGAAACCTATGATTTGGGATGGGTGGATTACTATTTTTGACTTTTCTGAGCTGGATTTCTTAGCCGTTCATAGGTGTGTGTTGTCTGAAACTTATGATTTGGGATGGTTAATTTGCTATTTTTGACTTTTCTGAGCTAGGTTTCTTAGCCTTTCATATGTGTGTGCTGTCAGAAAATTATGATTTGGGATTTGTAGTTTGCATTTTGGACTTTTCAGAGCTAGGATTCTTAGTCCCTCATAGGTGTTTGTTGTCTGAAGCCTATAGTTTGGGATGAGTAGTTTGCTATTTCAGGCTTTTCATAGCCAGATTTCTTAGTATTTCGTAGGTGTGTGTTGTCTGAAACCTATGATTTGGATTGTGTGGGTTGCTATTTTTTGACTTTTCATAGCCAGATTTCTTAGTCTTTCGTAGGTGTGTGTTGTCTGAAACCTATGATTTGGATTGTGTGGATTGCTATTTTTTGACTTTTCTGAGCTGGATTTCATAGCCTTTCGTAGGGATGTGTTGACTGAAACCTATGATTTGGGATGAGTGGTTTGCTTTTTGGACTTTTCAGAGCTGGATTTCTTAGCCGTTTATAGGTGAGTGTTGTCTGAAACCTATGATTTGGGATGGTTAATTTGCTATTTTTGACTTTTCTGAGCTAGGTTTCTTAGCCTTTCATAGGTGTGTGTTGTCAGAAAATTATGATTTGGGATGTTTAGTTTGCTATTTCAGGCTTTTCTGAGCTAAGGTTTCCTAGTATTTCGTAGGTGAATGTTGTCTGAAACCAATAGTTTGGGATGAGTAGTTTGCTATTTCAGGCTTTTATGAGCTAGGTTTCTTAGCCTTTCGTAGGTGTGTGTTGACTGAAACTTATGATTTGGGATGTGTAATTTGCTATTTCCGACTTTTCATAACCAGATTTCTTAGTCTTTCGTAGGTGTGTGGTGTCTGAAACCTATGATTTGGGATGTGTGGGTTGCTATTTTTTGACTTTCTCTGAGCTGGATTTCTTAGCTTTCGTAGGCGTGTGTTGACTGAAACCTATGATTTGGGATGGTTAATTTGCTATTTTTGACTTTTCTGAGCTAGATTTCTTAGCCTTTCATAGGTGTGTGCTTTCAGAAAATTATGATTTGGGAGGTGTAGTTTGCTTTTTGGACTTTTCAGAGCTAGGATTCTTAGTCACTCATAGGTGTTTGTTGTCTGAAACTTCGAGTTTGGGATGTGTAGTTGGCTATTTCAGACTTTTCTGAGCTAAGGTTTCTTAGTATTTCGTAGGTGAATGTTGTCTGAAACTTATGATTTGGGATATGTAAATTACTATTTCGGGCTTTTCTGAGTTGGATTTCTTAGTCTTTCATAGGTGTGTGGTGTCTGAAACCTATGATTTGGGATGAGTGGTTTGCTTTTTGGACTTTTCTGAGCTGGATTTCTGAGCCTTTCCTAGGTGTGTGTTGACTGAAACCTATGATTTGGGATGTGTAGTTTGCTATTTTGACTTTTCTGAGCTAGGTTTCTTAGCCTTTCATAGGTAAGTGTTGTCAGAAAATTATGATTTGGGATATGTAGTTTGCTATTTCAGGCTTTTCTGAGCTAAGGTTTCCTAGTATTTCGTAGGTGAATGTTGTCTGAAACCAATAGTTTGGGATGAGCAGTTTGCTATTTTGACCTTTCTGAGCTAGGTTTCTTAGTCTTTCGTTGGTGTGTGTTGACTGAAACCTATGATTTGGGATATGTAGTTTGCTATTTTTGACTTTTCTGAGGTGGATTTATTAGCCTTTCATAGGTGTGTGTTGACTGAAACCTATGATTGGGATGAGTGGTTTGCTATTTTTGTCTTTTCTGAGCTAGATTTCTTAGCCTTTCATAGGTATGTGTTGTCAGAAAATTAAGATTTGGGATGTGTAGTTTGCTATTTGGACTTTTCAGAGCTATGATTCTTAGTCCATCATAGGCGTTTGTTGTCTGAAACTTCTAGTTTGGGATGAGTAGTTTGCTATTTCAGGCTTTTCTGAGCTAAGGTTTCTTAGTCTTTCATAGGTGAATGTTGTCTGAAACCTATGATTTGGGATATGTTAATTACTATTTCGGGCTTTTCTAAGCTAGATTTCTTAGTCTTTCGTTGGTGTATGTTGTCTGAAACCTATGATTTGGGATGGGTGGATTGCTACTTTTGACTTTTCTGAGCTGGATTTCTTAGCCTTTCATAGGTGTTTGTTGTCTGAAACCTATAGTTTGGGATGACTAGTTTGCTATTTTTGACTTTTCTGAGCTAGGTTTCTTAGCCGTTCATAGGTGAGTGTTGTCTGAAACCTATGATTTGGGAATATGTAAATTACTATTTCGGGCTTTTCTGAGTTGGATTTCTTAGTCTTTCATAGGTATGTGTTGTCTGAAACCTATGATTTGGGATGTGAGGGTTGCTATTTTTTTACTTTTCCGAGCTGGATTTCTTAGCCGTTCATAGGTGAGTGCTGTCTGAAACTTATGATTTGGGATGGTTAATTTGCTATTTCCGGCTTTTATTAGCTAGGTTTCTTAGCCTTTCATAGGTGTGTGTTGTCAGAAAATTATGATTTGGGATGTGTAGTTTGCTATTTGGACTTTTCAGAGCTAGGATTCTTAGTCCATCATAGGTGTCTGTTGTCTGAAACCAATAGTTTGGGATGAGTAGTTTGCTATTTCAGGCTTTTCGGAGCTAGATTTCTTAGCCTTTCATTGGTGTATGCTTTCAGAAAATTATGATTTGGGATATGTAAATTACTATTTCGGACTTTTCTGATCCGAAATTTTCTAAATTTTTCCGTAGAAGATAGGAAAAGTTATACTATGATTATGATTATTTTCCATGAAGATAAAAAGTTTCACTTTAATTCTAAATTTTCTTAAATTCAATTCCGACCTTTCTCAAAGAGATGAAAAAAATTAAAGTTCTGTTCCAAATATTTTCCCGGAAGAAGAAAAGTTCAACTTCGATTCTGAATTTTCTCAATGAAAATGAAATAAGTTATTGATCAAATCTATTTTCCCAAAATAATATAAAAATTTCCACTTCAGTTCAGATTTTTTTCTCAAAGAGATGAAGAAATTTAAAGTTCTGTTCCAAATTTTTCATAGAAGATAGGAAAAGTTATACTTTGAACGTGAATATTCGAGTTCTATTCTGAATTTTACCAAAGAACACAATTCAATTCTAATTTCCCAATAAAAAATTTAAAGTTCAATTCTAAATTTTTCGGTGGAAGATAGAAAAAGTAATACCATACGTGTGAATATTTTCCCGGAAGATAAAAAGTTCTAGTTCAATTTAAAATTTTCTCAACGAAGTGAAGGAAAGTTCAAGTTCTCTTCTGAATTTTACCAAAGAACACAATTCAATTCTAATTTCACAGGAGAAAATAAAAATCTTCCACTTCAGTTCCTTATTTCACAAAGACATAAAGAAATTTAAAGTTCAATTCTAAATTTTTCGGTGGAAGATAGAAAAAGTAATACCATACTTGTGAAATATTTTCATGGAAGATAAAAAGTTTTAGTTCATTTTAAAATTTTCTCAACGAAGTGAAGGAAAGTTCAAGTTCTCTTCTGAATTTTCTCAATGAAAAAGAAATTAGTCATTGATCATTTCTATTTTTCCAAATAATATGAAAATTTTCAAATTTTTAAATTAGAAAATGAGTGACTCGTTCTATTATTAAAAACAATCGTTCAAACTCGTTCATCTAACCTTCAAAACAATAGGTTAGGTTAGGTATAAATAAATATTAATAAATAAATAGAAACATTTCTACATGTTTAAGTTAGGTTAGGGTAGGTTAACTTATCATGAGTGCTCATGATAAGTTAATTTAACATTTTCCGGCGAGTATGGTTAGGTTAGGTTAGACTCGATTAAGTTAGGTTAGATTAGGTTAGGTTAGGTTAGGTTAGCCTACGTACGCTTCACTTAGGTTAGCTTAGGTTAGGTGAGAGACATGCAAAAAGTTAGGTGTATGATTAGGTTAGGTTAGGTTCGATTAAGTTAGGTTAGGTTAAGTTAGGTTAGGCTAGGTTAGCCTATGTACGCGCGCGTACGTAGGCTAACCTAGCCTAACCTAACTTAACCTAACCTAACTTAATCGAACCTAACCTAACCTAATCATACACCTAAATTTTTGCATGTCTCTCACCTAACCTAAGCTAACCTAAGTGAAGCGTACGTAGGCTAACCTAACCTAACCTAATCTAACCTAACTTAATATAGTCTAACCTAACCTAACCATACTCGCCGGAAAAGGTTAGGTTAACTTATCATGAGCACTCATGATAAGTTAACCTACCCTAACCTAACTTAAACATGTAGAAATGTTTCTATTTATTTATTAATATTTATTTATACCTAACCTAACCTATTGTTTTGAAGGTTAGATGAACGAGTTTGAACGATTGTCTTTAATAATAGAACGAGTCACTCATTTTCTAATTTAAAAATTTGATGGGTAAATCCATAAGACAAAGGAGCTAAAATTTAATTTAAAATTAGAAAAGAACTTTAAATTTTTCATCTCTTTGAGAAAAAAAAACCAGAACTGAAGTGGAGCCTTTTTATTTTCTTGGAAAAATTAGAAGAGAACTTTGAATTTTTTATGTCTTTGAGGAATTAAGAACTGAAGTGGAAGCTTTTTTTCATTTGCATTGGTAAAATTCAGAAATGAGCTAACTTTTTTCACTTCTTTAAGAAAATTCAGAAGTGAACTTGAACATTTTGCACTTCTTCGAGAAAACTCAGAATTAAAGTGATGCTCCTTATCTTCATGTCGAATATTCAAATCAATGTATAACTTTTTCTATCTTCTATGAAAAATTTGGAACAGAACTTTAAATTTTTCATCTCTTTGCAAAAAATCGGTAGTGAACTTAAGAAAATTAGAATTAAAGTGAAACTTTTTATCTTCACTGGAAAATAATCACAATCATAGTATAACTTTTCCTATCTTCTACAGAAAAATTAGAACTGAACTTTAAATTTTTTATGTCTTTGAGAAATTAAGAACTGAAGTGGAAGGTTTTTTCATTTTCATTGGTAAAATTCAGAATTGAGTTAACTTTTTTCTCTTCTTTAAGAAAAATTATAAATAAAGTGAAACTTTTGATCTTCATGGAAAACAATCGCAGTCATAGTATTACTTTTTCTATCTTCCATCTAAAAATTTAGAATAAAACTTTAAATTTCTTTATTTCTTTGGGGAACTTAAAACTGAAGTGGAAGATTTTTATTTTCTCTGGAGAAATTAGAATTGAAGTGTGTTCTTTGGTAAAGTTCAGAAGAGAACTTGAACTTTTCTTCACTTCGTTGAGAAAATTTTAAATTGAACTAGAACTTTTTATCTTCCGGGAAAATATTCACAAGTATGGTATTACTTTTTCTATCTTCCACCGAAAAATTTAGAATTGAACTTTAAATTTCTTTATGTCTTTTGTGAAATAAAGAACTGAAGTGGAAGATTTTTATTTTCTCTGTAGAAATTAGAATTGAATTGTCTTCTTTGGTAAAATTCAGTAGACAACTTGAACTTTTCTTCACTTCATTGAGAAAATTTTAAATTGAACTAGAACTTTTTATCTTCCGTGAAAATAATCACAAGTATGGTATTAATATTTCTATCTCCCACCGAAAAATTTAGAATTGAACTTTAAATTTCTTTATGTCTTTGTGAAATAAAGAACTGAAGTGGAAGATTTTTGTTTTCTCTGGAGAAATTAGAATTGAAGTGTGTTCTTTGGTAAAGTTCAGAAGAGAACTTGAACTTTCCTTGACTTCGTTGAGAAAATTTTAAATTGAACTAGAACTTTTTATCTTCCGTGAAAATATTCACAAGTATGGTATTACTTTTTCTATCTTCCACCGAAAAATTAGAATTGAACTTTAAATTTCTTTATGTCTTTGTGAAATAAAGAACTGAAGTGGAAGATTTTTGTTTTCTCTGGAGAAATTAGAATTGAAGTGTGTTCTTTGGTAAAGTTCAGAAGAGAACTTGAACTTTTCTTCACTTCTTTGAGAAAATTTTAAATTGAACTAGAACTTTTTATCTTCCGGGAAAATATTCACAAGTATGGTATTACTTTTTCTATCTTCCACCGAAAAATTTAGAATTGAACTTTAAATTTCTTTATGTCTTTGTGAAATAAAGAACTGAAGTGGAAGATTTTTATTTTCTCTGGAGAAATTAGAATTGAATTGTGTTCTTTGGTAAAATTCCGAAGAGAACTTGAACTTTTTTATCTTCAGTGAAAAATTTGGAACAGTATTTTAAATTTTTCATCTCTTCGAGTCAGATCTGAACTAAAGTGGAAAATTTTTATATTATTTGGAAAAATAGAAATGATCAATGACTAATTTCTTTTTCATTGAGAAAATTCAGAAGAGAACTTGAACTTTCCTTCACTTCGTTGAGAAAATTTTAAATTGAACTAGAACTTTTTATCTTCCATGAAAATATTTCACAAGTATGGTATTACTTTTTCTATCTTCCACCGAAAAATTTAGAATTGAACTTTAAATTTCTTTATGTCTTTGTGAAATAAGGAACTGAAGTGGAAGATTTTTATTTTCTCTGTGAAATTAGAATTGAATTGTGTTCTTTGGTAAAATTCAGAAGAGAACTTGAATTCTTCTTCACTTCGTTGAGAAAATTTTAAATTGAACTAGAACTTTTTATCTTCCGGGAAAATATTCACACGTATGGTATTACTTTTTCTATCTTCCACCGAAAAATTTAGAATTGAACTTTAAATTTTTTATTGGGGAAATTAGAATTGAATTGTGTTCTTTGGTAAAATTCAGAATAGAACTCGAATATTCACGTTCAAAGTATAACTTTTCCTATCTTCTATGAAAAATTTGGAACAGAACTTTAAATTTCTTCATCTCTTTGAGAAAAAAATCTGAACTGAAGTGGAAATTTTTATATTATTTTGGGAAAATAGATTTGATCAATAACTTATTTCATTTTCATTGAGAAAATTCAGAATCGAAGTTGAACTTTTCTTCTTCCGGGAAAATATTTGGAACAGAACTTTAATTTTTTTCATCTCTTTGAGAAAGGTCGGAATTGAATTTAAGAAAATTTAGAATTAAAGTGAAACTTTTTATCTTCATGGAAAATAATCATAATCATAGTATAACTTTTCCTATCTTCTACGGAAAAAATTTAGAAGTGTCCAACTCAGAAAAGTCCGAAATAGTAATTTACATATCCCAAATCATAATTTTCTGAAAGCATACACCAATGAAAGGCTAAGAAATCTAGCTCCGAAAAGCCTGAAATAGCAAACTACTCATCCCAAACTATTGGTTTCAGACAACAAACACCTATGATGGACTAAGAATCCTAGCTCTGAAAAGTCCAAATAGCAAACTACACATCCCAAATCATAATTTTCTGACAACACACACCTATGAAAGGCTAAGAAACCTAGCTAATAAAAGCCGGAAATAGCAAATTAACCATCCCAAATCATAAGTTTCAGACAGCACTCACCTATGAACGGCTAAGAAATCCAGCTCGGAAAAGTAAAAAAATAGCAACCCACACATCCCAAATCATAGGTTTCAGACAACACATACCTATGAAAGACTAAGAAATCCAACTCAGAAAAGCCCGAAATAGTAATTTACATATTCCCAAATCATAGGTTTCAGACAACACTCACCTATGAACGGCTAAGAAACCTAGCTCAGAAAAGTCAAAATAGCAAACTAGTCATCCATAACTATAGGTTTCAGACAACAAACACCTATGAAAGGCTAAGAAATCCAGCTCAGAAAAGTCAAAAGTAGCAATCCACCCATCCCAAATCATAGGTTTCAGACAACACACACCAACGAAAGACTAAGAAATCTAGCTTAGAAAAGCCCGAAATAGTAATTAACATATCCCAAATCATAGGTTTCAGACAACATTCACCTATGAAAGACTAAGAAACCTTAGCTCAGAAAAGCCTGAAATAGCAAACTACTCATCCCAAACTAGAAGTTTCAGACAACAAACGCCTATGATGGACTAAGAATCATAGCTCTGAAAAGTCCAAATAGCAAACTACACATCCCAAATCTTAATTTTCTGACAACACATACCTATGAAAGGCTAAGAAATCTAGCTCAGAAAAGACAAAAATAGCAAACCACTCATCCCAATCATAGGTTTCAGTCAACACACACCTATGAAAGGCTAATAAATCCAGCTCAGAAAAGTCAAAAATAGCAAACTACATATCCCAAATCATAGGTTTCAGTCAACACACACCAACGAAAGACTAAGAAACCTAGCTCAGAAAGGTCAAAAATAGCAAACTACTCATCCCAAACTATTGGTTTCAGACAACATTCACCTACGAAATACTAGGAAACCTTAGCTCAGAAAAGCCTGAAATAGCAAACTACATATCCCAAATCATAATTTTCTGACAACACTTACCTATGAAAGGCTAAGAAACCTAGCTCAGAAAAGTCAAAATAGCAAACTACACATCCCAAATCATAGGTTTCAGTCAACACACACCTAGGAAAGGCTCAGAAATCCAGCTCAGAAAAGTCCAAAAAGCAAACCACTCATCCCAAATCATAGGTTTCAGACACCACACACCTATGAAAGACTAAGAAATCCAACTCAGAAAAGCCCGAAATAGTAATTTACATATCCCAAATCATAAGTTTCAGACAACATTCACCTACGAAATACTAAGAAACCTTAGCTCAGAAAAGTCTGAAATAGCCAACTACTCATCCCAAACTCGAAGTTTCAGACAACAAACACCTATGAGTGACTAAGAATCCTAGCTCTGAAAAGTCCAAAAAGCAAACTACACCTCCCAAATCATAATTTTCTGAAAGCACACACCTATGAAAGGCTAAGAAATCTAGCTCAGAAAAGTCAAAAATAGCAAATTAACCATCCCAAATCATAGGTTTCAGTCAACACACGCCTACGAAAGGCTAAGAAATCCAGCTCAGAAAAGTCAAAAAATAGCAACCCACACATCCCAAATCATAGGTTTCAGACACCACACACCTACGAAAGACTAAGAAATCTGGTTATGAAAAGTCGGAAATAGCAAATTACATATCCCAAATCATAAGTTTCAGTCAACACACACCTACGAAAGGCTAAGAAACCTAGCTCATAAAAGCCTGAAATAGCAAACTACTCATCCCAAACTATTGGTTTCAGACAACATTCACCTACGAAATACTAGGAAACCTTAGCTCAGAAAAGCCTGAAATAGCAAACTACACATCCCAAATCATAATTTTCTGACAACACACACCTATGAAAGGCTAAGAAACCTAGCTCAGAAAAGTCAAAAATAGCAAATTAACCATCCCAAATCATAGGTTTCAGACAACACTCACCTATGAACGGCTAAGAAATCCAGCTCTGAAAAGTCCAAAAGCAAACCACTCATCCCAAATCCTAGGTTTCAGTCAACACATCCCTACGAAAGGCTATGAAATCCAGCTCAGAAAAGTCAAAAAATAGCAATCCACACAATCCAAATCATAGGTTTCAGACAACACACACCTACGAAAGACTAAGAAATCTGGCTATGAAAAGTCAAAAAATAGCAACCCACACAATCCAAATCATAGGTTTCAGACAACACACACCTACGAAATACTAAGAAATCTGGCTATGAAAAGCCTGAAATAGCAAACTACTCATCCCAAACTATAGGCTTCAGACAACAAACACCTATGAGGGACTAAGAATCCTAGCTCTGAAAAGTCCAAAATGCAAACTACAAATCCCAAATCATAATTTTCTGACAGCACACACATATGAAAGGCTAAGAAACCTAGCTCAGAAAAGTCAAAAATAGCAAATTAACCATCCCAAATCATAAGTTTCAGACAACACACACCTATGAACGGCTAAGAAATCCAGCTTAGAAAAGTCAAAAATAGTAATCCACCCATCCCAAATCATAGGTTTCAGACAACACACACCAACGAAAGACTAAGAAATCTAGCTTAGAAAAGCCCGAAATAGTAATTTACATATCCCAAATCATAAATTTCAGACAACATTCACCTACGAAATACTAGGAAACCTTAGCTCAGAAAAGCCTGAAATAGCAAACTATTCATCCCAAACTAGAAGTTTAAGACAACAAACGCCTATGAGAGACTAAGAATCATAGCTCTGAAAAGTCCAACTTGCAAACTACACATCCCAAATCATAATTTTCTGACAGCACTCACCTATGAACGGCTAAGAAATCCAGCTCAGAAAAGTCAAAAATTGCAATCCATCCATCCCAAATCATAGGTTTCAGACAACACACACCAACGAAAGACTAAGAAATCTAGCTCAGAAAAGTCCGAAATAGTAATTTACATATCCCAAATCATAAGTTTCAGACAATACACATCAACGAAAGACGGGGCTCGGGGAGAGCCTTTGAGGGTCTGTGGGACCCTTGAGGGCCGGGTGGTCCTTTGGGAGCTTGGGGGGACCTTTGAGGACCGGGCGCTTCCTTCGGGGTTGGGGTGGGGGGATCGGAACCCTTTGGGGTTGGGGTAGAGGACCTCACGACACTGTTCAAATGGAACTTGTGTATTATAACGACCTCAGAGTTTCACCCTCAAATCCTCTTCTATAATCTCTTCAAAAATCATCTTTTAAAAAGTCTCTAACTGTTTCGCCGAAATAATTCCCTAAAATAATAATTTGTTCTGAAAAGATATAATAAAGCCTTAAAAAAGTATTAAAATGGTGGCTCAGGAGCCTTTGGGGCGCCGGGGGCCCTTTGGGAATCCGGAGAACCTTTGAGGACCGGGGGGTTCCTTCGGGGTTGGGGTGGGGGGATCGGAACCCTTTGGGGTTGTGGTAGGGGACCTCACAACACTGTTCAAATGGAACTTGTGTATTATAACGACCACACTCAAAACCTCTTCTAAAACCTTTTCTAAAATCATCTTTTAAAATGTCTCTAACTGTTTCGCCGAAATAATTCCATAACCTGTCTAAAACGGTTTCGCCCAAATAATCCCCTAAAAGTAATTTCTGTGTGTTCCTTTTGTTTTTTGGCATCCTCTGCGCTGACACATTTCAAATTTCTAGGAAACCCTTTCCTACGTTAATCTCTTCATCTCATAAATGTTCCTAGCTACACTATTAAGGTTTCGTTAGAATATCAATTTATCTCTCCGACTTAAAGCTCAGTGAAGCCGTATTTAAAAATAGAATTTCTATCTCTTTAGACTCCCGCATAATTCCAAGATAACAAGTGATGTCATTTATAATTCCTGACACTAAAGATCAATGAAGCCCTATTTAAAAATAGAATATTAATTTTTCTCTCTGACCTAAAGAACGTTTATCCCTCAGACCTAAGATTAAAGAAGCCATAATGTTTCTTAATTCCCCCTTTCGTGAACCAATACATTCCCGTAGCGATTATGTAAATCAATTTCTCAGGTTAGGTTAGCCTAAAGATCAAAGAAACCATAATGTTTCTTAATTCCCCTTTCGTGAATCAATACATTCCCCCGCCGATTATGTAAATAAATCCCTCAGGCCTAAAGATTAAAGAAACCATAATGTTTCTTAATTCCCCCTTCGTGAATCAATAATTTCCCCGCCGATTATGTAAATCAATTTCTCAGGTTAGGTTAGCCAAACAATCTTATAACATTCGCGTCGAGCATGTACATTCTCACTGACAATGAATCATAAAATAGACATGAATTGCTGTTGACATCCATAAATGTGAGAAAGTTCCTGTTTTTTCATTCTCACTGACAACGAACCATAAAACAGACATATATTGTTGTTGACATCCATGAAAAACATCAAATAAATTGACCAACACCCATAACCATCCATAAAAGTGAGAAAGTTCCTGTTTTTTCATTCTCACTGACAAAGAACCATAAAACTGACAAGAATTGCTGTTGACATCCATAAATGTGAGAAAGTTCCTGTTTTTTCATTCTCACTGACAACGAACCATAAAACAGACATATATTGTTGTTGACATCCATGAAAAACATCAAATAAATTGACCAACACCCATAACCATCCAAGAAACAACCATCAATGTGACAAAATTCCTGTTTTTTCATTCTCACTGACAACAAACAGACATAAATTATGTAAAAAAAGTTGTAGGTGGCAGCAGGGGTGAGTGATGGGACCTTTAGGGTCATTTCTACTGGCGTAGGGGGGCTAGTTGCCCTCCAATCTCCTTTGACTCTCAAAAACTGAACTAGAACTTTCAATTTCCAATCAAATAAGCCCTCTATGAAGTTTATACGAGCACCCCTTTCATAAGAACCATACATGTTTTTAGGGCATAAATTAGAACACCTTCCCCCGGGCTCTGGGGGGTTGTATTGACACCGGAGTAATTCTTATCCGACCTTTGAACTATTTTTTTTTTAACGAAATGTCTATTTCGAAATTTTCATCTGATGGGTTTGGAAAAAGAAGGCGTGGGGGGGGGGGGTTAATTGTCCTCGGATCTCTTTTGACTATTAAAAAGTGAACTCGAACTTTCAATTTCCAATCAAATGAGCCCTCTCTGAAGTTTATACGAGCATCCCTTTCATATGAACCATATATGCCCCAGGGCATAACTTATAACGCCTGCCCCCGGGCCCTTAGGGGTTGTGTTGACACCTAAGTTTTTGTTATCTGACTTTTGAACAATCTTTAACTTAATGGCTATCTAAAAATTTTTATCGGATGCATTCGGGAAAAAGGGGCGTGGGGGGGGCTAGAACTTTCAATTTCCAATCAAATGGGTCCTCTCTGAAGTTGTTACGAGCATCCCTTCCAAAAGAACCATATATTCCCCCAGGGCATAACTTACAACGCCTACCCTCGTGCCATTTGGGGCTGTGTCGACCCCGGAGTTTTCGTTATAATGTCTTTGAACTATTTTTAAAAAAATGGCTATCTTAAAGTTCTAATCAGATGGGTTTGAGAAAAAAAGGGCGTGGAGGTAGGTGTCCTCCAATCTCTTTTGACTCTTAAAAAGTAAACTAGAACTTTCAATTTCCATGTAAATGAGCCCTCTTTGAAGTTTATAAGAGCATCCATGCCATAAGAACCATATATGCCCCCAGGGCACAACTTACAACGCCTGCCCCAGGGCTTTGGGGGTTGTGTCGACACCTGCGTTTTTGTTATATAATCTTTGAACAATTTTTAACAAAATAGCTATCTCAAAATTTTTATCGGATGCATTTGGGAACAAAGGGCGTGGGAGGGGGGGGGGCGGGCTACCCTCCGATATCTTTTCACATTAAAAAGGGAACTAAAACTTTCAATTTCCAATTAAATGAGCCCTCTCTGAAGTTTATAAGAGCTTTCCTTCCATAAAAACCATATATGCCCCCAGGGTATAACATATAACCCTTGCCCTGAAGACTGTGGGGGGAGTGTCCTGCTCAAAGACATAATTTCGAGAACTTTCAACTACGTTGAACAAAATAGCTATCTCAAAATTTTGATTGGATATGTTTGGGGAAACAGTGATCGTGGAAGGGGTGTTAGCTACCTGCCAATCACTTTTGACTATTAAAAAGGGCACTAGCCATTTAAATTTCCAATCGAATGAGCCCTTTTTGAAGTTTCTGCGACAACTCTTTGCATAAAAAACTTTACATGCCCTCAGGGCGTAACTTACATTCCTTACCCTGTGGGCTCTGGGAGGCTGTCATCCTCAAAGACCTAATTCCCAGAACTTTCAGCTACGCTAAACAAAATGGCTATCTCAAAATTTTGATTGGATGTGTTTGGGGAAAACGTGGGCGTGAGAGGGGAATTAGTTGCCCTTCAATCACTTTCGACTATTAAAAAGGGCACTAGCCCTTTGAATTTCGAATCGAATGGGGCCTTTTTTGAATTTCTAAGACAAAGCTTTCTATAAAAAGCTTATATGCCCCCAGGGCATAACTTACAACCCTTGCCCTGAGGGCTGTGAGGGGGTTGTCATCCTCAAAGACCTAATTTCCTGAACTTTCAACTACGTTGAACCAAATGACTATCTCAAAATTTTGATTGGATGTGTTTGGGGAAAACGTGGGCGTGAGAGGGGAATTAGTTGCCCTTCAATCACTTTCGACTATTAAAAAGGGCACTAGCCCTTTGAATTTCCAATCGATCGAGCCCTTTTTGAAGTTTCTACGACAAAGCTTTCTATAAAATGATTATATGCCCTCAGGACATAACTTACAGCCCTTGCTCTCAGGGCTGTGGGTGGGAGTTTCCTCCTCAAAAATATAATTTCTTTCTGGAAATCAACTACGTAAAACAAAATGGCTATCTCAACATTTTTGATTGGATATCTTTAGGGAAATGGTGGGCGTGGAAGGGGTGTTAGTTGCTTTCCAATCACTTTTGACCCTTAAAAAGAGCACTAGAACTCTCGATTTCCTATCGAATGAGCCCCCTTTGAAATTTATACGACGACCCATTCCATATGAAGTGCCTCTGGGAAAAAATAAATAAATTAATAAAAAAAAAACATTGGAGCCGTATGGCCTTTACTATAGGCGACGCTATAGCGTTGCCTCTGATATGATCGTATCAGGAACTTCTGATTCTGAGCACTACGAAAACCTCGGAAACACCCTCATTCGAGCCAAAGAGAAAGGTGTTAAATCTATATTGTTTGACAAAGGAATACACCCCGAACAACATCCGAGCCATCTGAGAAATGCCTTCTCCAACTAGTCACGAGCAGTTACAAACGCTCCTGGGTATGATGAATTATCTGTCTTGCTACATGCCAAACCTATCCAGCCTGAACGACCCTCTTTGAACACTTGGCAAACAAGAACTGTTTGAGTGGACGGCGACACATGAAACCATTCTCCAGAAGATTAAAGATTCCATTTGCCAAAACGTGGCATTCTTTGACCCTGCTGAACAGTCCGTCGAGTTGCAAGTCGACACTTCATGTCCGATTTCGGAGGGGCACTGATTCAGAAGTTCTCAGTAGTATCATTTGCATCTAAATCACCGAATGATACCGAATGATAGGATGCTCCTCCAGTCGAACGAACTACAACATCAAATTCTGACCAATAAAGACATTCCCCTAGCTGACGCTCTCTCCCGCTTACACATCGATACAAAAGACCAAGAAATGCAGACCAACCTCGAATGCTACGTCCACTCAGTGATGAGATTACTTCCGATCACCAGTGAGAAGCTTTCACAGTTAAAACAAGAAACCTACCTTGATACAGAGCTTACCACTGTGCAGGAATGCATTGAAAACAGCTGGCCAGCAACCAGGAGCCAGGTTCCTGCTGCAGCAGCCAAATTATGGCTCGTCAGAGACCAACTAACTGTGGTAGAAGAAATCCTAATGAAAGATGATCGGTTATTCATACTACGGATGATGCAAAAACCGATCTTGACCAATCTCCATGCCTTACATCTCGGTATGGATAAAACAGAGCAAAGAGCCCACTCCATGGTATACTGGCCTGGCACGAACCGTTCTGTCGAGGTATACATCAAAACAGTGACGCTTATTGTACGTACCAAATATCCAACCCAAAAGAGCCACTTCTGCAGCATGAGATCGCTAACTACCCATGGGAACACGTGGGAGTCAACCTCTTCCACGAGAACATCAAGTTTCACACGGTAACAGTTGACTACTGTAGTAGATTCATCGAAATCGACGATCTGGGCCTTACCGCATTATCCGTCCATTTAATAGATCACCTGAAATGCCACTTAGTGAGACATGGCATTTCACACTTTATGATGACAGATAATGGACTCCAAATTAGCACCAAAATATTTAAGAAATTTGGAGAGGACTGGGGCATAAAGATACTGACTTTTAGCCCATACCACCCACAGTCGAACAGCCTCGCAGAAAGATTTATAGACCGTCAATACACCGTCCTGAGCCAATACACCGCCATGTCTCACCAGTAGAGCCCGAAGATGTACCCACTGTCGTTCAGGTCCAAGAGGCTAGAGACGTGACAGAACAGCAGCGCGTCCAAACCACCAGAAGTGGACGCCAAGTCAAGCAACCCTCAAGATTCAACCTCTGAGTACATTGTTCCTTTTTGCGAAAGAAAGAGGATGTCACATTCTCTAGTATTAAGTGTTTCTCTTTTCTTATATATGTTTTGTTTACAGGTTGTGACCTGGTTCTTAAATTGAATTACCCAACTTAATACCTGGCTTCAAAAAGATTACAGAACTCAGCAACAATTTCTTGAAATTTTTTTTGAGCATCGCAACTCAATAGAAAAAAACTCTACAAGTAAGCAAGCCTCCTGAAACTTTTATTTCGGCTCTGGTTGAATATATTTCTTTCAACCTGAACATTGTGTACAACTTGATGAGGCCACGGCTATTTCTAATGATATGGGTTTTTTTCAGTGGACGAGGGAGGCTAAAGAAATTACCAAAAAATATATGTTTGCTAATCTTTCAATAAATAGGGACACGGAAAATTTAAATATTGACTCAATTTATGATAACCTTTTGAAAAGTGAGCCACTAGTCAATAAGGGAATTAAGATTTTACCTACTTGACCAAAGAGAGCTGCTTCAATAATAGCTGACAAGAGGATTATTTCGCAACAGAATAATTAACCTAATTTCAATTTTTATACTTTTTCCTCAGTTTCTTTGGTATTCTCATCAAAGTAAATCTAATAGCTTCTTTTCTTACGTGGATCAGATCTGACAATTATATTAATATCCTTAGTGATTTTATTATTTTTCTAGTTTAGTTTTTTTTTCTTTGTTTCATTGATATATTATGGACATACACCGAAAAGTTGACAACTCTGGTCGATAACATTGTTCCCTTATCACCATCATAATCGAACTCCGGAAGCTTTTCTTTCAATAAGGAGTAGAGGAGACAGCCAGCCAGCGTTGCCAACGCGGTACAATCGTACCGTTTTTGGTACAATTTAGATGTCCTGGTAAAATGCAATACATTTGAAAATTGTTTGGCACAATCCAAATTTTAACGTCGTTCACATCTCGTGAACGACGTTATTGGCGAAGCTTGTTTTTAACATCTATGCGGAATCATCAAGACGCAGAAATTCTCGATAATATCTCGTTGATGAAAGCACAGACTTGAGTAAAAAAAAAAAAAATTCTCGATAATTCTCGTTGATGAAAGCACAGACTTGAGTAAAAAAAAGGAGCCTGGTTATAGTTGTTCGCCATTTTGATCTGAATGGTGTTGATCCAGAAGACAGTTTTCCTGCCAGAGACTCCTTCTTGAGAGTTATAGAATTTCAGCAATGTAAAGCCGAAGATATATACCGGGTCATAATTTAAACTACTTATAGAAGAAATTGGAGCTCCAAAGGCAAACTTAATAGGACTTGCTGCAGACAATGCGTCGGTTATGATGGGGGAGCAAGGTGGTGTTTAGGCGAAGCTGTCAGAAGACTGCTCAAGTTTATTAGTGCTTGGTTGTTCACACCATTCCTTTCACATATGTGCTAGCGCTACCGGCATACAATTGCCAAACGAAATTGAGGTTTTTGTCAGGATATATACGGCTGTATTTGTCGCAGCCCAAAACGGGCCAGTGAGGTTTTAGAATTGCAAAAGTAAATGGAATTGAAAGATCATCGAATTTTTAGACATATAGAAACTCGATGGTTGTCTCGACATGCCGTTGTAGCTTGATATTTGTAGCAGTGGGATTGCTTGACTTTATTGTTCCATGCGGAAAGTCTTAAAGAGGCCAACAAGACGGGGAAGGCCATTGCCATACTAAAAAATCTGCTGTTAGCGGTTTTCAAGGCTTACTTTCCCTTCCTAGTATTTGTCGCAGCCCAAAACGGGCCAGTGAGATTTTAGAATTGCAAAAGTAAATGGAATTGAAAGATCATTGAATTTTTAGACATGTAGAAACTCGATGGTTGTCTAGACATGCCGTTGTAGCTTGATATTTGTAGCAGTTGGGATTGCTTGATTTTATTGTTCCATGCGGAAAGTCTTAAAGAGACCAACAAGACGGGGAAGGCCATTGCCATACTAAAAAATCTGCTGTTAGCGGTTTTCAAGGCTTACTTTCCCTTCCTAGTGTATATTTTGAAAGTTATCGAATACCTATACTTGTAATTTCAGGCAGAAGACACTCAGATTCATCTTGTCTATAATCGTTTTTCTGAAGTGTACAAGACAAAAGTATCCCACTTTTTTCGCCTAGTTATACCAAAGAAAGTTATTCCCGCCTTCATAAGCCCACATGACACCAACTACTACGTCGATGAAAAGGACGTAGAATGCGGGGGCCAAGTGGAAGTGTTTTTGCCAATGAAAAGGTATCTCTATATGCTGCAGTTGAATTTAAAGAAAGAGTGTGGGAAATGTTTGATCGTGCTCTGTGATGAGATGAGAATGCGTTTTTTTCAACTCCAGGTATTCGCTTGCAAGAAACTTTGATTGGCTTCATCCACGCTATGCTATGGGAGTAGAGTAAAATCAGCCAAACCTGGCAACGCTAAAAGATTACCATTTCGCTCTGAGCTTCGTACTTCGATTGACTCAGATCCAGCCGTGTTTTGGACTCTGGCTTACAGGCAAAAAGATGTTAATGGATCAAAGTGTTTTCCTCTGCCCGGGCGTTTCACTTTAAGCCTACTTGTTCTCCCACACGCTTCCGCTGCTGCTGAGCGAACTTTCTCAGCGGTCAATCTGAACAAAACCAGCATTTAAAATCATCTCGGTTTCACCACCTTGAACGGGCTTCCCAGTGCGAAACGGATCATCTCAAAGAATTGGAAACCACCCTTGAAATTGGTTCTGGATCCAAAGTGACTGTGTAAAAGGATGTAAAAAAGCTGGGCTATAAGAAGAAACAGCAGAAAAAATGACCAACTAGCACAAACGTTCCGTTTTTTTTCTTTTTTTTAATGTTACAGTTTTATTACAGTTACAGTTTAACCTGATTTCTTGTGAAATATAGTCGAAATACTTCTGTTAAATTAATTTAGTTCTGATTAGTAAAATCGACCAAGAACTTATGTAGGGTGACCAGTGAAGTATGTTTTCAACGTGTAACCCGCCGGTGGGTAGCCCCTAGTCCGTGGACCTATGGGAATCTGTGGTGTTAACCACTTTCATGGCGTGATTGCTGATATGTTTTGTTTGTAGCTTCTGGAGCTCGTTACTCATCCTATAGGTGGAGTATAAGTTGTTGATACTACGTTATTGGTTTTCTTACTTTATTCATTATTCGCCTTAATCCCCAAAATTTCGAATAAAAGGATTAACCCCAAAAATCAGCTTCGAGAACGCTTTCAGAACATTTTACTGAAACCTTATTCTAAAGTGCTTTTAGCGGTCTGGGACTGCTATTTTGTTAAACTGAGAAAGTCTATAGAAGCATTTTTCATATGTCAAGCTATGAGGCTGCTACTGCCTTGGGTTTATTTTTCCTGCTCTTGTCCTAGAACTTTTTCTCAGTTTTCACCGAAATCAATTAAACATAACAACCACAAATCAGCATCGATAAATAAATGAAACCCAAAACAAACAGAAATTACAATACCCCTAACAGAAATTGCAAAACCCCTATGCCTTCCCAAGGCCAGAACAAAATTTGCACTTCACTGAAAAAAATATAAATGCTTTTACTTTTATAACTTTAATAAATCAAATAATATTAACATTTTGATTACTAAATATCCGTATATGTATATTAAACTGACAATGCATATTCATTTGTATTTTTTCAGTAAAGTGAAAATTTTGTTCTGGCCTTGGGAAGGCATAGGGGTTTTGCGCCCAACTTATGTTAATTTCTGCTTGTTTTGAGTTTGACTCGGTTATTTATTGTAATTTCTGTTCGTTTTGGGTTTCATTTATTTATCGATGCTTTTTTGTGGTAGTTTCACGCTTGGTAGATTATTTGATTTTTGTTTTTGCTCATTTTTTGTTTAATGGAGATCTTTACTTTTCTTTGAAAAACTTATTTTGTGGAAAAAGTTTTTTTTAATTAATTTCTGTTCGTTTTATTGACATAGTCTTTTCAGGGAAAAAGAAAATATTACTTTAAATCTTTTCGTTTTTTAAAACTTTATAGTTTGGCCTGCTATTTTTACGCTGGAGAAAAATTTTCCGCAATTTGTAACAACATACACCCTTTTAAAAATCTGGACACAGATAGTACTGTTTAATTTAGTGTCATACCTCCTCTAGTTGACCTGAAATGGAAAACTTGATACCATTCGCAAAAAAATCTGTTTACTTTCTTTAATAGCTTGGATACATTTACGCTATTTTGATTTGGTTAAATTTTAAGAGCAGAAGTAGCCCCGAAAGTTTGAATATAAAACCCTCAGTCGTTCCTGGGATACTGCTGAGATGCCTTATTGGGAATTAGCATTATCGCAGTGCATTCTGATTTAATCTTAAGGCAACATTTAGTTTTTAAACATAATGGGCAAATGGGAGGGTGAGCGTGGGAGGGTGGGAGTGGAAGGGGGACTAGTTGCCCTCCAATCAATTTCGACTACGTAAAAGGGCATCAGCCCTATCTCTTTTCAATCGAATGAGCCCTTTTCGAAGTTCCCACGACAACTCCTTCGATACGAAGTGCCCTGGTCTAAACAACAACAACAACAAAAAATATCACTAATCACTTTCGACTATTAAAAAGGGTACTAGCCCTTTGAATTTCAAATCGAAAGAGCCTTTTTCAAGTTTCTACGACAAAATTTCAATAAAAACTTTATATGACCCAAAGGCATAACTTAAAACCCTTTCCCTGAGGGCTTTGGGGTAGTATCCTCCTTAAAAACATATTTTCTATCTGGAAATCAACTACGTTGAACAAAATAGCTATTACAAAATTTTGATTGGATGTGTTTGGGGGAATGATGGGCGTTGGGGGGGGGGGGGGGGGGGGGTTGCCCTCCAATCACTTTCAACTATTAAAAAGGGCACTAGCCCTTTGGATTTCCAATCGAATCAGCCTTTTTGAAGTTTCTACGACAACACCTTCTATAAAAACCTTATAAGTCCCCAGGGCATAACTTAAAACCCTTGCCCTGAGGGTTGTGGGGGAGTGTCCTCCTAAAAATCGTATTTTATATCTGGAAATCAAATACGCTGAACAAAATGGATATCTCAAAATTTTATTGGATGTGTTTGGGGGAATGATGGGCGTGGGGGGGGCTTGTTGCCCTCCAATCACTTTCGACTATTAAAAAGGGCACTAGCTCTTTGAATTTCCAGTCCAATGAGCCTGTTCTGAAGTTTCTACGACAACACCTTCTATAAAAACCTTATAAGTCCCCAGGGCATAACTTATAACCCTTGCCCTGAGGGTTGTGGGGGAGTGTCCTCCTCAAAAACATATTTTCTATCTGGAAATCAACTACGCAGAACAAAATAGCTCTCTCAAAATTTTGATTGGATGTGTTTGGGGGAATGATGGACGTGAGGCACTAGCCCTTTGAATTTCCAATCGAATGAGCCCCTTTTAAAGTTTCTACGACAACACCTTCTATAAAGACCTTATATGACATCAGGGAATAACTTAAAACCCTTGCCCTGAGGGCTTTGGGGGAGTGTCCCCCTCAAAAACATATTCTCTATCTGGAAATCAACTACGCTGAACAAAATGGCTATCTCAAAATTTTGATTGGATGTGTTTGGGGGAATGATGGGCGTGGGGGGGGGGGGGGTACTTGCCCTCAAATCACTTTCGACTATTAAAAGGGACACAGGAACTCTCAATTTCCAATCGAATGAGCCCCTTTTGAAGTTTCTATGACGACCCCTTCCATATGAAATGCTCTGCTCTAAAGGAAAAAAATAATAAATAGTACATTGTGCCAACATCGTTCTTATATACCCTCAGGGCATAACTTAAAACCCTTGCCTCAAGGGTTGTGGGTGAGTATCCTCCTCAAAAACATATTTTCTATCTGGAAATCAACTACGCTGAGCAAAATGGCTATCTCAATATTTTGATTGGATGTGTTTGGGAGATTGATGGGCGTGGGGGGACTAGTTGCCCTCCAATCACTTTCGACTTTTAAAAAGGGCACTAGTCACTCCAATTTTCAATTGAATGAGCCCTTTTCGAAGTTTCTACTACAACTCCTTCGATACGAAGTGCCCGGTTGGAGAAAAAAAACACATTGTGGCTACATCTTTCTTTACTTAGGCAGCGCTAGCGTGCTGCCTATGATGAATATCGTTAAGCGAAAACTCTGAAACGGTATGCTCTAGCCTATTTTGAACTCAATACTTGTGTTCAGGCTGTAGTTGTTAGCAAGTGGCTCTTGTTGCTCAACGTTTGAGCCGACAAAGCGTATGCTGCTTTTCAATAGTGATATTTATAAGACTTGTGAAGTTAAAGAAACTATTCAAACAACTGATCTAGTCGATCTATATAATATCCTAGCCTCCTTTGAGTCTTAAATTCTTAGTGCCTTGTGGATCCTAGTGCCTTTCTTTTCTTTTTTTTTTACTTCAACGATAAAAAACTGTGTTTATTTTTCGTAGGTGTGCCCTTTTCTTCTTTTTTTTCTTTTTCTTAATGATTGGTTTTTAGCTGCCCGTATTATTTCATTTTGGGATTACGAAGACTTTTGTTTTAACTCCATTGTCACGTTTCTTTTTCAGGCCTTACTGTTATCTTAAAGTTATCTTTAAAAAATGTATTGCAACTGCACCAAAAATTTTATGCGATAATAAACGAAAGATATTGTATGTCTTCGGCTTGCGGTTGTTACTAGTATAGACGAGCGTATCCATAGGAGTAAGCTATATTAAGTTGTAAAATTAATAAAAAGAGTTCACAGCATTTTGACCATTATGACGCATAAACCTGCAGCTAAAAGTAGATGAATTTTAGCAGATCATGCAAAATGGTTGTTCTTCCATGAAAGCAGAGCAGGATGAACCAAGGGTAAGCAAGAAAGGTAAAAGCAGATCTAGATTAGGGACAAAGCTTTTTCTGACTCTAGCACAAAAGAACTATTTTACCACTATTTCATCATGTGTAGCACTGTAGCATGTGCTTTACTTTGTAGCACTTTCGTAATGCAATTTTTTAATTTTGTCATGGACAAAATTATGAGGAATTTGTAAAAGCCAAGGAATTAACAAAAAAAGTAGACCGCTTTTTCCGTTTTTGTTTCGAAAAAATTTTGCTAAGTTTGGATTTAACAATGGCCACTTTTTTGCCGTGTTCGTTTCAAAAGATTGGTACTAAGTTTGAAACAACCGAACAAAAAAAAATTAATCTAAAAATAATCCTACTACACTACTTGGGTCATGCGCGTGTCGCGGCGCAAGCCGCGACACGTGCAAATTTTTTTGGATTTTAGCACCGAAAATTCGTATGAAACACACAATTTTGGGCAATTTTAGCACTTTAGGAGCTGACCATGGTGGTAGTCTTGGTTTTCAAAGGGACAGGCGTATTTTGGCGTGTTTTTCAAAGGTTCGGGCTTGTTTTTTGTTTCCGTTTCTGACAACACTGCACCCCATTAGTGTGTATCTCAATATTGTCATTAGGTGCGTTTTCGATCTCTGGTCATAGTTCTCTGTTCTCAGTTCTCAGGTCTCTGTCTTGACAAAAAAGATGTTTTTCTTCGCTGTTCTCAGTTCTCTGGTAAACCAGAGAACTGAGATTGAAAACGGAAATTAAGGAAGATGAGGCGTAAAATTTAAAAGCGTCATCCTCTCCTATCTCATTGCCAGGGGCGTGTTTATTCCACAAGAAAATCGCCCCCTATCTTTGAACTCCAATTAAGCAGCCTTTTTTTGCCCCCTTTAGCCTATACCCAGTTCCTGATTGCCATTAAAATTTCATTTTGTCAGTTATTCATTTCTTATCAATATTACTAAGGGTTCATAGTTAAGCACTAGAGAAGTTGTTGTTAAATAGCATGTGCTTATATATATATATATAGCTTGTTGCTACTTATTTTTCTTTAGGTATACAATGTCTGATGTGGTATAAGCCTAGAGAAGGACCTGTAAGCAAAGAGAACAAAATATGTTAAAGAAGTGATTCCTCATAATTTTGCATAATAGTTATAGCTAACATATTTTGTATGCTGCACTGTTCTATTTTACCCCCAACCTTCCTATTATAGAAATCTATAACTGGAATTACATATTTCCCATTTATCCCGCCAATCTGTCCCTCAACCCTAGTACCTGTTAAAAGAATCAACTGTGACAAAACAAGAACTGGAAAAACCAGTGATTGGTCACAGAATACATTAAAATTTATGATTTGGGCTTAGGCAGGTTGGGGGTAAATTATAGTATAGAACTGCATGATTTTCCCCTGTGTATGTAGGCTAAGTGGAAGGTCACTTGTACCTGATGTTGTCCCTTTGGATTTTAGTTGGATGGAAAAAATCCAAAGAAAGTCCACTTTGAAAAGAAGGATCCCAAAAGAATGTGTCAAAGCTTGAAGGTTTGCGCCTTCGGTCTGTTTAAAGAAAACGGATACATAATTAAAGTTTGTTCATTTCAATCTTAAGGGTGACCTATATATGTGACACCTCATTAAATGGTTGCAAAAATGTACTTTTATTTATTCATTCGTCTTGTTTCTTTTCAACAAGTTTTTTTTATCTTTAAATTGATATTAATTTCTAAAAATTTACTTATTCATACCAGAGGTCCATTTGCAAGTTTTTTACCTACTTTGTAATCCCTGGTCTCAAAGTAACATTTAAATTTATTGAGGCTAGGAAACATAAAATTCCTGTCTGTTAAAAAAAATGGATGGACTTAATTAGGTTTTATTGCACTAAAGACCTAGGACCATGGCAATTCAAAAAAAAGGAAATTAACTTTTAAAAACTTGACTTTACCTAAGCATAACAGAAACAAAGAAAAAAACAGAAAAAACTTCTGTGCCAAACTACCAACCTGAGCAATTGTCCTAAATTTTCAAATCTCGCAAAACATTCATCCCCCATTACATTCACCAGCCATCTCTCATGACTCACACTCTTGTCCATACATCCACAAATCATGCAAAAGGTAGGACCATCTTATTTGCAATTCTTCATTTCTACTTACATTTAATGGTTTAAAAGAAGGTTTCCGTGGCTAAGTCGTTAGGCCTACTAAAATATTTTCTTACACTTTTATGAACAATCTTAACTTGGTAAAATAGGTTAGATTTTTAGAATTTTTAGGGACCGCAATATATTTTGATCATTGTTAAGTGCATTAGAAAGGGCAACCACCGGTAAAGCACCCAAAGAAATATTTTACGGTAATTAAAAATTGTTTATTGCCTAAAAAGTTTGCAAAACTGGAGAGAGGACTTCTCAATAATTAGTTACTTTAAAATCTCTACTTTAAACCCAGCAAAACACATTTGTTTTAAATGGAAAGTCGGCATGGACTGAAAAACTATTTAATACTAATCATGCTTTGAAACCTTTGGCTGATTTTTGTGGTCCTTTAGCCAAGAAGTGTAATAGGAAGCTAGGGGCCAGTCATCCTGTGCTTTTATATGCCCTTCCTGCTTACCTACCACAGATTTCTCTGGGTACTCATTTAAAGCTGGGTCACCTCTGACTGAGCTTTCAGAGTCACATCACTGGCCCCTATACCAAAGACAATGAACAGGCAATTCCATGAATCAAACCTGGGCCCAATGGACATAGGATTCCTAACCGAGAGTGCCAACCACCTAGCTAGGAACACCAATGTGACCAGAGAACAACAATTATTTGAAAAAGGAAAATATTAAGAAATACAACTCAAGTCATAGTTGCTGCCATTTCACTACTGCCCCATAAACAGTATATTTTATTTAGATAAAATTAATTTTAATACAGGCATCAACAAAACTCCATCAGGGATTGTATTTAATGAAGATATAATCAAGCACTGTGAATGCTTAGCTTTGTGATATTCGAGTCTTGAAATGATAAAAAAAAGAAATTTATATTTTCTATTTGTCTTCAACCAGCTCATTTGAGCAAAATAATTTTTGACAACAATATGCTCATGGTTGGCTTAGATCTTCAAAATTCTTTATAGTAGAGGGAAATTTAAAACAGCAGGAATAGCGATAACTATGAGAATAACAACATTGACCATGTGTACTACAATTTAAATATAGCCTGAAAAAATTATGAGGGTGATCTTGCATTGTTTGAAATTATGAAGTGCCAATTGAGCTGCCAAGTTGCACAGATACTGTCCAGTAGAAGCAGAATACAAACAGATCACTTCTCACTGTATATTCTGGTTCTATTGGGCAGTACCTCTGCACCCTACAGTACATGGGTAGCTACTCTGGATCTTTATCACTTTGGGCTTGGGTCTTACATGGTGGTCTTGCTACAACATCCAATAGGCGGAAAAACTAAACCCAGAGGTTTGCCAAAGCTGCTCTTGAGGACTTTTCCTGCTGGACTTTAAACTGCTTGACTTGCTTATTAGCTATTTTGCTTAGGGATTCACAGGCCATAGCTGAACAGCGCAGGGATTAAAATACCATATACACAGCTACCATATACAAAGGATAAATTACGTTGGCATGCAAAAACGCCACTAATATTGGCATTTGGGTATTCCATCAAGAATGCAAATTTCCCTTTTGGCACAACAGTTATAGTCCTTTACAAATGTATCTGGAGATATAAATTTTTTCTAAGTTTACTTTCATTCAAGGCTCTTCCAGGGAGGGGGGCACCAAAAATAGGTAAATTTGGAACTTAGGACTATAATGAGATAGCAAAGAAATAAACATACAATTCCATACATAATTCGATTCTATATCCAAATATAACAATCATTTCCCGAGGAAATTCCTCTTAGTGATTTAGAAAATCCTAGAATTTCCAGAATCGAAAACTTTGAAAACCCAAGTTTTGGTTTAGTTTTCAGTTCACTCGGGATTCTGAGTTCCGGCTGTCCCATTAACAACCTGAAGCCTACCCTAGAATCCCTTGATCTCCCCCTAAATAGCTTAAATTATAGAATCTAAGGGATGTATGGAATTCTAGCAGTGGTGAATTTTCTAAATTTTTGAAAAAAATTTCTGCAGGAAATGATTGTTATATTTGGATACAGCATTTAATTCTGAATCGACTGGTTTGTTTACCACTTAGTTATCCTAGCCTATTTCATTATGGTCCTATATCCCAGTTTATCCCTAAAATGTCTTCTTTGGAAACCAAAGTGCGGTCTATTTTCTTTCGATTGGCTAAGTATTTGCTTCGGCTACCACTTTGGCATCAAAATTTTCCATTGGTTGGAAAGTATGCTGACCCTGAGCTTGCAAATTTCTAAGTTAATTAATAAGCGTAACCGAAAGCTTAGTTCTTCACATTCACAGAATGGTTGGTACCCCGTTTTAGTTCAATAGTATTTAAGTGATTTGTGTTTACTGTGTGCATTTATTGCGGAAAAAAGTGATCTGTGAATCACTTTTATGTGTTACCCCTGCTTTCAGAGATTTTTTTTATCACTGGATTTTAATATCCAATTTGTTGCAAATAGAGGTAGATGGTATTATAGCTTAGGGTGACTTAATATACGAAAGAAAAATAGCAATCTGTGAAGTTAACATGCATAAGAAAAATAAAGTAAAAATAAAAGACGCAAATCATGACACTGCTATTTAATGCTCAATTTACATCTATCATGTGTCTGTCTGGCTTACGGTTCAAATACGAGCATAAAAGAAGAACCATAAAAATGAGAGACCTCACGTAAAACAATTATTTTACGGTAATTTTCATATTTCACTGGATGTGTCAGGTTTTTACAGGGAAATCGTCACAACACAAAGGAAAAAGGAAAAGTAAAACAATAAACTATAAAAAGTAACCAACAAAACAAACGAGCTTTGCAGTCCATCGTTATCATCTGCAATGCATAAATCTGGGTAATTTTTATAGGTAAATACGGCAAAAAAAATTCGTTAAAGTGGTAAACTATAAAAAGTAGCCATAAATAAAAGTTCAAATAGGGGTAAAATCCTTTTAATAGACAGTGTTTCACAAACAGTGATAGACATTCACAAAATACCAGATATTTCGGTCACATATGCAGTGACCGTCATCAGTAGTAAAACTCTAATATGATCATGATAATGAAGAATTAAAATAGCGTGAATATTTTATCAATTAGTAAGAATCAATCATTCATTAGAAGTACTTTGATAAAGTAGAACTCAAGGGACCAGTGATACATGGAATGGGACTTTGTGAAGGTAAAGATAGTTGGGTACCATCAAATTAACTGTAGGCTGGACCATATCAAGCATGTTTTTCGGGGGGGGGGGAGGGATTACAAAAAAAAAGCATCAAAAATTTTTTATTCGTTCTGTCACCTTTTTTACGAGTCGGAAACACATTTACAAGGTTCGTCCAACCCTCTAACCCCCCAGCCTTCCTTGATACAGTCTCGACTAGGCAATTGAAGAATAATACAGGTTTTTATTTGTAGAGAAAGAGGATTTGTTGTAGGATTTTTTAGCTTTATGAAAATATAGAAGTAGCATATATTAAATCAACTGGTGACCATTATCAACAAGAAGCAAATGGTTTAAAACATGAAATTTCGACATCTTATTACCTGAAAAAGGTGCTACAACGAACATCAGAGGAGTCAGAAGTTTTATCTTCCAAAATGTAAACTGTTTAACTTTCTTGTTCATATTCTTTTTACGACTTCCATCTTCTTTCATTCTTTCATCTTTCAAAGCGTAAACTATTTAACTTTCTTGTTCATATTGTTTTTAACTTCTATCTTCTTTCATTCTTTCATCTTTCAAAGCGTAAACTATTTAACTTTCTTGTTCATATTCTTTTTAACTTCCATCTTCTTTCATTCTTTCATCTTCCAAAACGTAAACTAATTAACTTTCTTGTTCATATTCCTTTTAACTTCCATCTTCTTTCATTCTTTCATCTTCCAAAACGTAAACTATTTAACTTTCTTGTTCATATTTTATTTAACTTTCTTGTTTATTTTTCCTTTCTTGCTTCATTGTTATTTGTTTGTGTATTTTCAGCAATTCAAGAAAAAACGCAAAAAGCCGAGAAAAAAAAAGATTTCGTACTTGATTTGCAAATGTAAAAGCCGAAAATAGTAGGCTCGGTTACCTTGTATTTTCAATAGCCTCTGATTTATTAATCCGCTTTGCCAAAAAGTGTTTGCTAGCCAGAATAGAAGTAGTAGGTCTCATCTAATGAACTTCTGTTGCTTAAATGACTAAATTTCTTGTCCCTCATATCTACTCCGCCTTCTACTCCTCATATCTACTCCGCCTTCATTTTTATTCTATGATTACAGCGACCGCTATAATTATGAATTTGTAAGTGCAATCATTATACTAAATTATTATCGTGGAATTATTGATGGGGTCGCAGACACCCTCTTACATAGGATAATTTTTCTTCTTTTAACCTTTGTCTCTACTATCATTAACATCGATGCCTATTTTTGTACAAGTTACCAGGGCAAATTCTATGTTTTTTGTTCGAGGCTAAACGACCCTATTTCCGCCTTCTGATAGCTCCATTTTTTTCGTTTTTATTTTTTTTTTAAGTTATATGTCATGTAGTCCAGTCAAACTAAGAGCTAAATCAAAAGAAAGTCGCAAAAGTTTTAATGCTATTTGAACTGAATAAAATATTTACAGCATGTAAGACATTGGTCAAAATCAGAGAAGGAGAAATCAGAGAAGAGAAGGAGAAGAAGAGTGTTCCGTTTTTTCCTCAAAACTTTATTCCTATTTGAAAAGAATCGAATTTGCGCTAACAGAAAATCAGCAGCATATCAGTATGCTAAAAAGATTGAAAATAAACCACTGCTTTTATTTTTCGCTTTACTAGGTCAAAAAGTCCTTCTCCCTCTCGCTCATGAATCAAGCATCAGTTTAGTTTTGGAAATAATATGACATGAATTTTTAGTCAATATAGGCGAAATCATATTTTATTAAAAATACTGAAATTCCAAAGATACTGTATCCACGTCTACTACATCACTAAAACCTTCTCCCTAAACTGAACCACCCGGATTTCAGGAAATCCAATTCGAAGCCACTCACAATTTTGCAAAGCGTTTGTCTTGATCTGAATGAAATGGTCTTGGTATTTTGGGAATTGGAAATTGATTTTTATCATGTTGATTATTCAATTACAAGTCTTCGGAACAGAAACTTTCATTTTCTTTTCGAATGAAGCCTTTCCTCCTATCTTAGATTACATTGGTTGCGCTCACAGAAAACCAGCAACATATAAGTATGCTATAAAGATTGAAGATAAACAACTGCTTTTATTTTTAGTCAGTAAATGCGAAATCATACTTGATGTTATTTTTGATGTTTCATACTTGATGGCATATTTGATGTTATCTTACGTTGGTTTCCAATTCTGTGGAATATCAAATGCAGCTACTCGCACTGCTTTAATCTCGTCGTCTAAATCACCCAGATGGACATACGACAAGACACTCCCGATAAACTATTACTGTTAGTTGGACCTTAAGCACAAAATCCCTTTGCCAAGTCCATAAAGACGGGAAGCTGATTCACAGGCAAAAACTACGTGAGCAGAAATAAAGAGTTTGTAGGTTTCGATTCAAATCTTTTTGATAATGGCGAAAACCTTCCACTTTGTGCTTTAAAATGCACTCTTTGATTCTTTGTGCAGATGAATTGTATTGTGCTCAAGAGTCAAATAATTAAGTAGTTACATCACCTAGTTGGCACCACCGTTGATGACTACAATATTTCAAGTCATCGAACGCTCAATCGCCTCAAGCATTGTCACCACATTATCTTCAGCTTAGGCTTGGTCTGCTCTCAAGCACTTACCTAGGTGACGATTAGATAGTATGCTGATAAAATGGTCTTTAGTCTCTTGTTTATGCAACGAATTTGAGTGACAAAGCTTTATTTGAGGTGAAACACAATGGTCCAAGCACTGACCTGATAGCTATGAAAAACAAAAAGGTTGTATGGATACGTATTTGGAGGAAACGTGATTATGTGGGTTTAAGATATCTAAATATATTTCTTTGTTTGTCAAAAGATCCTATGAAGTAAACTACTTCCATCTCAGACTACTACTACTACTACTACTACTACTACTAATAACAACTCATCGCAGCACCAAGCCACCTGAGGCCAATACAGCTACGCACGCTCCTCCTCTATCCCAATCTATTCAAAGCCTCCCTTTTTACACCCTCCCACGAAGTTCCCATTTCCTTTAAATCTTTCTTTATGACGTTCTCCTACCCCAGACGAGGACAACCTGCTTTTCGTTTAGCCCTAGACAGTTGGCCGAAGAGAACAATCTCCGGCAATCTGTCATCCTTCATGCGCGCAACGTGACCTAGCCATCTCAACCTTTCTTTCATTATAGTCCTAGAGAGCGGTATTGAACAACATTTTTCGTATAGCTTATTGTTTGAAATACGGTCAGTCAGCCAGGTACCCAGAACAATCCTTAAGCAATTTCTCTGAAAAACATCCAGCTAATATTCATCCGCTTTTCGAAGCGCCTATGCTTCAGAGCCATATTTGACTACTGTCATCATTGTAGCTTCTAATATTCTAATCTTAGTTTGCAGACTTATCTTCCTATTCTTCCAAACTTTTTTAATTGTGAAAAAACACCCTGAGCCTTGGCTATTCAATTTTTAACATCTTCACTGCTCCCAGCATCTTTACTAATAATACTACCAAGGTAAGTGAAGCTGCCCACTTGATCAATCTTTTCATTACTCAACGTCACCTTTTCATCTTCACTTATTCCTAGCCTTAGTGACTTAGTCTTCTCAACATTAATTTTCAAACCTATTCTAGCACCCTGAACTTGCAAAGCCTCTAAAAATCCATTCTTTTTCCTCACACTTTCCTCTATGATGCTTAAACCATCAGCATAATCCAAGTCCAGGAGACTTCCCCCCCCCCCATTTGATTCCGTGGTCTCCCATTGCCTTTCCTGTGCTCCTTAATACAAACTCCATCAAAATGATCATGGGCAGCGCAATTGCGCTGCCTAAGTAAAGAACGATGTTGGCACAATGTATTATTTATTTTTATTTTTCTTCTTTAGACCAGGACACTTCGTATCGAAGAAGTTGTCGTAAAAACTTCGACAAGGGCTCATTCGATTGGAAATTGGAGAGGATTGTGCTCTTTTTAATAGTCGAAAGTGATTGGAAGGCAACTAACGCCCCTTCCACGCCCACCATTTCCCCAAACACATCCAATCAAAATTTTGAGATAGCCATTTTGTTCAGCGTAGTTGTTTTCCAGGTAGAAATTATTTTTTTCAGGAGGACAACCCCCCCCCCCCCCCATAGCCCTCAGGGCAAGGGTTGTAAGTTATGCCCTGGGAGCATTAAAGCTTTTTATAGAATGCGTTGTCGTAGAAACTTGAAAAAGGGCACATTCGATTGGAAATTCAAAGGGCTAGTGCCCTTTTTAATAGTTGAAAGTGATTTGAGGGCAAAAAACCCCCCTCTCACGCCCACCTTTTCCCCAAACATATCCAATTAAAATTTTTAGATAGCAATTTTGTTCAACGTAGTTAAAAGCTTTAGAAATTAGGTCTTCGAGGATAATAACCCCCTCAGAGCCCTCGGGGTAAGGGTTGTAAGTTGTGCCCTGGGGGCATTTAAGGTTTTTATAGATATTATTGTGGTTATAGAAACTTCAAAAAGGGCTCATTCGATTGGAAATTAGAAGGGCTTGTGCCCTTTTTAATAGTCGAAAGTGACTGGAGGATAACTAACACCCCTCTCACACCCACCATTTCCCCAAACACATCCAATCCAAATTTTGAGATAGCCATTTATTCGACGTAGTGAAAAAGTACGGAAATTATGTTTTTGAGGATGACACTCCCCCACAGTCCTCATGGCAAGGGTTGTAAGTTATTCCCTGGGGGCATATAATAGAAAGCGTTGTCGTAGAAACTTCAAAAAAGAATCATTCGATTGGAAACTGAAACGGCTAGTGTCCTTTTTAATAGTCGAAAGTGATAGGAGGCCAAGTAACCCCCGTCTCACGCCCACCATTTCCCAAAACACATCCAATCAAAATTTTCAGAAAGCCATTTTGTTCAACATAGTTGAAAGGTTCGGAAATTATGTCTTTGAGGACCCCCTCACAGCCCTCAGGGCAAGGGTTTTAAGTTATGCCCTGTGGCATATAAGGTTTTTATAGAAATCGTTGTCGTAGAAACTTCAAAAAGGGCTCATTAAGAAATTGAAAGGGCTAGTGCCCTTTTTAATAGTCGGAAGTGATTGGAGGGCAACTAACCCCCTTCTCATGCCCACCATTTCCCCAAACACATCCTATCAAAGTTTTTAGATAGCAATTTTCCTCAACGTAGTTGAGAGTTCTGGAAATTAGGTCTTTGAGGATGACAACCAAACCCCAGACCTCAGGGCAAGGGTTGTAAGCTATGCCCTCGGGGCATATAAGGCTTTTATTGAAAGTGTTGTCGTAAAAACTTCAAAAGGGCTCATTCGATTGGAAATTGAAAGGGCTAGTGCCCTTTTTAGTAGTTGAAAGTGATTGGAGAGCAATTAACGCCCCTCTCGCACCCACCATTTCCCCAAACACATCCAATCAAAGTTTTGAGATAGCCATTTTGTTCAACGTAGTTGAAAGGTCTGGAAATTAGGTATTTGAGGATTGCAACCCCCTCACGGCCCTCAGGGCAAGGGTTGTAATTTATGCCCTGGGGGCATATAAGATGTTTGTAGAAAGCGTTGTCGTAGAAACTCAAAAAGGGCTCATTCGATGGAAATTAAAAGCGCTAGTGTCCTTTTTAATAGTCCAAAATCCCCCTCACACGCGCACCCTCCCATTTGCCCATCATTTTAAAAACTAAATGTTGCCTTAAGATTAAATCAAAACGCACTGTTTTAATTCTAATTCCCAATATGGTGTCTCAGTAGTATCCCTAGAACGAATGAGGGTATTATGTTCAAACTTTCGGGGCTACTTCTGCTCTTAAAATTTAGCCAAATCAAAATGATTTAAGTGTAACCAAGCGATCAAATAAAGTAAACAGATTTTTTGCGAATGGTGTCAAGTTTTCTATATCAGGTGAACTAGAGGAGGTATGAAGCTAAATTAAGCACTACTGTTTGTGTCCACATTTTTAAAAGGGTGTATGTTGTTAAAAATTGCTGAAAATTGTTCTCCAGCATATAAATAGCAGGCCAAACTAAGAAAAACAAAATGATTTAAAGTATTATTTTCTTTTTCCCTGAAAAGACTATGTCAATATAAAACGAACAGAAATTAATTAAAAAACTTTTTCCACAAATGAAGTTTTTCAAAGAAAAGTAAAGAACTCCATTAAACCAAAAATGAGCAAAAGCAAAATCAAGTAAGCTACCAAGCGCAAAACTACCACAAATCAGCATCGATAAATAAATGAAACCCAAAACGAACAGAAATTACATTCTACTCCAAAAGGAGCGCCTTAGCTCTGCCTTCGAGTTCAACTCAGTTGACGTTAGCATTCGCTTTGATTTGGACCAAATTAAATCATGAGTGATAGTGAGATTATAATTCAGGGCAAGAGCTATAATCTACTTGATTTAATCTATGATATGGTTACAAATCGTAAAGGACTATTATCATTTGACGATCATCTATACAACTTTCTAAATCTATTAAGCTTCCCCAAAAGCCTTATTAGCAATAGGCAAATTCTAAAAAAATTAGATGAACATGCACCATCGTCATCAACACCATTAAAATATGAACATGAAGAAGAAGAAGAAGATTTTAAATCAATCCTGGAAAATACTAGCACACCTAGTGGAAACTTGACAATGGTGAGGAGCAGCACACCACTGATAGCTAGACAAAAGCGAAGACGTATCAAGTCAACGTCACCACCACCGCCGACCACCAGTATACAAAAGGGTAGCGGACGTTACACTACGTGTTTACGTTCAAAATGGTTGAAGTTCTGAAAGGTGTTTAGGAAAATATTGGTGAAGTGGGAAGTTTAAGTTCCCCCACCACTCTTTTCAAAGTCACTGGTGTTCACGCTAAAAGTGTACAAGACTATCTACAAAATGAATCAAGATACACTCTGCATAGAAATCACAGGCTTCGTGCTAATCATTATCGAAAAACTAAAGCCTTTTTCCCATTGCATATAATGCAAGCAGATCTCTTAACTCTAGATGAGATTCAAAGACGTCACAGTACACCGTACAAGTACATTCTACTTGCAATCAGTGTGTTTAGTCACTATGCATATGCCATTCCATTGCAGTCAAAGAGAGGTTTTTAAGTTGCTCAGGCCGTTGAAAGTATTCTCGAACAGGATTCGTATAAAAAAATTCAAACGGATCGTGGTAGTGAATTTGTTAATCCCCATGTTGCAAAAGTACTAGCAAAATATAATACACTGCTCTATCATAGTCATAGTCCTATAAAGGCTGCATTGGCCGAACGATTGATAAGAACTATTCGACTTTTAATTTCAAGATATTGTACATTGAAAAATACATCTGCTTTTATTCATGATTTAGATAAAATCATGTTGAATTATAATCAACGACCTCATCGATCATTGTCCAATTCAACCCCAACGGAAGTTCATCATTCTGATCATGATACAATTGACACCTTTCTTAAACAATATTCCAATGAAACGATTGTCAAGAAGAAAAAATTTAATGTTGGTGATACTGTTCGAATTAATAGAACAACTAATGTTTTTGAAAAGGGTAATTACTTGTGGTCCACAGAAATTTTTAAAGTGGCAAAAATCCTAGACACTAAACCCATAACTTACCGTTTGCGTTATACCAAAGATGAAGAGATTCTCGGCGGGTTTTATGACTATGAACAACAAAAAGTTAAAAATAATAGTGAAATCTATCAAATTGAAAAGATATTAAAGACTTGTACTCACAGGGGTAAGAAACAGTTACTTGTTCGGTGGCTAGGATACAACCCTGATTTTGATTCTTGGATCAGTGTTGAAGATATTGACAATGCCCAATGATTTCTATGTAACTTTTATATCCAACGTTTCCGATCCTCTCTACAATGACTTGAATAAAAAAAGTAATTTTTGGACGAAACTCTTCCCCGCCATCAAATTCGATGACGGAAAGTATGAAGTGGCTCTTGTCGACTGTATTCTCAAAATACCTATGACATCCTGAGAAAGGATCGTGTGTATGACATAAAGTTATACAATTCGATTGGTCACTCTTTATCGAGTGTGAATGGGTTGAAGCACTTAAATCTAGCGAATATCCACATGTCAAATTGAAATATATTGAATATGATAATATGACAGATTTGTGTCGTACAATCAATAGAAAAATCTCATATCGTAGGAATGGTACATTCCATTTTAATTATTCAATGGAACACGATAGGATTTACATTACCTCACCTGTTGACACTGAAATGATTATTCTCAATGATAATCTGAGAGACGTTCTTGGCTTTAAACAGAATATGATCAATGGGAAAAACGCTGGTACTGTTTACGGGATGGATCAAGTTATTTTTGCTGACTATCCACCTGGTTTCGCCTCGGACTCTTGTATATTTCTCTATGCATCTTTTGTGGAAACATCGAGAGTTGGTAGTTCAAATTTCCCCTTCCTACGTGTTCTTGAACGAAAAACAACCCATGAACTTCTTCATCACTATAATATAAAGCATCTTCACTATGTTCCTGTAAACACTTCGTATTTGGAACTCTGTCAGTTAACACTAAGAAGTGAATTGGGTGATCCTCTAGCAATAACAAAAGGTTTAGCAGTGATTACATGTCATTTTCGACCCATCGTCGACGTCACCAGCACCACCTAAAATGAACAATAGAAGAATTCCATTTGTCTGTCCCGATATCGATTGCTATGTTGGTGCTCTGAGTCCACGTCAAATAGGCAATGGATTGGACTACTACAAGGGGCGTACTACAATTTCTGGCTATGGTCTTGGTAGCTGGTTTGCTAGGCTATTTCGTTCAGCACTACCCCTTGCCAGAAAAATATCTCGTACCTGCTGCATCACATTTTGCTGCCTCAACACTACCAGACTGGGGGTCGGGTAAGAATTTCAACGAGAGTGTTAAGGAAAATATTAGATCTTCAGCAAGAGCCGTTGGTGAGCAATTAAAATCTCAGCAAAATTGGAAGGGATTGAAAAGGATGCGTGCGCGTCATTCACTCATCAGTCTCTACCCAGGCGGGAAGCGAAGGACATCAACAAGGACTTTGAGAAATAAAACAACGAAGACCAATAAGAAGAAGAAAAATAAAAAGATTGTTAAATCAAAGAAGGATTTCTTCTCTTAAGATGACTTATCTCCCTCACAAGGAATCGCATCCATCAATCATTTCCTCACTGAATCTGTTCAATGCTGAAAATGTTAATGTCAGTGTCAAGTATGGCTACTATGAACAATTTCATCCCCAGCAATCCCTCTCGGAAAATATACACTTTCAAATATTTTCCAATGAAGACTATTTCATTGATTTGTCATCAATATTTATTGATTTAAATGTTGCGGTGAAGAAAAAGTCAGATAATACAATTCCAACTGCTGCCGATGGTCTCTCCTACGAAAACTGTATTCTACACAACCTGTTCAAACAAATTAATGTATTTATTAATGGAACATTGGTTAGCGCTAGCAATAACTTATCCAACTATGCAAGGTACATACAATTTATGATGATGACACCAAAGGCATACAAGGAGTTGAGAGGACAATCATTGGGCTATGAATATCGATCAGTTGTTGATACTGACGGTGAGTTGACTACTGCAGTGACCCAGGAGTATCATCTGGTTGGAAAATTAAATCATGAGATATTCAATATATCCCAATGGTTACCCCCCAATGTCAAGATTGAAATAAAGTTGCAACTGGCCCCATCAAATTTCATTTTGAGAAAAAAACTTCCTGCAGCACCCGATGCAAATGTCATTATCACATCGGCAATTCTCCACGTCCGAAAACAACAGGTTGTGAGCTCTGTTGCATTGGCAGTGGAAAAGCTAAGAGCCAATGGCAACAACATTAAACTTCTTGTCCCCCATACAATCACCAATCAGCGTCACATTGCCACCGGTTCTCGTAGCTATACCGATTCATCATTTATCAATGGAGAAATCCCATCAAAATTGGCTTTGGCCTTTGTGAAGAGTGGCAGTGCCGTTGGATTCTGGACTGAATCCCACCATGATTTTAATTTTTTCGGTCTATCTAGCCTTGTGTGTGAAGTGAATGGTATTCCACTGTACACTCTATCATTTGACAAAAAATCCTATAGAACTCTGTACGAGTTGACCATGTAATCCCTAGATCATGACTCCCAATTATTTGAAAATGGAATAACTGATTCAATGTTTTCAAAAAATCATGGTGTAATTGTTTTGGACTTGTCGGGGACCCAAGATATGAGCTTAGTACGAACAGGGAATGTACGTTTAGAGTGCACATTTGCCGATGCTTTGACTGAGAGTATCACGCTAATATCATCGAGTCAATTTGAAACCTATTGGGAGATCACACCCAACAGCAGTGTTCTACTAGACCTAGCACCATGAACACAAACCAAATAACCAACGTATTTAATATGGATCCATACATGTCCCAGTACAAGTCCTATTGCATACCATCGGACTTCATTGAAAAAATTCCAAGTGTTAACAATACCCTAATCATTGTTAATAGCAGTCCATCGACTTTGAAGACAGGCCATTGGCTATGCATCTTTCAAACAGCGAAGAATATTGAATTTTTTTTATCCTCTTGGCCTGTCGCATAAATTCTACACTCCACACATCAACAACTTTATTGAGAGCAGTGGGAAAACTATCATTCAAAATCAACGAAGAGTACAGGATTTAACGACTAAGACATGTGGCTTTCATGCACTACTCTTTTTCATGTTCAGATAAAGTGGCTATACCTACAAGCAGTTTCTCGACATCTACGTTGACTTACCTCGATTGAACGACTTTCCAGTGGAAAATATACTTACAAGTGTGTTTAATATTGATTTTAGTGCTCTACGAATAAAATGTTCTAAAAATGTATGTGAAATTGTTTATTAATAAATGAAAAATTTATATTATAAAAACGGCTTTTCTACTCTTTAGATTTCATCTTCTACTAGGTATAGGTATTTGTCGAAAACAACTAATGCAGGTAGATTATCTAAATTCACAGTATACTGATCCTGATGTGCTGCAATGTCAGGGTCGCATTTTCTACAATAGAGTGTAACTTCACTCTTGTCATATCTCTGTGTATAGTCAATGATACTATTCTCATTCATTTTATAGAATTCACATGTTTCAATTTGCTTATTTGAAGCAATGTCACAAACAGTGTCCTCAAGTGGTGAATCACATTCCGTCACAGCCAAATAAAAATCAGTGGGCTTATAATTATAGTAACCATTGCCTTCACAACGATGACGTAAAAACCAAATTCTTTTGTTGTTCCAACAGTTGAATCGCTGACCCGGCTCCTCCTCCCAAAACAATCTAAAACCACGACGATACCAATCTCTTAGCAATAAACTAAAATCACGCTTAGGATTCTTTCCAATCATACCAGGATATGTATTCTCCCACTGATTACACTTATCATAGTGGCAATTAGAGCATAGGTGCCCTCTAGGATGAGAGTCACACACCTCTTCAAGACAGGAATTACAACCTTTAATTTGTACAGCATATCCTCTATGCAATTTACACGGGTTGTATAATCTGCACTTTTCATCATACTCATCAATCATGGTACAATTCTCACATGATAACCATCTGCCCAGTGTGTACATGCATAGTGACATGTATGGAACATTTTTTCATGTGTGTTGACACTCTCGCTGCCACAATGAAACTGAGCTAGCAACAACAAATTGAGTGGGATAGAGAGAGAGAGAGAGAGGAGTAAATCATCCTTGAACTCCATCTTTCTCATGAGAAAAAAGTCCTAAATTTCTAAGCTAGTGTTTTTCTGCATGCACTATACAATCTCAACTATAGTTTCAAAACGTGATTGGCCACTTTGCTTGGAAAGGTACCAAGGAAGTATAGGTGTGAGAGGATACTCACTCTCTTTGAAAAGGTGTAGAGCATCAAGCAAATAGTATGGTCCTAGGGCATTAAGCAAATAGCATGGTAATTTCTATGGCAGTAAGCAAATAGCATGGTAATTCCTATGGCAGTAAGCAAAGTATAAGTTAGCACTCTACTGACAGCGAATAAGCCCAAGAGGAACTCAAGGCCACAGGAAAATCAAAACCAACCTCAGCGGCAGCACTTACAAAAGAGGCAAAGTTAAAAGGTCAAAAGTTCCTGAGAAAGCAATAAAAAATTTTTAAGTTATATCGTTAGCGAAGCCTAAAAGGAATGAGCCACAAGAAAGCGAGGAAAAAGTAACCACAAAGTCAGGTAGAACAGTAAAAAAAACGATAAATGGAAATATCACTAGATGTGTAAGATTAAAAAGTTTCTTAAATGAGTGCCAGGCCAGTATAAAAATTCAAAAGCTAAACGCCTAGAATAAAATAATATCAAGGCGAAAATCACTCTTGGCGGAGGGGGAGTTTGTGTCAGATTTACTTTGGTTTAAGTGCTGTATATTTGGTACCAGCTCTCGTACTGAAAAACTGTGGTACCACGTTAACTTATCTAATATACGGCAAAAAATTTACCCACGTAACCTCAACATAATCAGGTTCAATCAAAAGCAGCTAGGGTGTTTGCTTTCCGAATGGAGGTGCGGTGGAGCACGATAAAAAGTTTACCCGGCCAGACCTCAAGCCGGTAGGCTTGACCCCCTCCTCCATCCCCCAACGCATGAATATAAAAAGTATTTTTATGTGTTCCCCAAACCAATGTCATTAACTACTTAAAGTGAATTTAGAAATTGAAGTTAAAGAAGCACCCTCGGTCATGGGGAGTTTGTGCTCGAGATTTACAACCAATAGTGTTAATTGTTCTGTTGGTTGGTTCAGATCTCGTGCAGCAACTCTCCTATAAAAAACAACTTGTACTCTTACAAAAGAAATGTCGATCAGATAGCGAATAAAAAAATAAATAAAAATAATTACACCAATTTGGTAAGTGATCCATAAGACCCCTCCTTAATTGCTTCAGCCACTAACAAACTATTATCACAAAAAAATAATTACTACTAGAATAAGACCGCGTAGTCAACAAATAATTATTTTTAGATCATGGCAAGAGAAATAACACCGGCACGAAAGGCAATCATCGATACTGAGTTCATATCAATTAAAAACGCAAAGGAAAATGTTATTTATGCAGCAGCTATGCTGGTGGTGGTCGAAGAAGGTAAATACAAATTTGCAAAAAGCTGGGACCTAGCTTACAATCTCAAGGTATATGCCCCCCACACCTACAAAAAGGGACTAGAGATTACCAATTCCCCCAAATGCCGCCCGGCCAGAGGAGAAGTGGGAATTATATACCGAAAAAGAACCGTAAAACAACTCGGTTGTTTACAGTTGACAATAAGAAGAATACAGAAAAACCTAAAAATTAAATATTTTTACGCCAAGGACCGTGTCAGACCAACCTTTTACTTTTAAATACATGCCGTGCCCCCGATTATCTGTTATGGGTTGGAAAAGAATCAAGAATGCGTCAAATATCAAGGCGTAAACCATCCCTTGCTGGAAATTCACCGCTACAAATAATTTCTATATAATCCAGAATTTAAGGAATACGAGGCCAAAGGAAGCGACCTGATTCTGAGGTGGGAAGGAAATAAACCACAGAAAGAGGGACGTCGATAAAAGTAAAAAGACTATATTCAACATTATTAATATTCTAAATTTAACTTCTATCACCATACAACCCAATCAAACCCCTTTTGAAGTCCCAATCTCCACAGTAAGAGTTGTCATAATTGTCATAATAAAATTACAATAGAGACTGCAAAGGTATCTCATCCATGAAAACTCAAATCAAGCCCGTACATATATAAAAGAAGCCATCAACTACTGGCCCCGTCCAACGTCAAAAAAGGTAACTTGCATTGAATGCTACTAACCCAACTAAGCAAAACGTTGACTTATTAAGTAAACAAAAATCATAACTTCGTGTACAATCTTAAGATAAAAAATGACAGAATCTTGCAGCTATCCACAGCTAAGTTAGCTAAACCCAATAACCAGAACTTCATGGGAAAAGCAAAAAAGCCATAGTACGGACAATATAAATGAATCATTGAGCGATCATGTTCTGGTTAAAACAGTAGAGGACCTCGACCGCTCCACACTGCATTTCCTCCTAAAATTTCCCAGGAAAACCTTGGAAGACAGGGTAATTGTAAGAATAATGGCAAATTTGTTGGGGTATTTTCCGCGGGGGTATTTTCCAGGGGGATGTTCTTTTCCGGGGGGGGGGGGTATTTTCCGGGGAGCAGTTAAACGCCTAGAACCACATTTCCCAAATTAGTGAACATCAGTTTAGATTTCAAGTCCCTACCACCAAAAATGACAGAATTTTTATTTTATTTTTTCAGGAGAAAGATCACGTATGTGTGCTTTTTGTTTGTTTATTTTTTTGTTTTCTCTAGGGGTGATCGTATCGAACTGATGATACGAGAAGATCAGAAGACGGCTCATTCAAACGGAAATTAAAATTTCTAGTGCTTTTTTAAGTGACCGAAGAGATTTTGCCACGGGAAGGGGGTGTTTCCTGCCATTTTGTGGCATCAAAGTATGATTGTGTCCCAAAGAGGACCAAGTTTCAATCCCTTTAACATTCTGAGACAGACAACCGATTATCAAAAAACAATATATTGAGCTTACCAGTTGCAGAGGAATCAATACTGCACGGTGGCGCATTAATTCCTGGGAAGTAACGTAGTCTATACAACATCAATGGTTAATGTGAAGATTTATCTTGATGCTTGATTTAACCAAGTTACTTCATTTGATTTTTCGTGAAATTATGTTCATTGACGTTAAATTGAGCATCATCTCTTAAGAAGGAGAGATTTCGGGTCATTTTGTTGGTTGGGGGGAGGATACGTCCCAAACAGGGGGCATTCCAATGCCCAAATTGTCATAATCTACGTGAGCCTTCTGATGTATGTAAAAACTGTGCGTTGGGGGGGGGGGTGTGAATTCAAGTCTAGGCATTTACTCCCCGTGAAAAATATCCCTCCGTGAAAAATACCCAGCCCGTGAAAAATATCCCCGGAATATAAACAATCATAGCAAACAAGCATGTATTAGGTACTAATCTTAAAACGAGTGAAGCTTAAGTCACATATACAAATCAAGCTTATAGCGAATAAAAATTACTACAAACCAGAGTTCGGCTACTGCCCTCTTTCCTAACTGTATAAGTAATAAAGCCTACTGTGTCATTGGTGCTTTACTGAAAACAGATTATATTACAAATATTTTCTTATGAATTTATTATATTACAAATATTTTATATGACAAATATTTTCTTATGAATTTATTATAAATTACAGCATTGAAAAAAAAACTAAAATTAACTTTCAAATGAGATCTTGAACTGATGAGCTTTCAGAAATTAATATCATTACGTATCAGATATTCTGTTTAATTTTATTAGTTCTTTCCAAGACTGTTCAGGACACATAAGGCTTTCAGTAAAGCGCCAATGACGCAGTAAGCTTTAGACTTTTACAATTAGGGAAGGAGGCAGTGGCCAAACTCTCGTTTAATTCTAAAGCCTACTGTGTCATTGGTGCTTTACTGAAAATGAATTATATTACAAATATTTTCTTCTATACTTAGAAGAAAATATTTGTTTCTTAGAGGACAATATTCCCAACTGTATAAGTCTAAAGCCTACTGTGTCATTGGTGCTTTAGTGAAAATGAATTATATGACAAATATTTTCTTCTGTACTCATTATAAATTACAGCATTGAAAAAAAAACTAAAATTAACTTTCAAATGAGATCTTGAACTGATGAGCTTTCAGAAATTAATATCATTACGTATCAGATATTCTGTTTAATTTTATTAGTTCTTTCCAAGACTGTTCAAGACACATAAGGTTTTAGTAAAGCGCCAATGACGCAGTTGGCCTTAGACTTTTACAATTAGGGAAGGAGGCAGTGGCCAAACTCTTCTTTTTAGCGATTTTTTTTCGTTTTAAGTTTAATTTGAATATTCAATTTTAAGTTTTACTGATTTTAAGATTTATTTATTCATTTATATAAGCACCTGTTGAATGTTTGTGTGCTGTGATTATTCAATTAATTTCTGGTGGTTTTGGGTTTCATTTATTCTTTAATTTTAGTTCCTGGACATTTCGAGCTTGAATTATTATAGGAATTTATTTCTTCTGATCTTAGGTTTAATATGGTCTTTATTTTCTTTGAAAAACTTATTTTCGAAGTTTTTATTTAATTAATTTTGTTCGTTTCTGATTACCAAGGTTTCATGTTTTTTAGTATTCCCCATTTCAAAATCAAATAGTTTTTTTTGTTTTTTTCAACATCCAGGTTTCATCTAATTATTGAAACTAGTATCGAAGTAACACTATCAAAGTAACAAAGTATAGAAGTAAAGAAAATATCGAAGTAAATGAAGTATCAAAGTAACATAAGCGACTTGCATAATTTACAGCCTGAATTATATGAATTATCTCTGTAAATGTAAAGCTCTGTAAATCCGTTGATTTTAGAATTTAAATCAACTTGGTGGACTGTGATGAAAAAGTTGAGAGCCATGGCTAATTGGAGAAAAAGCCAAGACAGATAGTCTGAATGAGAGGCAAAGCTGGCGTAACCCTTTCAGAATTGTATAAAAATGATGTCATTTAACTTATTGATAGATAGTCTATCATCCATCCGTCCTAGCACAGAACTAAGGTAGACAGGCATGGAGCAAGGCTAATTCAAATAATGTATCAGTTCTATGAGCCATTTGAAGGCGATTGGAGACCCCAAATAAAATGTTTTTTTAAGATTTATGACTGACCATGTCCACAAGACTTGCAGGTGATGATTGGGCAACTGAGATTGTTCATATTATATGAGCTTTGCCTACTGGGAAAGCCCACTGGAATTGCAATGGGAATGACCGAGATTTTTGGGCTGACTCATGACGGAAAATGTCCACTAGACTTGTATGTAAAACGGGGACTGAATTTATTTGGACTCACAGGCGAATAAGCGACCAAAGCCTATTAGGGCCCACCCACCTAGAGTCTCTGGGGGCTACAAGGGGACCAAGTTAATCATTAACTCAAAGTTTCAAATTAAAACAAAGTATTAAAGTATCAACAAGCAACTTGCATAAATTACAACCCCTGCCCTAAGGGCTGGGGGGGGGGGGGTGTTAACCCTGGAAGCATAATTATTTGGCGTTTTAACTATTTTGAACAAAAAGGATATCTTAAAATTATGACCACATGTATTTGGGAAAAGGGGGGTAGGGAGGCTATCTTTTTTGTTAATTTCTTTTAACTCTTAAAGAAGGAACTAGAACGTTCATTTTTTAAAGGAATGAGCCCCTTTCAAAGCTAATACAACCACCCTTTCCGCAAAAAGCTTATAAGTTAACAATGGGTAACTAGCATAAGTTATAGCCCATCCCCCAGGGGCTCTGGGGTATTTGTCAACCTGTGAAATATAGTTAGTTGACTTTGGACTATTTTGAACAAAAGGGTTATTCAAATTTTCAATATTCAAAAATTCAAATGATCAGATACATTTGGGGAAATCGGCGTAATTTGGGAGGGGGGCTTGGTGCCCTTTCAAGGCTTATATGACCCCCTCCCCCTTCCATAAAACCTTATATGTTAACAATGAGCAGCTAGTATAATCTATAGCCCTTTCCCCAAGAGCTGGAAGGGGGGTATCAAACCCGAACCCCTAACTATATGACTTCTGCACTATTTTTTAACAAAATGGCTATCTAAAAATTAGATCAAAAGCATTTGGGGAAAAGGGATGCAGGGGGGGGGGTGTCTTCCGATCACTCCTGACTTAAAAAGGGAACTGCAAATTCCAATTCAAAATTCAATGAACCTTTCCGAAGTCTATACGGCCCCCTTCCATAAAAACCTTACATATTAACCATGGAAAATTTGCATTTTTCCCTTGGGGTTGTGGGGGTTTTGTCATCGCCAGAGCCATAGTTATTTGATCTTTGGTCAATTTTGAACAAAACTGCTATCTCAAACTTTTGATCAGATTCATTTCGGGAAAAGAGGGCGTTGGTAGGGAGGCTAGTTGCCCTCTGATCACTTTTGACTCTTAAAAAGAGCGCTAGAATTTCCAGTCTAATGAGCGCTATCCAAAGTTTATGCGACCATCCCTTCTATATGAAGTGCCAGTAGGGAAAAAAGTTATATAATAATTATATATTTTTAACACCCTTTTCAGTACACCATTTTTCATCATCCCCCTAAACATGTCCCGAAAGTTTTAACTTAATATTTCAGCTGTTCTCTAGATGCTGCATATACGCCTTTTTGAAAAACAGGATCCGCATAGTATCTATTGATTAAGTTAAATGTACCCCTCAACATACCCAAAAACTACGCCTTGACACACATAACCTTTTAGCAACGATGATAATCAAACATTTTCCCTACTAAAAATTCCTGCAATTCAAAAAGGGAAAATTTTGTAATTAACAATTATTGCCCTAGGAGTTGGATGGTATTGCATCCCCGGAGGCAGTTACTAGATCTTTTGCCTATTAAAAAAAAATATTTTTTCAAAATTCGATCGGTGTTGAGGCAAGAGGGCATCTAATAGGGAAAAGGGGGGCATGTAGTCCTCCAATTAGTTTTCAACACCCCCCCCCCCTTGTCTCAAATTTAGCTGTTCTCGGGATATTGCAAATACGGTTTTTGACAAACTGGATGCACATAGTAGCTTTTAATTTGAACTATTAGGCCTATAGGAAATCATTTTTTGCAGGTTTTGAGTTTAGGCTCTTTACTATTCTTTGAAAAACTTTTTTTATGGAAAACTCTTTTTAATTAATTTCTGTTCGTTTTTATTATCCAAGTTTTTTGTTGGTAGTTTTCAATTTTTAGGCTTAATAATAAAATATCCGATTCTTATTTATTAGTTTATTAGTGTATTTGATGAATTTCATAATCCCATCAAAATCTCTTGAAAGTTTCAACTTTCTTCCCCCCCCCCAAAAAAAAATCATCTTTGAAAGTCTTTGGGGGTGGGGGGTGCCTTTCTAAGACTGGTGAATCTTATGTTATCATTCTTAAAAAGTAAAGTTTTTTTCGTATTGTAAAGTTTGAAAATGTTTGCATTCAAATGCAAGTTCAAGTTACGAAGCGTAAAGGATCTAGGCTATCAAAATAAAAAGCCTATAATAGTGCAAAAAAAGCATATATACTTGCGAGTAAGAGTGTGAGCTAGTGAATGAGTGTGAGTGACTAAGGAATTGTGAGTATGAGTGTGTGCAAGTAGGAGTTTCTCTTTGAACGTGAAAGTTTATACGACCACTCCTTCCGTAAAAACCTTATACGCCCCCGGAGTATGACTTACTATTCTTACCCCTGGGCTCTGGGGGCTGTGTAAATCTCGGAGGCATTGTTATATAATCTTTTGACTATTTGGGACAAAATCACTATCTCAAAATTCGGGTCTGATGCATTTGGGGGAAAGAAAGCGTGGACCCAAAACGAACAGAAATGAAATAAACAATCATAGCAAAAAACATACAACAAGTAATAATATAAATGAATAAATTGATTTTAACGCGAGTAATGCTTAGATTGAATATGAAAATCAAGCTTAAAACGAAAAAAAATAGTTTGCTATTAAAGTATAAATGAAACTTAAAACGAACAGAAATTAAGTAAACAATCAATGCGAACAAACATACAATATATATATTAATGTAAATGAATAAATAAATCTTAAAACGAGTGAAACTTAAATTGAATATGCAAATCAAGTTTGAATCGAATAAAAATAACTACAAACAAGAGTTTGGGTATCGCCTCACTGCAGAAGCCTAAAACCTACTGCATCATAAAACCTACAATCTATTTATTCATTTATATTATTACTTGTTGTATGTTTTTTGCTATGATTGTTTATTTAATTTCTGTACGTTTTGGGTTTCATTTATTGTTTAATAGTAATTTCTGGTCGTTTTGAGTTTGAATTTTAGCAGGTATTCATATCTCCTGAGCTTTAGTTTAAAATGGCCTTTACTTTTCTTTGAAAACTTATTTTTCGGAATTTTTTTTTAATTAATTTTTGCTTGTTTTTGATTGCAAAAAGTTTCAAGTTTTTATTGCATGGGGGGGGGTCGCCTACTGTCCGATTATTCTTGACTTTAAAAAACGGATCTAGAACTTTCAATTTAAATCGAATGAGGCTTTTTTCAAAGTCTATACGATTACCTCTTTGATAAAAACCTTATATATGAACAATAGACAGCTTGCATAACTTGTGGACAGCGATTGGCAACAATGAATGGATTGAAAAAATAGCTCCAATAAGGGTGTTTTGACCATTTCACTTGCTGACACAAAGGGACCACGACTGTTTGGAATTGACCTTAATAGGATTTTGTGTGCCGAAGCAATTTAGTTGTGGAAGACGTTAAAATACTCAAAAATACTTTATATTTTCAGTTATTGCAGGATTGATTTCATAGATTGTGGAATGGTGAGCCCCCTGGCCCATCATTTGGGTGAGCCTCAACTCATAATATGCAATTTTGATTAATTGTTCCGTGTTATGTGCATATATTATTCTATATATGTTATTTTGAGTTATACTTTTATCGCATTGTGTTCATTTTTAAGGCTTGAGATAAAAACTGAAACCTTAGCGGAAACAGTGATGGGGGGAAGTCTCCCCCCTCACATGCATAATTGAGCAGCCACAGAGAAAGTAATACAAATGAAATTAATCTGTCTTTTGAAAATGTCTTTTTTCAAAAGACACGAACAAAATCATCTAAAGGAACCTGAAGTGCTATCTCTGACATTTCCGTTGATTCTTTATTCCCGTTACTTTCAGATGTAAAATTTAGAATATTATCGAATGGGTATAGTCGTCCCCTCGCTGAATAATTTACATTTGGAAAACCCACCCCTGGGAAATTTCTTCCCCCTCAAAGAACATTTTCCTTTCCTGCTGATAATTCCCCCGTATTAAATTCCACCCAGCAGAAATTTCCCAGCCGTGGAATATGGTCCCCAAACATTTTCCCGTCAGATAATTTCGGATATTCATAAAAATGGAAGGTGAAATTTCTACTCAACTTTTTAGGTCAGAAACAATGCTATAGCGTTACCTAAGTAAAGAGCCATAAGGGTTCAATGAATTAATACTTATTTATTTTTCCAGGGGCACTTTATGTGGAAGAGGTGGTCGCATAAACTTTGGAACGGGGTTCATTGAATTATAAATTAAAATTTATAGTGCCCTTACACCAGGGATGGATCCAGGATTTTTTAGGGGGAGGGGGTGCAAAATAGGTTGATCCGATAAACTTGCGTTAGGAGCAAGTTTAATTAACGCAATTTTGCGTTAATTAAGTAAATTACATTACTTTAGACAACGTTAGGGGGGGCCTCGCCCCTCCCCTGGATCCGCCACTGCCTTACACTCTCTGTTTCTTTCCTTGTTAGGGAGGAGAGCAGAAGCCTAATAGGTGTGTGTTAAAATTAAAACATTCTAACTCTCATTGGGCCTTCAGGTATAAACAGAACTAGTTCAAAGGGAGGGGTGGGGAAAAAGGGCGTGGGGGGGGATATGCCCTTCGATCGATTTTGACTCGTAAGAGCTGGACTAGAACTTCCAATTTCCAATCAAATGAACCCTCTCTGAAGTTTATAAGAGAATCCCTTCCTGTCCCCGGGCCCTGGGGGGTTTTGTCGACGCCAGAGTTTTGTTACTTAGCATTTCAACTATTTTTGACAAAATTTTTATCTGATGCATTTAGGGTGTGGAGGAAGGGGGGGGGGGGCTAGTTGCCCTCCAATCTCTTTTGACTCTTAAAAAGTGAACAAGAACTTTCAATTTCCAATCAAATGAGCACTCTCTAAAGTTTATACGAGTATCCCTTCCATAAAAAATAATATAAAGGATTCGGAGAATCCTTAAATTACAACCCTTGCCCTGAGGGCTGTGGGGGAGTTGTCATCCTCAAAGACCTAATTTCCAGACCTTAAAACTACGTTTAATAAAGTGGCTGTCTAAAAATTTTGATTGGATGGGTTTGGAGAAAAGGTGGGCGTGAGAGGGGGGTTAGTTGCCCTCAAATCACTTTCGACTATTAAAAAGGGCACTAGCTCTTTGAATTTCCAATCGAATGAGCCTTTTGAAGTTTCTACGACAACGCCTTCTACAAAAACCTTATAGGCCCCCAGGGCATAACTTAAAACCCTTGGGGAGTGTTCTCCTCAAAAACATATTTTCTATGTCACAATCAACAACGTTGAACAAAATGGCTATCTCAAAATTTTTATTGGATGTGTTTGGGGGAATGATGGGCGTGGGGGGGGGGCTAGTTGCCCACCAATCACTTTCGACTATTAAAAGAGCACTAGCCTTTGAATTTCCAATCGAATAAGCCTTTTTGAAGTTTCTACGACACCACCTTCTACAAAAACCTTATATGCCCCCAGGGCATAACTTAAAACCCTTGCCCTAAGGGTTGTGGGAGAGTTTCCTCCTCAAAAACATATTTTCTGTCTGGAAATTAAGTACGCTGAACAAAATGGCTATCTCAAAATTTTGATTGGATGTGTTTGGGGAAATGATGGGCGTGGGGGGGGGGAGGGCTAGTTGCACTCCAATCACTTTCGACTATTAAAAAGGGCAATAGACCTTTAATTTCCAATCGAATGAGCCTGTTTTGAAGTTTCTACGACAACGCCTTCTATAAAAACCGTATATGCCCCCAGGGCATAACTTAAAACCCTTGCCCTGAGGGTTGTGGGGGAGTGTTCTCCTCAAAAATATATTTTCTATCTGGAAATCAACTACGCTGAACAAAATGGCTATCTCAAAATTTTGATTGGATGTGTTTGGGGGAATGATGGGCGTGGGGGAGGGGGGCTAGTTGCCCTCCAATCATTTTCGACTATTAAAAAGGACACTAGAACTCTCGATTTCCAATCGAAGGAGCCCCCTTTTAAGTTTCTACGACGACCCCTTGCATATGAAGTGCCTCTGGGAAAAAAATAATAATAATAAAACATTGGAGCCGTATGGCCTTTACTATAGGCAACTCTACAGCGTTCCCTCTGATGAGTCAGCCCAAAAATCTCTGTCATTCCCACTGCAATTCCAGTGGGCTTTCCCAGTAGGCAAAGCTCATATAATCTCAGTTGTCCAATCATCACCTGCAAGTCTTGTGGACATGGTCTGTCATAAATCTTAAAACAAACATTTTATTTGGGGTCTCCAATTGCCTTCAAATGGCTCATAGAATTGATACATTATTTGAATTAGCCTTGCTCCATGCCTGTCTACCTTAGTTCTGAGCTAGGACGAATGGATGATAGACTATCTGTCAATAAGATAAATGACATCATTTTTATACAATTCTGAAAGGCTTATGCCAGCTTTGCCTCTCATTCAGACTATTTGTCTTGGCTTTTTCTCCAATTAGCCATGGCTCTCAACTTTTTCATCACAATCCACCAAGTTGATTTTAATTCTAAAATCCACGGATTTACAGGGCGAGGGCTGTAAATTATGCAAGTTGTTTATTGTTACTTTGATACTTCATTTACTGTGATATTTTCTTTACTTCTATACTTTGTTACTTTGATAGTGTTACTTCGATACTAGTTCGATAATTAGATGAAACCTGGATGTTGAAAAAAAAAAAAAAACTATTTGATTTTGAAATGGGGAATACTGAAAAACTTGAAACTTTGGCAATCAGAAACGAACAAAAATTAATTAAAAAAAACATCTTCAAAAAGAAGTTTTTCAAAGAAAAGTAAAGACCATATTAAACCTAAGATCAGCAGAAATAAATTTCTATAATAATTCAAGCTCAAAACGACCAGGAACTAAAATTAAAGAATAAATGAAACCCAAAACAAACAAAAATTATATAAATAATCATAGCACACAAACATTCAAGAGGTCCTAATATAAATGAATAAATAAATCTTAAAATCAGTAAAACTTAAAATTGAATATGCAAATTAAACTTAAAGCGAACAAAACTCACTAAAAACGACAGTTTGGCCACTGCCTCCTTCCCTAATTGCAAAAGTCTAAAGCCTACTGCGTCATTGGCGCTTTACTGAAAACCTTATGCATCTTGAACAGCCTTAGAAAGAACTAATAAAATTAAACAGAATATCTGATACATAATGATATTAATTTCTGAAAGCTCATCAATTCAAGATCTCATTTAAATGTAATTTTTATTTTTGTTTTCAATGCTGTAATTTATAATAAGTACAGAAGAAAATATTTGTAATATAGGAATTAGATGCAGTTAGGAAAGGGGGCAGTAGCTGAACTCTGGTTTGTATAATTTCTATTCGCTGTAAGCTTGATTTGTATATCTAACTTAAGCTTCACTGGTTTTAAGAATTATTTATTCATTTATATTAGTACCTATTACATGCTTGTTGGCTATAATTGTTTATTTTCCGGGGTAATTTTTCACGGGCTGGGTATTTTTCACGGAGGGGTATTTCACGGGGATTAAACGCCTAGACCTGAATTCATACCCTCCCCCAACGCACAGTTTTACATTCATCTGAAGGCTCACTGAGAGTATGACAATTTGGGCATTGAATGTGCCCTGTTTGGCACCTATCCTCCCCCCCCCAGCCAACAAAATAACCCGCAATCTCTCCTTCTTAATAGCCGATGTACAATTTGACATCAATAAATATAATCTGCAGCGCAATAGCGCTGCCTAAGTAAAGAACGATGTGGGCAAAATGTTTGGTTTTTCGGTTTCTCGGTCTTAGATAAGGGCACTTCGATTCCAAGGAGTTATCATAGAAACTTTGAAAAGGGCTCATTTGATTGGAAACTGGAGTGGCTTGTGCCCTTTTTAATAGTCGAAAGTGATTGGAAGGCAACTAACACCCCTTCCATGCCCACCATTTCACCAAACACATCCAATCGAAATTTTGAGATAGTCATTTTGTTCAGCGTAGTTTATTTCCAGATAGAAATTATGTTTTTGAGAAGGACATTCCCCCACATCCCTCAGGGCAAGGGTTGTAAGTTATGCACTGGGGGCATATACGGTTTTTATAGAAAGTTTTGTCATAGAAACTTCAAAAAGGGCTCATTCGATTTGGAATTCAAAGGGCTAGTGCCCTTTTTAACAGTCGAAAGTCATTTGAGGGCAACTAACCCCCCTCTCACGCCCACCTTTTCCCCAAACACATCCAATAAAAAATGTTAGATAGTTATTTTGTTCAACGTAGTTGAAAGTTCTGGAAATTAGGTCTTTGAGGATGACAACCCTCCCAGAGCCCTCAAGGCAAGGGTTTTAAGTTATGCCCGTGGGGCATATAAGTTTGTTTATAGAAAACGTTGTCGTAGTAACTTCAAAAAGGGCTCATTTGATTGGAAATTGAAATAGCTAGTGCCCTTTCTAATAGTCCAATGTTATTGGAGAGCAACTAACCCCCCTCTCACGCCCACCTTTTCCCCAAGCACATAAAATCAAAATTTTCAGCTAACCATTTTATTCAAAGTAGTTGAAAGGTCCGGAAAACATATCTAAGAGGATGCAACTCCCCCCACAGCCCTCAGAGTAAGGGCTGTAAGTTATGCCGGGCATATAAAGTTTTTATTGAAAGCTTTGTCGCAGAAACCTTAAAAGGGCTCATTTGATTGGAAATTCAAAGGTCTAGTGCCCTCTTTAACAGTCGAAAGTCATTTGAGGGCAACTAACCCCCCTCTCACGCCCACCTTTTCCCCAAACACATCCAATAAAAAATGTTAGATAGCCATTTTGTTCAACGTAGTTAAAAGGTCCGGAAATTATTTCTTTGAGTATGGCAACCCCCTCACAGCCCTCAGGTCAAGGGTTGTAAGTTGTGCCACATATAAGGGGTTTACAGAAAGCGCTGTCGTAGAAACTTTCATAAAGGGCTCATTCTATTGGAAATTGAAAGGACTAGTGCCCTTTTTAATAGCCAGAAGTGGTTGGAGGGCAACTAACCCCCCTCTCACGCCCACCATTTCCCCAAACACATCCAGTCAAAATTTTGAGATAACAATTTTCTTCAACGTAGTTGAAAGTTCTGGAAATTCGGTCTTTGAGGATGACATCCCCACCCCTTCAGCCCTCAGGGCAAGGGTTGTAATTTATGCCCTGTGAGCATATAAGGTTTTTATTGAAATCGTTGTCGTAGAAACTTCAAAAGGGCTTATTCGATTGGAAATTGAAAGGGCTAGTGCCTGTTTTAATAGTTAAAAGTGATTGGAGAACAACTAGTGCCCCTCTCACACCCACCATTTCCCCAAACACATCCAATCAAAATTTTGAGATAGCCATTTTGTTTAACGTAGTTCAAAGTACTGGAAATTATGTCTTTGAGGATGACAACCCCCCCCCCCCACAGCCCTCTGGGCAAGGGTTGTAATTTATGCCCTGAAGGCATATAAGGTTTTATAGAAAGCGTTGTCGTAGAAACTCAAAAAGGGCTCATTCGATGGGAAATTGAAAGGGCTAGTGCCCTTTTTAATACTCGAAAGTGATTGGAAGGCTTGACATTTTTATAGTATAGACCGATGTGGGTACAATGTATTATTATTTTTTCTTTTTTTGTCTAGACCAGGGCACTTCGTACCGAAGGCGTTGTCTTAGGAACTTCGAAAAGGGCTCATTCGATTGAAAATAGAAAGGGCTAATGCCCTTGTTAATAGTCGAAAGTGATTGGAGGGCAACTAACACCCCTCCCACGCCCACCCTCCCATTTGCCCATTATGTCTAAACACTAAATGTTGTCTTAAGATTAAAACAAATTGCACTGTGTTAATGCTAATTCCCAATAAGGCAACTCAGCAGTATCCCATGAACGACTGAGGGTATTATGTTCAGACTTTCGGGGCTACTTCTGCTCTTAAAAGTTTACCAGATCAAAATAGTGTAAGTGTATCCGAGCTATCAAAGAAAGCAAACAGAATTTTTTGCGAATGGTATCAAGTTTTCTATTTCAGGTCAACTAGAGGAGGTATGAAACTAAATTAAACACTACTATTTGTGTCCAGATTTTTAAAAGGGTGTATGTCGTTAAAAATTGCTGAAAATCTTTCTCCATCATACAAATAGCAGACCAAACTATACAGTCTTAATAAAACGAAAAGATTTAAAGAATTATTTGCTTTTTCCCTGAAAAGACTATGTCAATATAAAACGAACAGAAATTAATTAAAAAAACTTTTTCCACAAAACAAGTTTTACAGAGAAAAGTAAAGAACTCCATTAAACCAAAATAAGCAGAAATAAAATCAAATAATCTACCAAGCGTGAAACTACCACAAATCAGCATCGATAAATAAATGAAACCCAAAGCGAGCAAAAATTGCGATAAATAACCGAGCAAACTCAAAACGAGCATAAACTAACATGAGTAGGGCTCAAAACCCCTACGCCTTCCCAAGGCCAGAACGTAATTTGCACTTTACTGAAAAAAATACAAATGAATGTGCATTGTCAGTTTAATATGCATATACTGATATTTAGTAATCAAAATTTTAACATTATTTAATTTATTAAAATTGTAAAAGTAAAAACATTTATATTTTTCAGTTCGATACGATCACCCCTAGGAAAAACAAATTTTAGTGGGGGCTGAAATACCCCTCATATTTTGTAAGTGCCCCTATTTTTTTCTGATTTGGTAGATGAAAAGGTCTATTCCACAGGGACTGCTCCGCTTCTCCCTCTTTCCAGAGAATTTTATACCTTAGCCTTGGTGCGCGTACCCAGGTTTTTCTAGGGCCATTATAACGCATTTTTAAGCTTTATTCTGTTTTTGGAGGGGGGATTTTAGGTGGGAACACCCCTCCCCCTACGTTTGTTGTTGTAGACTACATGCTGTTCTTGCGTTGGAGGATAAATTAAATAATGTTTTCAAACTTATTAATTACCAGACTTGCTCTGAACAAATACGATAGTAACGTTGTATCAACGTATAAGTTTTGTGCTAAATAAGCATGAGAGGGTTAGTCGGAATATTGATATATCTGAATGAAAATGGCGCCTAAAAGAAGAAGGAAATCGTCATTTGGACAAGTTGGGGAATATAACCAACCTGGTGATCATGTCTCGGTGCTAATCAGGTGCACAGGAGATGAAACATATTTGCTTGTTGATGATGAAAATAAGGGCCTCTGGTTTCCTGGTGCCCTGGTGAAAACACGCCAAACTTGGGAACAGGCAGCAACAGATGCAGCAAAACCTGTAAGTTTTCTTTTTTGTTTACTCCGTGAGCAAAGTGGTTTGAGCCCACTGAGTAGTCCCATTTTTCGGCTAGTCAATCTGTTAAGATGTTACGGCTTTGGTCTGGCATCTTGCTGAAATTTTCATTTTTGCTTAATCAAAACATTAAGCGAAAAACACAGATCTGAGTCAAAAGTGCCTATAGGTAAATTTTTGCGATTAACTCACAAATGAGGTAGCTAAGAAAGAGACACACCCTTTGGATCAGAATTGTATCCTGAATCCGAACAATATTCATTTGCTTCAGAAATGAGCTTTGACACCCCCTCCACCAATATGCAAATTTATATCCTGAGTTGTATATATGCACTAAAGTAGGTAAAGTAATTTAGAATTAGAAATGGTAAACTTCTACTTTAGCTACTTTTGGCTATCTTTGAAAGGGGTTAGGTTTAGGAAAATGAAACTTTCAGGAAACTTTCAGGGATGGGTTTACAGGCTAAAGTATGTCCTGGGAAGGTATTTTGAAGTATTTACCTCCATTCCTTCTCCCTCTAGAGGATCCTGACCTTTGATGACTTTTGATATGGCTTAAAATTCTTCTCAAATAACAGGAATTGCATTTTTAGAACTAAAGCCAGAGAAAAAGAAACTGATAATAGAAAATTAAGGTAAAATGTTGTTTTGTCAAAATTTCAACAGGTATAGGGCCTGTCATATAGGCAAATTTCAAGACCCTCTAGACGGAGGAGTGGAGGTAGGCTAGGTGCTTCAAAATATCTTCCCGGGACAAACTTTAGCCTGTAGGCCCATCCCTGAAAGTTTCATTTTCATAACCTAACCCCTTTCAATGGTAGCCAAAAGTAGCTAATTCTCCGTAAATCATGATTTTCTACAAATTGATAAAATAGTTTGTTAAATAATAGAAAAATTATTGCATTTATACAACTCAGGGTGTGTACTTACACATTAGGGGTATTGGTGGGGGTAAAGGTCATTTCCAACGATAATGAGTGTTAAGCTATATTTGGGTTTGGAATGTGAATCTGATTCTAAAGCTACGCGTATATCTATTTCTTGGCTAGTAGGCAAATTTCTAAGACTTAGAAATCAGAAGAGGGTTAACATGGAAGTTTGGCAATAGGCCTACCTTCCCAGAGTATGTTCTTGGCCCTAGATTCCTTACCGAGGGTTTCATTTTCCTAATGCAACCCTTTTCCGAGATAGTGAAAAGTAGCTAAACTAGAAATTAACCGCTATCTCATGGTGAGTAGATTAGAAAACATCCTAAAGGTAAATTTTTCTACCCCATGAAATATAAAATCTAAGCAGATTGATAAACTGAAATCATGAATCACCTAGTAAAGAGCAAACCACAGCCCATAGTAACTAAAAGTTAAAAAACGCGTTTTAAAAACAACTGCCTTGTGAAAAAAAAATTGCCATCTGACACTGATTCAGGAATTGTAACTATTATTTCGGTTCGTATTAAAAGTAAAAGTTTAATGCGAAAAGAAATTTACAGGATTTCGAAAAAAAGCCTGAGACCCCTCGAAAATGGCGCCAGATCAAAATGAAATTGTATCATTACAATCCGCATGGTCAAAAACCAAAAACAGGGAAATTACAGGCCCCCTCCTTGAACAACAAGGAAAATCCCTTTTTTGCATTGGTAGCACTGACCTGTCTCCTGTTTTTTCTTTCTTTTTTTCAGCAGGGCTAGCGGATAACCAGAACATCATAAAGAGATGCTTAATGGCTCATTCATAAGCTATTTCTCGTATATACGTGATTTTTATAAATTTTGCCATCAGCAAGTGCCATATGGCACTAAAATGGCACTTTGTGCCATTTCTCAATGGGTGGCGCTAGCAGGCTACCAAAAACATCGTAGACAGATTTGTTATAGCTCACATAAAAGATATTGCTCATATCTACGTTCTTTCTATAAATTCCACCATATACAAGTCTCAAATGGCACTGAAAACGGCACTTTTGATTCCATTTCTCAAATGGAAAAGCTAGGGCTAGTGGGCTACCAGAACTTTTTAGGGTGATGTTTAATGGGTCATTTCAAAACTTTTGTTCATATCTATGTGCTTTCTACTAATTCTACCATTCGTAAGTAAGATATAGCACTGAAAACAACACTTTCGGTGCCACTTTTTAAGTGGGAAATCTTGGAAGTATAAAACGATACCAATGTAATAATTATGGTCAAAAATTCTTAACTGGAGGTTGGCAAGAATACCTCCCTTATGTTCCTCCTCTTCCCTTAATAAGCTACGCAAATAAAATCCTACAAACACCAATATATTAGATTAGATTATTAAAGGCGTGCTTCTGTTAGTACAGCGCTCGATTTCAAATTAGAATACCATGTGTTCGATTCCTGCTTGGATTTTTTTCAGTCATGGTTTGTCCGTCCTTGTGATTACTTTTCAGATAATCTAATATTTTTGCAAATATGATGCACTCATTTTTTAAAGCATATCCCGGGAAGGCTCATTTTAAAGCTATTGCTCATATATACGTGCTTTTTATCAATTCTACCATCCATAAGTACCACATAGCATTGAAAACGGCACTTTTGCTGCCACTGCTTTAGTGGAAGAGTTAGGAAGCATAAAACCGTACCATTGCAATAATTATGGTCCAAAGCCCTTAACTGAAAGTTTATAAGAAGCCCTCACATATACTACCCTTCCAAACCCTCTTAATAAGTTTCATAAATCGCCTACTCTTCTTGAAAGTAAAAGATTATTCCGGAAACAATTTAACTAAAACTAAAAACTTTTCAACTAAAAATCTACCAAAAATTAAGCTTGAATAATCAACGGTTTTGAAATGAACCTTCAAACCTCACTCTGCGATGAAGCCTGTGTGCTTATTCTAACGACGGTAATTGAGGGGAAGTGGCTTCCTTGCCCACTTAGTTTTTGCTCCTGCCTAGAATTTGAAAAACACCTGTTTTTGGTCATTTCATTGGAAAAGGCACTTTTTTTCATTTGAGAAAAATGTGGGAAACAACCGAAAGTGCACTTTAAAGGAATGTCCTATCAAATTTATAAAAAACGATTAGGTATAAATATAAGCTTTTAAAGGAGCCCTTAAACAGCTCTCTTTTGTTAGAGTAGCCTTCTATTTTCTGCTAGTCAGTAGGCGATTTATAAATCCTTGTCTTCATTATGGGTTTTCAGGCGAAGTCGGCCGAGTAAAAACGGCTTTTGTTCATCGAAAAACAAACGTTTCCCTGCAAAATATGTATTGTTTTGTAAAGTATGGATAATGAATTTTATGTTATAGACTGAAAGCTTTTCGTAGCTGTCAAGGTTTACTAGAGGTGTTTTGTCTCCCCTAGATCGGTGATGATTAGAAATTATATTAAAAATAAGTTTTCAACTGAAACTAAGGACTGACATTAAAAATTAAAATGAACAGAAATTATTCCATATAGATCAAAAAGATCAGGGCAGCATTGTTTCTACATTCAATTTTAATCAAAAACGAGCAAAGATTAATTAAAAAAAAAAACAGTTTTTCCGAGGGAAGTAAAGAGCGAAGTTGAAACTTAAAACGGACAAAAATTATTACTTCACAGCCTATCTAATATAGATCAATAAAACTCGTACAAACAAACCAACTAATTATGTTTCCCTATGTTTCTAGGATTATAGATAAATAATGCTTTACTGAAAACACAAATAATATAGGAGTTTTGGTACAGTAATAACTTTTAGGATCAATCCCTTTTAAGATACAGTAACAATCCATTTTAGAATTGTTGCTTTATTATTATTTTTTTTTTTTCGTTTAATTTGGTATCACTTCTGCACAATGGCTCAGTTCAATGACTGACTCTCGTTTTGGCTCTGAAAAGGACGTGTCATGATTAGTTTGTAGACAAGTTTGAAGTAAAGCCATCTTGATAGTATTAGGGTTATAGACTAGCTTTAGAATTTGGACCATAGCTTGAAATTCACTGTTGCATAGAGAGAAATAACTGGATTTCTAGAGTTCATATTATTTCTTATTTGATCTTCATTTCAAGTAATACCAAAGCACATTTCTTACAATTTAAGATTGTATATTACTTTACTCACTATTGGTATTATAACTGTATGCTGTTCAATAACTGTGGTTTTTAAGAATATATTTAATTTTACGCTTATGTTTTTAAGATAATTTTAATTGTAAACTGAAAGTTACTGATGTCATAACTGGTGCAAGACTGTGAAAAGCTTTATAGACTAGTTTATTGTTGCCAGGCTACATACTCACTTTTGAATCCCAAAACAATATTCCTGTTTTTTATACTTGACTTTTGTGTTTTTAGTAAAGCGCTAGTTTTCTATAAACCTAGAAGCATAGGAAACATAATTAGTTGGTGCATTTGTACTAGTTTTATTGATATATATATATATATATATATATATATATATATATATATATATATATATATTATATATATATATATATATATCTATATATATATATATATATATATATATATATATATATATATATATATATATATAGATATAGATATATATATATATATATAGATATAGATATATATATATATATTATAGATATAGATATATATATATATATATATATATATATATATATATATAATATATATATATATATATATATATATATAATATATAATATATATATATATTATATATATATATATATATCTATATATATATATATATATTATATATATATATATAGATATATATATATATATATATAGATATATATATATATATATATATCTATATATATATATATATATATATATATATATATATATATATATATATATATATATATATATATATATATATATATATATATATATATATATATATATATTAGATAGGCTGTGAAGTAATAATTTTTGTCCATTTTAAGTTTCAACTTTGTTCTTTACTTCCCTCGGAAAAAACTTTGTTTTGTTTTAATTAATAATGAACCAAATGGCGAAATATCAGCCACATTAACCAAAGTATTGACTGACTAAAATAAGAAGTACAAAATTTGTGTGGAAAGCAGGTAAATGGGGCGTAGTCATTTTTTTTTTTTTTTTTTTTTTTTTTTTTTTTTGGTGCTACAAAGGGTTAAATTTTTCCTTGGGCTGAGGAGAGGAGCTATAAACACAGAGAAGCTCTGTTTTTGCCCAATCTGAAAAAGTGTTTCCCTGTTACAAAGTGTTCCCCTGTTACAATTTTTCATATTGTGGTGGCACCATCACCTGGCCCTCTCAACATCTGCTCTCCCTATAACGGCAAAATGTAAAGAATCACCATTTTAAAGATCTTAAGTCCTCTAAGACTAATTTATTTTATTTTCTTATTATTACTATTGCTTCGACCAATTGTGAGATCCAGGGGGTTGACATGCTCCAAATTTAATGTTGTTTTTGCTTGTATTTAGCTTGTTGTGAATCGGTCAAATAAAAAGGAAGATGAAACGTCACGAAATTTTAGTCTAAAAATTCACGGAAAATAAAAAAAGTGGAAATTCTAGCCTTCAAAATTGTTGAACGAAAAAAAAAACACGAATCCTCAAAATTGTAGACTATTTGTCGATCTAAAGAGATAGAAATTCTATTTTTAAATACGGCTTCACTGATCTTTAAGTCGGAGAGATAAATTGATATTCTAACGAAACCTTAATAGTGTAGCTAGGAACATTTATGAGATGAAGAGATTAACGCAGGAAACGGTTTCCTAGGAATTTCAAATGTGACAGCGCAGGGATGCCAAAACAATAGGAACACGCAGAAATTACTTTTAGGGGATTATTTGGGCGAAAACCGTTTTAAACATTTTAGGGAATTATTTCGGCGAAACAGTTAGAAACATTTTAAAAGATGATTTTAGAAGATGTTTTAGAAGACGATTTGAGGATGAAACTCTGTGGTCGTTATAATACACAAGTTCTATTTAAACAGTGTCGTGAGGACCTCTACCCCAACCCCAAAGGGCCCCGATCCCCCTACCCCGACCCCGAAGGAAGCCCCCGGCCCCCAAAGGTCCCCAGGCTCCCAAAGGACCACCCGGCTCTCAAGGGACCCCCCGGACCCCTAAAGGTCCCCCCGGGTCCCCAAAGAGTCCCCTCCCCATTTTTAATACTTTTTTAAGGCTTTATTGTATCTTTTCAGAACAAGTTATTTTCTTAATGTCCATCCTAAACCCATTTTACAAGTTGAAGTTCCCATCCTTCTCATCCACAATTTTACTTTACAGCTTTTTGGATACCTCAACACCAAGCAATACTTTTCAAAAGGTATTTCAGAGCAACTTTTTTTTTCTTAATGTCCCTTCTAAATATTTTCCAACTTGAAGTACCCCTCCTTTTCACCCACAACTTTACATTACAGCTTTTTGGATACCTCTACACCAAGAAATACTTTCAAAAGACATTTCAGAGCAAGTTACTTTCTTAATGTCCCTCCTAAACCCATTTTACAAGTTGAAGCATCCATCCTTTTTACCCACAACTTTACTTTACAGCTTTTTGGATACCTCTACACCAAGAAATACTTTTCAAAAGGCATTTCAGAGCAAGTTCCTTTCTTAATGTCCCTTCTAAACCCATTTTCCAACTTGAAGTACCCATCCGTTTCACCCACATATTTACAGCTTTTTGGATACCTCAACACCAAGCAATACCTTTCAAAAGGCATTTCAGAGCAATTTCCTTTCTTAATGTCCCTTCTAAACCCATTTTACAACTTGAAGTACCCATCCTTTTCACCCACAACTTTACTTTACAGCTTTTCGGATACCTCAACACCAAGAAATACTTTTCAAAAAACATTTCAGAGCAAGTTCCTTTCTTAATGTCCCTCCTAAACCCATTTTCCAACTTGAAGTACCCATCCGTTTCACCCACAACTTTACTTTACAGCTTTTTGGATACCTCAACAACAAGCAATACTTTTCAAAGGCATTTCAGAACAAGTTATTTTCTTAATGTCCTTCATAAACCAATTTTACAAGTTGAAGTACTTATCTTTTTCACCACAACTTTACTTTACAGCTTTTTGGATATCTCAACACCAAGAAATACCTTTCAAAAGGCATTTCAGAGCAAGTTCCTTTCTTAATGTCCCTCATAAACCCATTTTCCAACTTGAAGTACCCATCCGTTTCACCCACATGATTTACAGCTTTTTGGATACCTCAACACCAAGCAATACTTTTCAAAAGGCATTTCAGAGCAAGTTCATTTCTTAATGTCCCTCCTAAACCCATTTTCCAACTTGAAGTACCCATCCGTTTCACCCACATGTTTACTTTACAGCTCTTTGGATACCTCAACACCTAGCAATACTTTTCAAAGGCATTTCAGAACAAGATCTTTTCTTAATGTCCTTCCTAAGCCAATTTTACAAGTTGAAGTACTTATCTTTTTCACCACAACTTTACTTTACGACTTTTTGCATACCCCAACATCAAGCAATACTTTTCAAAAGGCTTTATTATACCTTTTCAGAACAAGTTCTTTACGTAATGTCCTTCCTAAACCAATTTTACATGTTGAAGTACTCATCTTTTCCCCCACAACTTTACTATAAGGCTTTTCGAATACCCCAACATCAAGCAATACCTTTCAAAAGGCTTTATTATATCTTTTCAGAACAAGTTCTTCATGTAATTTTCTTCCTAAACCCATTTTACAAGTTGAAGTACTTATCTTTTTCCCCACAACTTTACTTTACGACTTTTTTGCACACCCAAACATCAAGCAATACTTTCCAAAAGGCTTTATTATATCTTTTCAGAACATGTTTTTTTCTCAATGTCCTTCTTAAACCATTTTTACAAGTTGAAGTAGTTATCTTCTTCACTACAACTTTACTTTACGACTTTTTGCACACCCCAAGATCAAGCAATACTTTTCAAAAGGCTTTATTATATCTTTTCAGAACAAGTTCCTTTCTTAATATCCTTCTTAGACCAATTTTGCAAATTCTAATTTTTTTCTTAGGAATATTTCAGTAGTGTTTTGTTATGGTTTACCTTGTCACAGTTACATTCTCTCGATTTTTCAAAGTTCATTTATAATTTTCTTTCGTTGAAATGCATGAGTTGGAATATTTCAGTAGTGTTTTGTTGTGGTTTACAGTGTCACAGTTACATTCTCTTGATTTTTCAAAGCTCATTTTGAATTTCTTTCATTGAAATGCAAGAGTTGGAATATTTCAGTAGTGTTTTGTCGTGGTTTACCTTGTCACAGTTACATTTTCTTGATTTGTCAAAGTTTATTTTGAATTTCTTTCACTGAAATGCAAGAGTTGGAATATTTCAGTAATGTTTTGTCGTGGTTTACCTTGTCACAGTTACATTCTATTGATTTTTCAAAGTTCATTTGAATTTCCTTCATTGAAATGCAAGAGTTGGAATATTTCAGTAGTGTTTTGTTGCGTTTTACATTGTCACAGTTACATTCTCTTGATTTTTCAAAGTTCATTTTGGTTTTCTTTCGTTGAAATGCAAGAGGTGAAATATTTCAGTAGTGTTTTGTAGTGGTTTACCTTGTCACACTTACATTCTCTTAATTTTTCAAAGTTCATTTTGGTTTTTTTTCGTTGAAATGCAAGAGTTGGAATATTTCAGTAGTGTTTTGTAGTGGTTTACCTTGTCACAGTTACATTCTCTTAATTTTTCAAAGTTCATTTTGGATTTCTTTCGATGAAATGCAAGAGTTGGAATATTTCAGTAGTGTTTTGTCGTGGTTTACCTTGTCACAGTTACATTCTCTTGATTTTTCAAAGTTCATTTGAATTTCTTTCATTGAAATGCAAGAGTTGGAATATTTCAGTAGTGTTTTGTTGTGGTTTACCTTGTCACAGTTACATTCTCTTAATTTTTCAAAGTTCATTTTGAATTTCTTTCGTTGAAATGCAAGAGTTGGAATATTTCAGTAGTGTTTTGTCATGGTTTACCTTGTCACAGTTACATTCTCTTAATTTTTCAAAGTTCATTTTGGTTTTCATTCGTTGAAATGCATGAGTTGGAATATTTCAGTAGTGTTTTGTTGTGGTTTACCTCGTCACAGTTACATTTTCTTGATTTTTCAAAGTTCATTTTGGATTTCTTTCGATGAAATGCAAGAGTTGGAATATTTGAATAGTGTTTTGTCGTGGTTTACCTTGTCAAAGTTACATTATCTTAATTTTTCAAAGCCCATTTTGAATTTCTTTCATTGAAATGCAAGAGTTGGAATATTTCAGTAGTGTTTTGACGTGGTTTACCTTATCACAGTTACATTTTCTTGATTTTTCGAAGTTCATTTTGGTTTTCTTTCGTTGAAATGTAGGAGTTGGAATATTTCAGTAGTGTTTTGTTGTGGTTTACCTTGTCACACTTACATTCTCTTAATTTTTCAAAGTTCATTTTGGATTTCTTTCGATGAAATGCAAGAGTTGGAATATTTCAATAGTGTTTTGTCGTGGTTTACCTAATCATAGTTACATTCTCTTAATTTTTCAAAGTTCATTTTGGATTTCTTTCGTTGAAAGGCATGAGTTGGAATATTTCAGTAGTGTTTTGTTGTGGTTTACCTTATCAGAGTTACATTCTCTTAATTTTTCAGAGTTCATTTTGGATTTTTTTTTTGATGAAATGCAAGAGTTGGAATATTTCAATAGTGTTTTGTCGTGGTTTACGTAGTCATAGTTACATTCTCTTAATTTTTCAAAGTTCATTTTGGATTTCTTACATTGAAATGTATGAGTTGGAATATTTCAGTAGTGTTTTTTTGTGGTTTACTTTATCACAGTTACATTCTCTTGATTTTCAAAGTTCATTTTGGATTTCTTTCGTTGAAATGCAAGAGTTGGAATATTTCAATAGTGTTTTGATGTGGTTTACCTTGTCACAGTTACATTCTCTTGATTTTTCAAAGTTCATTTTGGTTTTCTTTCGTTGAAATGCAAGAGTTGGAATATTTCAGTAGTGTTTTGTTGTGGTTTACGTTGTCACAGTTACATTCACTTAATTTTTCAAAGTTCATTTTGGATTTCTTTCGTTGAAATGCAAGAGTTGGAATATTTCAGTAGTGTTTTGTCATGGCTTACCTTGTCACAGTTACATTCTCTTAATTTTTCAAAGTTCATTTTGAATTTCTTTCATTGAAATGCAAGAGTTGGAATATTTCAGTAGTGTTTTGTCGTGGTTTACCATGTCAGTTACATTCTCTTGATTTTTCAAAGTTCATTTTGAATTTCTTTCATTGAAATGCAAGAGTTGGAATATTTCAGTAGTGTTTTGATGTGGTTTACCTTGTCACAGCTACATTCTCTTGATTTTTCAAAGTTCATTTTGGTTTCTTTCGTTGAAATGCAAGAGTTGGAATATTTCAGTAGTGTTTTTTAGTGGTTTACCTTGTCACAGTTACATTCTCTTAATTTTTCAAAGTTCATTTTGGATTTCTTTCGATGAAATGCAAGAGTTGGAATATTTCAGTAGTGTTTTGTCGTGGTTTACCTTGTCACAGTTACATTCTCTTGATTTTTCAAAGTTCAGTTGAATTTCTTTCATTGAAATGTAAGAGTTGGAATATTTCAGTAGTGTTTTGTTGTGGTTTACCTTGTCACAGTTACATTCTCTTAATTTTTCAAAGTTCATTTTGAATTTCTTTCATTAAAATGCAAGAGTTGGAATATTTCAGTAGTGTTTTGTTGTGGTTTACCTTGTCAAAGTTACATTCTCCTAATTTTTCAAAGTTCATTTTGGATTTCTTTCGTTGAAATGCAAGAGTTGGAATATTTCAGTAGTGTTCTGTTGGGGTTTACCTTATCACAGTTACATTTTCTTGATTTTTCAAATTTCATTTTGAATTTCTTTCATTGAAATGCAAGAGTTGGAATATTTCAGTAGTGTTTTGTCATGGTTTACCTTGACACAGTTACATTTTCTTGATTTTTCAAAGTTCATTTGGATTTCTTTCGTTGAAATGCAAGAGTTGGAATATTTCAGTAGGGTTTTGTTGTGGTTTACCTTGTCACAGTTACATTCTCTTGATTTTTCAAAGTTCATTTTGGATTTTTTTTGATGAAATGCAAGAGTTGGAATATTTCAATAGTGTTTTGTCGTGGTTTACCTAGTCATAGTTACATTCTCTTAATTTTTCAAAGTTCATTTTGGATTTCTTACATTGAAATGTATGAGTTGGAATATTTCAGTAGTGTTTTTTGTGGTTTACTTTATCACAGTTACATTCTCTTGATTTTCAAAGTTCATTTTGGATTTCTTTCGTTGAAATGCAAGAGTTGGAATATTTCAATAGTGTTTTGATGTGGTTTACCTTGTCACAGTTACATTCTCTTGATTTTTCAAAGTTCATTTTGGTTTTCTTTCGTTGAAATGCAAGAGTTGGAATATTTCAGTAGTGTTTTGTTGTGGTTTACCTTGTCACAGTTACATTCACTTAATTTTTCAAAGTTCATTTTGGATTTCTTTCGTTGAAATGCAAGAGTTGGAATATTTCAGTAGTGTTTTGTCATGGCTTACCTTGTCACAGTTACATTCTCTTAATTTTTCAAAGTTCATTTTGAATTTCTTTCATTGAAATGCAAGAGTTGGAATATTTCAGTAGTGTTTTGTCGTGGTTTACCATGTCAGTTACATTCTCTTGATTTTTCAAAGTTCATTTTGAATTTCTTTCATTGAAATGCAAGAGTTGGAATATTTCAGTAGTGTTTTGATGTGGTTTACCTTGTCACAGCTACATTCTCTTGATTTTTCAAAGTTCATTTTGGTTTTCTTTCGTTGAAATGCAAGAGTTGGAATATTTCAGTAGTGTTTTGTAGTGGTTTACCTTGTCACACTTACATTCTCTAAATTTTTCAAAGTTAATTTTGGTTTTCTTTCGTTGAAATGCAAGAGTTGGAATATTTCAGTAGTGTTTTTTAGTGGTTTACCTTGTCACAGTTACATTCTCTTAATTTTTCAAAGTTCATTTTGGATTTCTTTCGATGAAATGCAAGAGTTGGAATATTTCAGTAGTGTTTTGTCGTGGTTTACCTTGTCACAGTTACATTCTCTTGATTTTTCAAAGTTCAGTTGAATTTCTTTCATTGAAATGTAAGAGTTGGAATATTTCAGTAGTGTTTTGTTGTGGTTTACCTTGTCACAGTTACATTCTCTTAATTTTTCAAAGTTCATTTTGAATTTCTTTCATTGAAATGCAAGAGTTGGAATATTTCAGTAGTGTTTTGTTGTGGTTTACCTTGTCAAAGTTACATTCTCCTAATTTTTCAAAGTTCATTTTGGATTTCTTTCGTTGAAATGCAAGGGTTGGAATACTTCAGTAGTGTTCTGTTGGGGTTTACCTTATCACAGTTACATTTTCTTGATTTTTCAAATTTCATTTTGAATTTCTTTCATTGAAATGCAAGAGTTGGAATATTTCAGTAGTGTTTTGTCATGGTTTACCTTGACACAGTTACATTTTCTTGATTTTTCAAAGTTCATTTGGATTTCTTTCGTTGAAATGCAAGAGTTTGAATATTTCAGTAGGGTTTTGTTGTGGTTTACCTTGTCACAGTTACATTCTCTTGATTTTTCAAAGTTCTTTTGGAATTTCTTTCGTTGAAATGCAAGAGTTGGAATATTTCAGTAGTGTTTTGTTGTGGTTTACCTTGTCACACTTACATTCTCTTAATTTTTCAAAGTTCATTTTGGATTTCTTTCGATGAAATGCAAGAGTTGGAATATTTCAATAGTGTTTTGTCATGGTTTACCTTGTCACAGTTACATTCTCTTAATTTTTCAAAGCCCATTTTGAATTTCTTTCATTGAAATGCAAGAGTTGGAATATTTCAGTAGTGTTTTGACGTGGTTTACCTTATCACAGTTACATTTTCTTGATTTTTCGAAGTTCATTTTGGTTTTCTTTCGTTGAAATGTAGGAGTTGGAATATTTCAGTAGTGTTTTGTTGTGGTTTACCTTGTCACACTTACATTCTCTTAATTTTTCAAAGTTCATTTTGGATTTCTTCGATGAAATGCAAGAGTTGGAATATTTCAATAGTGTTTTGTCATGGTTTACCTTGTCACAGTTACATTCTCTTAATTTTTCAAAGTTCATTTTGAATTTCTTTCATTAAAATGCAAAAGTTGGAATATTTCAGTAGTGTTTTGTTGTGGTTTACCTTGTCAAAGTTACATTCTCCTAATTTTTCAAAGTTCATTTTGGATTTCTTTCGTTGAAATGCAAGAGTTGGAATATTTCAGTAGTGTTCTGTTGGGGTTTACCTTATCACAGTTACATTTTCTTGATTTTTCAAAGTTCATTTTGAATTTCTTTCATTGAAATGCAAGAGTTGGAATATTTCAGTAGTGTTTTGTCATGGTTTACCTTGACACAGTTACATTTTCTTGATTTTTCAAAGTTCATTTGGATTTCTTTCGTTGAAATGCAAGAGTTGGAATATTTCAGTAGGGTTTTGTTGTGGTTTACCTTGTCACAGTTACATTCTCTTGATTTTTCAAAGTTCTTTTTGGAATTTCTTTCGTTGAAATGCAAGAGTTGGAATATTTCAGTAGTGTTTTGTTGGAGTTTACCTTGTCACAGTTACATTCTCTTAATTTTTCAAAGTTCATTTTGGTTTTCTTTCGTTGAAATGCAAGTTGGAATATTTCAGTAGTGTTTTGTTGTAGTTTACCTTGTCACAGTTACATTCTCTTAATTTTTCAGAGTTCATTTTGGATTTCTTTCGATGAAATGCAAAAGTTGGAATATTTCAATAGTGTTTTGTCGTGGTTTACCTAGTCACAGTTACATTCTATTGATTTTTCAAAGTCCATTTTGAATTTCTTTCATTGAAATGCAAGAGTTGGAATACTTCAGTAATGTTTTGTCGTGGTTTACCTTGTCACAGTTACATTCTCTAGATTTTTCAAAGTTCATTTTGGTTTTCTTTCGTTGAAATGTAAGAGTTGGAATATTTCAGTAGTGTTTTGTTGTGGTTTACCTTGTCACACTTACATTCTCTTAATTTTTCAAAGTTCATTTTGGATTTTTTTTGATGAAATGCAAGAGTTGGAATATTTCAATAGTGTTTTGTCGTGGTTTACCTAGTCATAGTTACATTCTCTTAATTTTTCAAAGTTCATTTTGGATTTCTTACATTGAAATGTATGAGTTGGAATATTTCAGTAGTGTTTTGTTGTGGTTTACCTTATCACAGTTACATTCTCTTGATTTTCAAAGTTCATTTTGGATTTCTTTGGTTGAAATGCAAGAGTTGGAATATTTCAATAGTGTTTTGATGTGGTTTACCTTGTCACAGTTACATTCTCTTGATTTTTCAAAGTTCATTTTGGTTTTCTTTCGTTGAAATGCAAGAGTTGGAATATTTCAGTAGTGTTTTGTTGTGGTTTACGTTGTCACAGTTACATTCACTTAATTTTTCAAAGTTCATTTTGGATTTCTTTCGTTGAAATGCAAGAGTTGGAATATTTCAGCGGTGTTTTGTCATGGCTTACCTTGTCACAGTTACATTCTCTTAATTTTTCAAAGTTCATTTTGAATTTCTTTCATTGAAATGCAAGAGTTGGAATATTTCAGTAGTGTTTTTTCGTGGTTTACCATGTCACAGTTACATTCTCTTGATTTTTCAAAGTTCATTTTGAATTTCTTTCATTGAAATGCAAGAGTTGGAATATTTCAGTAGTGTTTTGATGTGGTTTACCTTGTCACAGCTACATTCTCTTGATTTTTCAAAGTTCATTTTGGTTTTCTTTCGTTGAAATGCAGGAGTTGGAATATTTCAGTAGTGTTTTGTAGTGGTTTACCTTGTCACACTTACATTCTCTAAATTTTCAAAGTTAATTTTGGTTTTCTTTCGTTGAAATGCAAGAGTTGGAATATTTCAGTAGTATTTTTTAGTGGTTTACCTTGTCACAGTTACATTCTCTTAATTTTTCAAAGTTCATTTTGGATTTCTTTCGATGAAATGCAAGAGTTGGAATATTTCAGTAGTGTTTTGTCGTGGTTTACCTTGTCACAGTTACATTCTGTTGATTTTTCAAAGTTCAGTTGAATTTCTTTCATTGAAATGTAAGAGTTGGAATATTTCAGTAGTGTTTTGTTGTGGTTTACCTTGTCACAGTTACATTCTCTTAATTTTTCAAAGTTCATTTTGAATTTCTTTCACTGAAATGCAAGAGTTGGAATATTTCAGTAGTGTTTTGTTGTGGTTTACCTTGTCAAAGTTACATTCTCCTAATTTTTCAAAGTTCATTTTGGATTTCTTTCGTTGAAATGCAAGAGTTGGAATATTTCAGTAGTGTTCTGTTGGGGTTTACCTTATCACAGTTACATTTTCTTGATTTTTCAAAGTTCATTTTGAATTTCTTTCATTGAAATGCAAGAGTTGGAATATTTCAGTAGTGTTTTGTCATGGTTTACCTTGACACAGTTACATTTTCTTGATTTTTCAGAGTTCATTTGGATTTCTTTCGTTGACATGCAAGAGTTGGAATATTTCAGTAGGGTTTTGTTGTGGTTTACCTTGTCACAGTTACATTCTCTTGTTTTTTCAAAGTTCTTTTTGGACTTTCTTTCGTTGAAATGCAAGAGTTGGAATATTTCAGTAGTGTTTTGTTGTAGTTTACCTTGTCACAGTTACATTCTCTTGATTTTTCAAAGTTCATTTTGAATTTCTTTTGTTGAAATGTAAGAGTTGGAATATTTCAATAGTGTTTTGTCATGGTTTACCTTGTCACTGTTACATTCTCTTGATTTTTCAAAGTTCATTTTGATTTTTTTCGTTGAAATGCAAGAGCTGGAATATTTCAGTAGTGTTCTGTCGTGGTTTACCTTGTCACAATTACATTCTCTTGATTTTTCAAAGTTTATTTTGAATTTCACTCATTGAAATGCAAGAGTTGGAATACTTCAGTGATGTTTTGTCGTGGTTTACCCTGTCACAGTTACATTCTCTTGATTTTTCAAAGTTCATTGAAATTTCTTTCATTGAAATGCAAGAGTTGGAATATTTCAGTAGTGTTTTGTTATGGTTTACCTAGTCACTGTTACATTCTCTTGATTTTTCAAAGTTCTTTTCGGATTTCTTTCGTTGAAATGCAAGAGTTGGAATATTTCAGTAGTGTTTTGCCGTGGTTTACTTTGTCACAGTTACATTCTCTTGATTTTTCAAAGATAATTTTGGTTTTCTTTCGTTGAAATGCAAGAGTTGGAATATTTCAGTAGTGTTTTGTTGTGCTTTACCTTGACACAGTTACATTTTCTTGATTTTTGTTAGGTTAGGTTAGGTTAGGCTAGATCAAATTAGGTTAGGTTAGGTTAAGTTAGGTTAGGTTAGCCTACGTACGCGCGCGTACGTAGGCTAACCTAACCTAACCTAATTTGATCTAGCCTAACCTAACCTAACAAAAATCAAGAAAATGTAACTGTGTCAAGGTAAAGCACAACAAAACACTACTGAAATATTCCAACTCTTGCATTTCAATGAAAGAAATCCGAAAAGAACTTTGAAAAATCAAGAGAATGTAACAGTGACTAGGTAAACCATAACAAAACACTACTGAAATATTCCAACTCTTGCATTTCATTGAAAGAAATTTCAATGAACTTTGAAAAATCAAGAGAATGTAACTGTGACAGGGTAAACCACGACAAAACACCACTGAAGTATTCCAACTCTTGCATTTCAATGAGTGAAATTCAAAATGAACTTTGAAAAATCAAGAGAATGTAATTGTGACAAGGTAAACCACGACAGAACACTACTGAAATATTCCAACTCTTGCATTTCAACGAAAAAAATTCAAAATGAACTTTGAAAAATCAAGAGAATGTAGCAGTGACAAGGTAAACCATGACAAAACACTATTGAAATATTCCAACTCTTACATTTCAACAAAAGAAATTCAAAATGAACTTTGAAAAATCAAGAGAATGTAACTGTGACAAGGTAAACTACACCAAAACACTACTGAAATATTCCAAATCTTACATTTCAACGAAAGAAATTCCAAAAAGAACTTTGAAAAATCAAGAGAATGTAACTGTGACAAGGTAAACCACAACAAAACCCTACTGAAATATTCCAACTCTTGCATTTCAGTGAAAGAAATCCAAAATGAACTTTGAAAAATCAAGAGAATGTAACTGTGACAAGGTAAACCACAACAAAACACTGCTGAAATATTCCAACTATGAACTTTGAAAAATCAAGAGAATGTAACTGTGACAAGGTAAACCACAGCAAAAACACTACTGAAATATTCTAACTCTTGCATTTCAACGAAAGAAATCCAAATGAACTTTGAAAAATCAAGAAAATGTAACTGTGTCAAGGTAAACCATGACAAAACACTACTGAAATATTACAACTCTTGCATTTCAATGAAAGAAATTCAAAATGAACTTTGAAAAATCAAGAAAATGTAACCGTGATAAGGTAAACCCCAACAGAAACACTACTGAAATATTCCAACTCTTGCATTTCAACGAAAGAAATCCAAAATGAACTTTGAAAAATTAGGAGAATGTAACTTTGACCAGGTAAACCACAACAAAACACTACTGAAATATTCCAACTCTTGCATTTCAATGAAAGAAATTCAAAATGAACTTTGAAAAATTAAGAGAATGTAACTGTGACAAGGTAAACCACAACAAAACACTATTGAAATATTCCAACTCTTGCATTTCAACGAAAGAAATTCAAAATGAACTTTGAAAAATTAAGAGAATGTAACTGTGACAAGGTAAACCACGACAAAACACTACTGAAATATTCCAACTCTTGCATTTCAATGAAAGAAATTCAAAATGAGCTTTGAAAAAATTAAGAGAATGTAACTGTGACAAGGTAAACCATGACAAAACACTACTATAATATTCCAACTTGCATTTCAATGAAAGAAATTCCAAAATGAACTTTGAGAAATTAAGAGAATGTAAGTGTGACAAGGTAAATCACTACAAAACACTACTGAAATATTCCAACTCTTGCATTTCAACGAAAGAAAACCAAAATGAACTTTGAAAAATCAAGAGAATGTAGCTGTGACAAGGTAAACCACATCAAAACACTACTGAAATATTCCAACTCTTGCATTTCAATGAAAGAAATTCAAAATGAACTTTGAAAAATTAAGAGAATGTAACTGTGACAAGGTAAGCCATGACAAAACACTACTGAAATATTCCAACTCTTGCATTTCAACGAAAGAAATCCAAAATGAACTTTGAAAAATTAAGTGAATGTAACTGTGACAAGGTTAACCACAACAAAACACTACTGAACTACTCCAACTCTTGCATTTCAACGGAAGAAAACCAAAATGAACTTTGAAAAATCAAGAGAATGTAACTGTGACAAGGTAAACCACATCAAAGCACTATTGAAATATTCCAACTCTTGCATTTCAACGAAGGAAATCCAAAATGAACTTTGAAAATCAAGAGAATGTAACTGTGATAAGGTAAACCACAACAAAACACTACTGAAATATTCCAACTCTTGCATTTCAATGAAAGAAATTCAAATGAACTTTGAAAAATCAATAGAATGTAACTGTGTCAAGGTAAACCACGACAAAACACCACTGAAATATTCCAACTCTTGCATTTCAGTGAAAGAAATCCAAAATGAACTTTGAAAAATCAAGAGAATGTAACTGTGACAAGGTAAACCACATCAAAGCACTATTGAAATATTCCAACTCTTGCATTTCAACGAAGGAAATCCAAAATGAACTTTGAAAATCAAGAGAATGTAACGTGTGACACAGTAAACACAACAAAACACTACTGAAATATTCCAACTCATGCATTTCAACGAAAGAAAATTATAAATGAACTTTGAAAAATCAAGAGAATGTAACTGAAACGGATGGGTACTTCAAGTTGGAAAATGGGTTTAGGAGGGACATTAAGGAAGGAACTTGCTCTGAAATGCCTTTTGAAAAGTATTGCTTGGTGTTGAGGTATCCAAAAAGCTGTAAAGTAAACATGTGGGTGAAACGGATGGGTACTTCAAGTTGGAAAATGGGTTTAGAAGGGACATTAAGAAAGGAACTTGCTCTGAAATGTCTTTTGAAAAGTATTTCTTGGTGTTGAGGTATCCGAAAAAGCTGTAAAGTTGTTGGTGAAAAGGATGGGTACTTCAAGTTGTAAAATGGGTTTAGAAGGGATATTAAGAAAGGAAATTGCTCTGAAATGCCTTTTGAAAGGTATTTCTTGGTGTTGAGATATCCAAAAAGCTGTAAAGTAAAGTTGTGGGTGAAAAGGATGGGTACTTCAAGTTGGAAAATGGGTTTAGAAGGGACATTAAGAAAGGAACTTGCTCTGAAATGCCTTTTGAAAAGTATTTCTTGGTGTTGAGGTATCCAAAAAGCTGTAAAGTATAGTTGTGGGGTGAAAAGGATGGATGCTTCAACTTGTAAAATGGGTTTAGAAGGGACATTAAGAAAAGAACTTGCTCTGAAATGTCTTTTGAAAAGTATTTCTTGGTGTTGAGGTATCCAAAAAGCTGTAATGTAAAGTTGTGGGTGAAAAGGATGGGTACTTCAAGTTGGAAAATAGGTTTAGAAGGGACATTAAGAAAAAAAAGTTGCTCTGAAATACCTTTTGAAAAGTATTGCTTGGTGTTGAGGTATCCAAAAAGCTGTAAAGTAAAGTTGTGGATGAGAAGGATGGGAACTTCAACTTGTAAAATGGGTTTAGGATGGACATTAAGAAAATAACTTGTTCTGAAAAGATATAATAAAGCCTTAAAAAAGTATTAAAAAATGGGGAGGGGACTCTTTGGGGGCCCGGGGGGACCTTTAGGGGTCCAGGGGGGGCCTTGAGAGCCGGGTGGTTCTTTGGGAGCCTGGGGTCCTTTGGGAGCCGGGGTCTTCCTTCGGGTTCGGGGTAGGGGGATCGGGGCCCTTTGGGGTTGGGGTAGAGGACCTCACGACACTGTTTAAATAGAACTTGTGTATTATAACGACCACAGAGTTTCATCCTCAAATCCTCTTCTAAAACATCTTCTAAAATCATCTTTTAAAATGTTTCTAACTGTTTCGCCGAAATAATTCCCTAAAATGTTTAAATTGGTATCGCCCAAATAATCCCCTGAAAGTAATTTCTGCGTGTTCCTATTGTTTTGGCATCCCTGCGCTGTCACATTTGAAATTCCTAGGAAACCATTTCCTGCGTTAATCTCTTCATCTCATAAATGTTCCTAGCTACACTATTAAGGTTTCGTTAGAATATCAATTTATCTCTCCGACTTAAAGATCAGTGAAGCCGTATTTAAAAATAGAATTTCTATCTCTTTAGACTCCCGCCTAATACCAAGATAACAAGTGATGTCATTTCTAATTCCTGACACTAAAGATCAATGAAGCCCTATTTAAAATAGAATATTAATTTTTCTCTCTGACCGAAAGAACGTTTATCCCTCAGACCTAAGATCAAAGAAGCCATACTTGTTTCTTTATTCCCCTTTTCGTAAATCAATAATTCCCCTAGCGATTATGTAAATCAAGTTCTCGGAAATTCACTTCCCCCTCGATTCCTAGATCAATACATTGCCCCTAGCGTGCACTTGGCCAAACAACAACAAATTTTTCGACCTTGGAAAAAGAGGTCATTGACCCACTTTGATTAACCACGTGTTCTCCCTAGGGACTCTATGCCCATATATGGTGTACTGATAGGAGATACATTCTTTTGATAACCAAATTTTGTACTGCCACGAGTCAATAAGGCCTTTCGTGATAATAATTAACAAACATGATTTTTTTTACCGAACCCTGTTCCGTCTCCAAATCTAAAAAAAAATTAGGCCCTGCCCATTAATAATTTCTGTTCCTCGTTTGTGAAATAATAGATTATTTTTAGTTCTATTCAGGAGGTGAATTAAAAATGGGCGGGATATAAAATCGATAGAATAATATTTTGATGTATGTTTTTTTTATGTTTTTGTTTCATTTTTGTTTTTACCGTGTTTTTTTTCCTGGCCATAGTCTTACGGGGAAGACTATGTTGAAGTATTTTTTGTGTAAATTTATTGATGAATGTATAACTCTGAATCCATCTAAACTCTCAATCCTGTGCAATTAATAATCTTGAGAATCTTGATCTTATTTTTAATGTAAAAAAGTAATCTCACAGCTTTTGTTTGATGTTTCTTACTCATGAACGATACTTCGGTGCCATTTTTTGAGCGGAAAGGCTTGAAAACCTAAAAAAGAGTTACTTTGTAATCTCCTTGGTAAAAAATCCTTAACTGGAGGTCTTCAATCCCCCTTCTTATATTCTCCCCTTTCCAGCCTCCTTAGTAAGTGTCAGAAAATGCCTGTTGATTAGCAGAACTAGCAGGCTACTGCAACATCAGAGAAAGATGGTTAACGTCTCATTTCAAAGACGTTGATCACGATCTGCGTGTTTTTTGTAAATTTGGCTTGATAACGCCATCGTAAAGTACTTATGGCGGCAAAAATGACACTTCTATGCCATTTGTGGAGTAGGAAGGCATAAGAGAGCATCATTATGATTTACATTCTTTAAAACCTCTTCATCGGATTTTTTTTTTAGCCCCTCCCCTATCTAGTGAAACGGGAAAGTTAGCTGAAAAACAAAGTGGATATGAATGCTGCAATTAGTTTCATGTCTTGTTATTAATTAATTATAAAAAAAACAAAGTTTTTCGGAAAAAAGTAAAGAGCGAAGAAAAAAAAAACAAAAAAAACGGGAGACAGTGTTCATTTTGCAGACAAGAAAGCTCAACTTATTTCAAAGTAAAAATATATTTCCTTATACCTTAAAGCATGTATATATGAGAAATAGCTTTTGAATGAGCCATTAAGAATCTCTTTATGTTTTGGTAGCCCGCTAGACCGGGAAAAAAAAACAAAAAAAAACGGGAGACAGATCAGTGCTACCAATGCAAAAAAGTGATTTTCCTTGTTGTTCAGGGAGGGGGACTGTAACTTCCCTGTACAAGGTTTTGAACAAGTTGATTCCAATGGTACACTTGTCATTTTGATCTATCGCCATTTTCGAGGGGTGTGAGGCTTTTTTCGAAATCAACATATAATTCTTTTCGCAATAAACTTTTACTTTGAAGACGAAACAAAATAATAGTTAACGTTCCTGATTCAGTGTCAATGCAACATCAGAGAAAGATGGTTAACGTCTCATTTCAAAGACGTTGATCACAATCTACGTGCTTTTTGTAAATTTGTCTTGATAACGCCATCGTAAAGTACTTATGGCGGCAAAAATGACACTTCTATGTCATTTCTGGAGTAGGAAGGCATAAGAGAGTATCATTATAATTTACATTCTTGAAAACCCTCTTCACCGGATTTTTTTTTAGCCCCTCCCCTATCTTAGTGAAACGGGAAAGTTAGATGAAAAACAAAGTGGACATGAATGGTGCGATTAGTTTCGTGTCCTATTATTAATTAATTTTAAAAAAAACAAGTTTTTCCGAGGGAAGTAAAGAACGAAAAAAAACAACAAAAAAAACGGGAGACAGATCAGTGCTACCGATGCAAAAAAGTGATTTTCCTTGTTGTTCAGGGAGGGAGACTGTAACTTCCCCGTATAAGGTTTTGAACATGTTGATTCCAATGGTAAACTTGTCATTTGATCTGAACGCCATTTTCGAGGGGTGTGAGGCTTTTTTCTAAATCACCAAATAATTCTTTTCCCAATAAACTTTTACTTTTCAGACGAACCAAAATAAAAATTAACGTTACTGATTCAGCGTCAAATGGCAATTTTTTCTCACTAAACTGTTTTTTGAAACATGTTTTTCAGCTTTTGATTACGATGGACTGTGGTTCGCTCTTTACTAGGTTGCAACTGCCGCTGCAACCATGATTAAACATCTCTCTACGATGGCGTGGTAGCCTGATACTATTGCAGTAGCTTCCTGGTGAGCAGACGAGGGGATGTGAAGGGGGGGGGGGGGGGTAAACAGGAGAGCTTCTTGTAAACCTCCAGTGAAGAGTTGTGAAAGAGTTTGGGAACATAATTATTACAATGGTACCGTTTTATGCTTCCAAGTTTTTCCACCAAAAGTGCTGGTTTTTAGTGCTATATAGCATTACCGATGGTAAAATTGATGAAAGCTCTTAGATATGAGTAATAACTTTATAATGAGCCATTAAACCCCTTTATAAAAAGTTCTCATTGCCCACGGATCCAGCTTTTGCACTTTAGACATGCCACCAAAAGTGCCATTTCACACTTGCAGAGTTTGGAATTTATAGGAAGAGCGTAGATGTGAGCGACATTAGCTATTAAATATCAGTCTACGATGTTCTGGTAGCCCGACAGCCCAACCCTTGAGAAATGGCAGAAATATTGTCAATTTTAGTGCCACGTGGCACTTGCAGATAGCGGAATTTATAAAAAGCACGTTGATATGATGAATAGCTTTGAATGAAGCCATTAAGTATCTCTATGATGTTCTGGTAACCCACTAGGCCTGGAAAAAAAAGAAGAACAAAATTTTTGTTCTTAGAACAAAATTGGAATCATTGTTGATTCCAATGGTACACTTGTCATTTTGATCTGACGCCATTTTCGAGAGGTGTGAGGCTTTTTTCGAAATCACCATATAGTTCTTTTCGCAATAAACTTTTACTTTTAAGATAAACCATAATAATAGTTAACGTTCCCGATTCAGTGTCAAATGGCAATTTTTTCTCACTAGACAGTTTTTTTTAACACGTTTTTTCAACTTTTGATTACAATGGGCTGTGGTTTGCTCTTTACTAGGTTGCAACTCCCGCTGCAACCATGATTAAACATCTCTCTACGATGGTGTGGTAGCGTGATAATATTGCAGTAGCTTCCTGGTGTGCAGACGAGGGGATGGGAAGGGGGGGGGGGGGTTAACAGGAGGGCTTCTTGTAAACCTCCCGTGAAGAGTTTGGGAACATAATTATTACAATAGTACCGTTTTATGCTTCCAAGTTTTTCCACTTAAGAAGTGGCACCAAAAGTGTTGTTTTTAGTGCTATATAGCACTTACCAATGGTAGAATTGATGAAAGCTCGTAGATATGAGTAATAACTTTAAAATGAGCCATTAAACCCCTCTATAAAAAGTTCTCATAGCCCACGGGCTCCAGCTTTTGAACTTTAGATATGCCACCAAAAGTGCCATTTCAAACTTGCAGAGGGTAGAATTTATAGGAAGAACGTAGACGTGAGCTATATTAGCTGTTAAATATCAGTCTACGATATTCTGGTAGCCCGACAGCCCCAGCCCTTGAGAAATGGCAGAAATAGTGTCAATTTTAGTGCCATGTGGCACTTGCAGATAGCGGAATTTATAAAAGCACGTAGATATGATGAATAGCTTTTAATGAAGCCTTTAAGTAGCTCTATCATGTTCTGGTAAACCACTAGGCCTGGAAAAAAAGAAGAACAAAAAAGGGAGACAGATCAGTGCTACCAATGCAAAAGTGATTTTCCTTGTTGTTCAAGGAGTGGGACTTTAATTCCCTTTTTCAAGGTTTTCAACTATGCTGATTCCAATGGTACACTTTTCAGTTTGATCTGACGCCAATTTTGAGGGGTTTCGCCCTTTTTTCGAAATCACCATAAATTTCTTATCGCAATAAACTTATACTCTTAAGACGAACCAAAATAATAGTTACCATTCCTAAATTAGTGTTGGATGGCAATTCGTTTCCACCAGGCAGTTTTTTCCTAAACATGTTTTTTTGACTTTTGGTTCTGACCGTCTTAAAGAGTTCATAGTGAATTCTTCCATGGACTAATGAGAACTTACTAAGGGGGCTGGGGGGGATTATACGGCGAGGGTCCCTTGTAAATATCCAAATAAGGGTTTTGGATCATAATTATTACAATGGTACCGTTTTATATACTTCGAAGCTTTTCAACTTAAGACAAAGCTTATCGACAAAGCTTCATACAATAGTCCAATGGGGAGAATCAGTCCCCATTATATTGTCAAGTGTTCCCCGAGAGGATATCCTGCGTTGAAGAGATAACTCGAGAAAATCATCATCCAAAATCAAATGTTTTTTCCATAAACACAAGATTCGATCTAATTCTCTCTTTCTCAAATTTATTCATTTTGTATCCTTTCACTCTGACTGCTGACTCTAGACTGACCATGATTCGTTAGCCTAACATTCTAACAACAAAAATAAAGGGAACATTTTCGATTTCGAAACAATTTTATTGAATAATTACAACAATAATAGTAGACATGTACAATTAGCGATACAGTTTATTGTCTTCGATATGTTTCACTAATGCACTTAAAGCACATTGAAGTCTATTCACATGCGCTATATCAACTGTTTGCAGCGAAACATAATTGATCCTCCATTTTAAATTTGCTCAAGGATATCACTTATCTTGCATATACTTCATCCCATTCCAGACAAAGCCGTAATCCTCGCGTGATTTCCACCGCAATGTTTGGTGCTCTTGTATTATTGCTACCAACTCCACTATCAACTTCTAATAGGGTAAACATTACACTCATCATCAACACAAATATATCCAAATGAGTTAAGTCAAACTGTTCTCGCTCCTTTGAATTCTATTCACAGACAAATAAAAACTATAGCAAAAATCCTTTCCTTATATTCTCTGCAATCCTCTCCCACTAATGTGTAACCGACCCCCTGATTGGCTTAGAAGTAGACACGTGATCCTGTTTCCCGTTATCGGATCAATACATTCCCCCAACGATTATGCAATCAATTTCTCGGAAATTCACTTGTCCCTAGTCGGTTTACGCAATCAATTTCTCGGAAATTCACTTGTCCTAGTCGGTTACGCAATCAATTTCTCGGAAATTAACTTGTCCTAGTCGAGTCTAGGGATAGAGCCCGTTCTTTAATATAATTTGAACATATCAGTTACTATGGCTTGAGATCGTTCTTTACTATAAAATATAAAAAAAACGTATTGACAAACACCATTTATGATGAACTATATCGATCTTTTATATGATGATACTGGTGGAAATTACATAATCCCCATTTATGTTTCAGTTAACATGGGCTATGTGCCGTTCTTTATTGTAAATTAGCACTTAAGACTTTGAATCTTGCGATCCGAGTTCAAATCCTGGTGGACGGTTGTTATTAAATGTAGCTTACTTATACTACCATTTATGTTTCTGGTGTAATTCTTTCTTTTCAAAATTAAATTAGTTGCTATCGGCTAGAGTTAGTTCTTTACCACATCGTAATAATTTGTTTTATAATAATAATTAATTTTGTTAGTTACAAAAGGTTTCTATATACAGCAGTTTCCTTTAAAATGAGCCATTACACAGCTCTTTACTATGACAACGAACCGTTTGATTTAATTCTTAAGTTACTATGGGTTAAAATTCGTTCCTTATTGTAATAAGTCCAATGTATGGAATGGTTTGTTATTTCAGTGATCGTCTTTTAATGTAATTTTCAATTAGTAACATTTTCGTTTTTTTTTTCTTCTTTATATGCCCAATTAGACAAGGAAGTTTATACAGGGAGAAAGTAAAACTTTTAAAAAATACGACAATACAGGCGAATTATACAAAATGCAGGATATCCAACCATCCATAATAATAGGCGGTAAGTGAAGAGCTGCCTTTGTTAACAGAGATGATTTGTTAGCAGAGATGATTCATGATGATTTCTTAAGGAACATAATTAAAATTTCTTAATGTAATAAAAATAATTTGTTTAAATTACAAAAAAGTTTTTAACCCCATTAATTTCCTTTAAAATGAACCATTGAACAACTCTCTACGATGTTCCAGTGCCACGCTATCTGTTGAATTACTAACCTATACTATATTTAAGTGGCGTATAAAATTTAGTATAGGCAAAAGGTCGTTCTTTATTATAATTCCATTGCATCTATAAACTGTTCCGCAGTTGCCAATCCGTACCTTGGAAGCTTTTCATTAAACTGACAACAGTTTAATGTCAACTGACTTCAGCTTATATTCGATGATCGAGCCTTTATGTATCGTAAGAAAAATGATTCTATTTTAAAAATAATTTGTTTTATAATTACAATTTTTTTTAACCCCATTAATTTGCTTTAAAATGAGCCATTAAACAACTCTCTACGATGTTCCAGTGCCAAGCTATCTGTTGAATTACTAACCTATACTATAATTAAGTGGCGTATAAAATTTAGTATAGGCAAGAGGTCGTTCTTTATTGTAATTATTTATGAGAGGCAGCCTGGCCGAGTGGTCCAAGGCACTGGTGTTAGCCACCAGTCTCTTCGGAGGCGTGGGTTCAACTCTTACCGCTGGTATACGATTATGTTTGAAAGACTGCAGTGTGAAAAGACATCAAAATGCAGTTTTTGGTGGAAAAATTTATTCTCTTTTAGAAATAATTTATTTAGTTACTATAGATTTTTAACCCAATTAATTTCCTTTAAAATGAGCCATTGAACAACTCTCTACGATGTTCCAGTGCCAAGCTATCTGTGGAAAAGAAAGAAAAAAAAAGAAAAAAAAATATCCCGTTTAGGCAGAATGTTGTAGTAGCTGCCACTTTTCTTGATTTTCAAGCCAATATATTTCCCTTGCTGTCAAGCCAAGGGACTAAAAGTTTCCTATACAGGGGTTTCCGACAAGGCGGTTCTAATGGTGTACTTTTTGTTTTGATCTGACTCCTTTTTTAGGAACTATGGTTTTTTTATATTTCTTAACATTGGACGTGATCGTCTCTTACTAGGTTGCTAGCTACCGCTGCAACCCGGATAAAAAACTTGTTTTTTTTAATTTAATTTTTGAACGTTTTTGAATAAATGCAGGTTTTGATCTTGGCTCACCGATGTTCCAGTGCCCAGCTATCTGTGGAATTACTAACCTATGCTATAATTAAGTAGCTTATAAAATTTAGTATAGGCAAGAGGTCGTTCTTTATTATCATAATTCTAATGATGTACTTTTGTTTTGATCTGACTCTATTTTTAGGAGTTTTGTTATATTTCTTAGCATTGGACTGATCGTCTCTTACTAGATTGCTAGCTACTGCTGTAACCGGATTCACATATATATTATTTATGAGAGGCAACCTGGCCGAGTGGTCCAAGGCACTGGTGTTAGCCACCAGTGTCTTCGGAGGCGTGGGTTCAAATCTTACCGCTGGTATACGATTATGTTTGAAAGACTGCAGTGTGAAAAGACATCGAAAATGCAGTTTTTGGTGGAAAAATTTATTCTCTTTTAGAAATAATTTATTTTAGTTACAAAAGGTTTTTAACCCAATTAATTTCCTTTAAAATGAGCTATTGAACAACCCTCTACGATGTTCCAGTGCCAAGCTATCTCTGGAAACAAAGAAAAAAAGAAAAAAATATCCCGTTTAGAAAGAATGTTGTAGTAGCTGCCACTTTTCTTGATTTTCAAGCCAATATATTTCCCTTGCTGTTCAAGCCAAGGGACAGAAAGTTTCCTATACAGGGGTTTCGGACAAGGCGGTTCTAATGGTGTACTTTTTGTTTTGATCTGACTCCTTTTTTAGGAACTATGGGTTTTTATATTTCTTAACATTGGACGTCATCGTCTCTTACTAGGTTGCTAGCTACCGCTGCAACCCGGATACCGCTGCAACCCGGAAATAGTTACTATGTGCCGTGGTTTGTTCTTTACTAGGTTTCAGCTATATCCGATGACATTTATGCTATAAGAGATCATAAAACAATTAATTAGCTTTCTATACATATCTCATATGGTTTAGTGGTTTAGGGTAGTTGGCTTTCATTTAATTGTCTTGGGTTCGAATCCCGGTGTGGGAATTATTTTTAAACAAAATTAGATGAAATTAATTAGCTAATTTGACATGACATAGTAGGTAACTAAGGGCAAGAGTTCGTTCTTTACTATAACAACCAGGATGACGTCAGTTACAACTTGGAATTCGTTTTATGCTATTTCATTACAAACAGGAAAAAGCCTACGGCTTTTTCTTCTTTGAAATAGTAAGAGACGAACCACAAGTAACTACCCCTGTAACCACCATATATCAGTTACTATGCATGAGCGATCGTTCTTTACTGTAAATGTAACTACACCCGGAACCACCATATAATCAGTTAGTATGGGAGAGAGATCGTTCTTTACTGCATTTAATGTAAACAAAGTCTAATGTATGCAATGATTTGTTATTCAAATGATCGTCCTTTAATGTAACTACGTAAACTCATTTTAAAGGTAGAACTCTTTCTAATTGATTACAAACAGGAAAAAGCCTACGGCTTTTTCTTCTTTGAAATAGTAAGAGACTAGCCTCAAACAATCAAGTAGCTAAATAAATCAAATGTATGTATTGGGTTTTTATTCCAATGACCGTCTTTTAGTGGAAAATTTTAATATATTGACCTTAAATATAATAACTGTACTAGCCTATACTATAGTTAAGTGGCCTATAAAATTTTGTATAGGAAAGAGGTCGTTCTTTATTATAAAACCATGACTACGAGACGTTCTTATCTCTTACTAGTTTTCAGCTACCCTTAGTAATACCATATATAAATTACTATAGGCTAGAGTTCGTTCTTTACTGTTAATTAAAATGAGCCATTGAACAACTATCTACGATGTTCCAGTGCCAAGCTATCTCTGGAAACAAAAAAAAAATATCCCGTTTAGGCAGAATGTTGTAGTAGCTGCCACTTTTCTTGATTTTCAAGCCAATATATTTCCCTTGCTGTTCAAGCCAAGGGACAGAAATTTTACTATACAGGGGTTTCGGACAAGGCGGTTCTAATGGTGTACTTTATTTTAGTTACAAAAGATTTTTAACCCAATTAATTTCTTTAAAATGAGCCACTGAACAACTCTCTACGATGTTCCAGTGCCAAGCTATCTGTTGAATTACTAACCTATACTATAATTAAGTGGCGTATAAAATTTAGTATAGGCAAGAAGTCGTTCTTTATTATAATCTTTACTAGGTTTCAAAATTCTCCACAGCCGTGACACCGATGAAACTTACATAATCCCTATTTATGATTAACTAGACTGATCTTTTATGTAACATATCTTAGTTTATTTCCAAGAGACTGATTTGATTTAATTCTGACTATACTCTTGATTATCTCTGTATTTAAAGTTTCTCAGGATTGATGCAAGCTTGATAGTATTTTGACGATACTCTTTATTATCTCTGTAATTAATGTTTCTCCGAATTGATGCTGACCTGATAGTATTCAGACGATAAGCCTCGTCATTTCTGTATTTGATTGATCCAGACTTGATAGCATTCAGACAATAAGCCTCATTATTTCTGTATTTGATTAAAATGTGACGTTTCTTTAGAGCTGCTGCTTTCTCATCCTTCTTATATCGGTTTTTGGCAATCAGTTTGAGAACTTCCTTGTTTTTCTCATAGTGCTCTTTCTTTGTGCCAGCCACCTGCTTAGCTCGACTTTCATATCTTTCCTTATCCTTAAGTTTCTTTTTTCTTACTTGTGAAACCATTACAATAAATAATTTCCTTATGGAATTAATTATCATCAAACACCCCGTATTTAAATCTCGTATCATGTATCACAAACGTAACAAAAATGTCACTAATTTATTAATTTTCAGGTATTGTTATAGCTTAAATTACAAGATTAAATTATTACTCAGATACCATAATAATTTTTATCAGTTTTATAACTTTATCGATTGTGAACTAAAATAAAATAAAAATTGATACGTCACGTCACTCATTATGTCATATACGGTAATTAGTACACAATCAGTGTTAGATACATCACGTTATTTATTACTATGTATATGGTTGTGATTGCTTAAAAATCAAACATCTTTGAAAATATGACAAGACATCTAAAATGCAGTTTTTTTTGCAAAAATTGATTTTATTTTTTTTATTAAAGAAGGCACTAGAACTTTTAATTAATGTTCAAGTAGGCCCTCTCGCAAAATTATAGGACCTCTGGGTCGATACGATCACCCCTGGGGAAAAGAAAAAAGGCAAACAAATAAACACGCATCCGTGATCTTTCTTCTGGCCAAAAATACTAAATTCCACATTTTTGCAGATAGCAGCATGAAACCTCTACAGTAAGGTTCTCTAATACGTTGAATCTGATGGTGTGAATTTCATCAAGATTCTATTACTTTTAGTGGATGTTATTTCCTTTTTTTGACAATAAGGCAAATTTTCTCAGGCTCGTAACTTTTTACGGATATGATTAACTTGATAAAACTTATCACCATAAAAATCCAATTCTTTTGATGTATCTATTGATGTTAAAACTTGGTTTTTTAGAGTTTGGGTTATAGAAGTTATAGAAAAAGGCAGTTTTTCGTAAAAAAAAATGGATTCTTGTAATTATGTATCTCTTATATTATTATCTTGTCGAAAGACAAGCGTGTATAAATATTGTATTCACTTATTACGTCATATATGGTTATAAACTGTACGATTATAACGTCATTCATCAACCTTGTACACGAAAATGCAGTTTTTTTTAAAATTGATTCTATTTTAAACGCTTTTTTATTTTTTTAATTACAAAAGGCACTATATGTAGCAATTTCATTTAAAATAAGCCATTATACAGTTCTCTATGATTTTCCAGTGCCTAGCTATCTGAGCCGGAAAAAACGGAAACAAAAAAAGATGTCGTATGTGCAGAGAACTTTGGCTTCAGCCACTTTTCTTGATTTTCAAGCCAGTATATTTTCCTTGTTGTTTAAGTCAAAAGACGGTAAATTTTCCTATATAAGGTTTCGGACAAGGCGGTTCTAATAGTGTACTTTTGTTTTGATCTGACTCTATTTTTACGATTTATTGGTTATTATATTTATTAACATTGTACGTGACCGTCTCGTACTAGGTTGCTTGCTACCGCTGCAGCCCGTGTATCGGATGCAACGGAGAAAAGAAAAGAGGTACGTGGTATATATGACGTCATACATGGTTATGACGTCATTCTTCAAGCTTGTACACGTTTTATAAAGAGCTACATCGATCCTTTGTGTAATTTTCGCAAAAACTGTTTTTTATTTACAAGATTGATCAATGACGTTATAATCATAGGTTGTACCCAGGTCGTCTCTTTTGTTAAAACAATATAAAAATACTAGGAAATTAAAAGGAAAATTTGTGTTGTTTGGGTCGTCCTTACGTTTGATACTATGGACTAGAGTTCTTTCTGACTATAACACAAACAGGAAATAGCCTATGGCTTTTTCTTGTTTGGAATAGTAAGAGACGAAATTCTGAGAATCAGGCAGCTAACTAAGTCCAATATTTTCTATGTTTTTTTCTTTACTAGGTTTTCAAAAATCTCCACAGCCATGATACAGTTAAGCTTACATAATCCTTATTTATGATCAACTAGACTGATCTTTTATACAAACGATTATATTTGAAAGACTGCAGTGTGAAAAGACATCAAAATGCAGTTTTTGGTGGAAAAATTTATTCTCTTTTAGAAATAATTTATTTTAGTTACTATAGATTTTTAACCTAATTAATTTCCTTTAAAATGAGCTATTGAACAACCCTCTACGATGTTCCAGTGCCAAGCTATCTCTGGATACAAAAAAAGAAAAAAAAAAGAAAAAAAAGAAAAAAATATCCCGTTTAGGCAGAATGTTGTAGTAGCTGCCACTTTTCTTGATTTTCAAGCCAATATATTTCCCTTGCTGTTCAAGCCAAGGGACAGAAATTTTACTATACAGGGGTTTCGGATAAGGCGGTTCTAATGGTGTACTTTTTGTTTTGATCTGACTCTTTTTTAAGACTATGGGTTTTTATATTTCTTAACATTGGACGTGATCGTCTCTTACTAGGTTGCTAGCTACCGCTGCAACCCGGATAAAACTAGCAAAACAGTTTTTAAGTCTGATGAAGATTTAACTAATGTGTTAAAAGTAAGGTTGCAAGTCGACGATTTTGTTTTGGCCTTATTATAATTGGTATGGTGAAATAATAATATGCATATGACTCTTAAATCATACTTCTCTATGGTTCCATATGGTCTAGGTACTAGGATAGTTAACTTTCAATTAACAGGCTCGGGTTCGATTCTTGGTGTGGGAAAATTTTTTAATATAACAAGAACTGATTGACAATACTGATGGTTAGAGTTCGGTCTTTAAGTTATCATATACTGTTAAAATTCTTTCTTATATGAGTGTTACTTGGTGTAGTGGTTAGCACTTAAGACTTTAAACCCTGCGATCCGGGTTCAAATCCTGGTGGACGGTTCTTATGAAATGTAGCTTACTTATACTACCACTTAGGTTTCTGCGGTAATTCTTTCTTTTCAAAACTAAATTAGTTACTATCGCCTAGAGTTAGTTCTTTATCATATTGTAACAATTTATTTTATAATGATATTTAATTTTGATAAGTACAAAAGATTTCTATATACAGCAGTTTCCTTTAAGTTACACAGCCCTTTATTATGACCACAAACTGTTTGATTTAATACTTAAGTTACTATGGGTTACAGTTCGTTCCTTATTGTAATTCCTTTATAGGGGTTTCGGACAAGGCGGTTCTAATGGTGTACTTTTTGTTTTGATCTGACTCCTTTGTTAGGAACTACGGGTTTTTATATTTCTTAACATTGGACGTGATCGTCTCTTACTAGGTTGCTAGCTACCGCTGCAACCCGGATTTAAAATGAGCCATTAAACAACTCTCTACGATGTTCAAGTGCCAAGCTATCTGTGGAATTACTAACATATACTATAATTAAGTGGCGTATAAAATTTAGTATAGGCAAGAGGTCGTTCTTTATTATATCTTTGAAATAGTCAGATTCCACTGACAGTCTTTTAATGTAACCTCTTATGAAAATAATCAGGCAGCGAACTAGGTCCATAATTTGTTCTTTAACTTAAACTTCCTTAATCAGATGTTTTAATATATCCTAACACGGTCTAGTGGCTGGGATAGCTTGCCGAGTTGGCTCAGGTTCAAATCTCGGTGTATGAAATTTTTACTTATCATGATTTCTTAAGGAATATAATTAAAATAATCACCTATAAATGATTCTTTTTATTACTTCATATAGTATGGGCAACAGTTCGTTCCTTAATGTAAGGAGACAAAAGAAAAAAAAAAGAAAAAATATCCCGTTTAGGCAGAATGTTGTAGTAGCTGCCACTTTTCTTGATTTTCAAGCCAATATATTTCCCTTGCTGTTCAAGCCAAGGGACAGAAAGTTTCCTATACAGGGGTTTCAGACAAGGCGGTTCTAATGGTGTACTTTTTGTTTTGACCTGACTCTTTTTTTAGGAGTTATGGGTTTTTATATTTCTTAACATTGGACGTGATCGTCTCTTACTAGGTTGCTAGCTACCGCTGCAACCCGGATATAATAACTGTACTAGCCTATACTATAGTTAAGTGGCCTATAAAATTTAGTATAGGCAAGAGGTCGTTCTTTATTATAAAAACTAGCAAAACATTTTTTAAGCCTGATGAAGATTTAACTAATGTGTCAAAAGTAAGGTTGCAAGTCGACGATTTTGTTTTGGCCTTATTATAATTGGTATAGTGAAATAATAATATGCATATGGCTCTTAAATCATACTTCTTTATGGTTCCATATGGTCTAGTGGCTAGGATAGTTAACTTTCACTTAACAGGCTCGGGTTCGATTCCCGGTGTGGGAAAATTTTTAACTCTATAATCTTCGAACATTGAACCTTTTATAATTTATAATGATGTATAATATAAATACTGTAATCTTAACTATAGTGAAGTTGCGTATGCAAGTTAGTATAGGGAAGAGTTCGGTCTTTATTATAACTATAATATAGTTAAGTGGCCGATAAAATTTAGTATAGGCAAGAGGTCGTTCTTTATTATAAAATTTTTAACTCTATAATCTTCAAACATTTGAACCTTTTATAATTTATAATGATGTATAATATAAATACTGTAATCTTAACTATAGTGAAGTTGCCTAAGCAAGTTAGTATAGGGAAGAGTTCGATCTTTATTATAATTTCTTTGGACTTGAGTTCGTTTTTTAACTATAAATACAAACAGGAAAAAGCCTACGGCTTTTTCTTCTTTTAAATAGTAAGAGACGAAACTCAAACAATCAAGTAGCTAACTAAGTCCAATGTATGGAATGGTTTGTTATTTCAGTGATCGTCTTTTAATGTAATAAGGGCAAGAGTTCGTTCTTTACTATAATTATACAGCTCTCTATGATTTTCCAGTGCCCAGCTAGCTGAGCAGAAAGAAAAAGCGGAAAGAAAAAAATATCCCGTTTGTGGAGAATAACGTGGTAAAAGTCAATTTTCTTGATTTTCAAGCCAATATATTTTCTTTGTTATTCAAGCCAAAGGGAGGTAAGTTTCCTTTATAGAGGATTCGGACAAGGCGGTTCTAATGGTGTACTTTTTGTTTTGATCTGACTCTTTTTTTAGGAGTTGGGGGTTTTATATTTCTTGACATTGGAGGTGATCGTCTCTTACTAGGTTGCTAGCTACCGCTGCAACCCGGATTTATGGTGAACTATATCGGTCCCTTATGTAAGTTGCTAGCTACCGCTGCAACCCGGATAATAAACTGATTACAAACAGGAAAAAGCCTACGGCTTTTTCTTCTTTTAAATAGTAAGATACGAACCTCAAACAATCAAGTAGCTAACTAATTCCAATGTATGCAATTGTTTGTTATTTCAACGATCGTCTTTTAATGTAAAATTACATAATCCATATTTATGTTTCAGTTAACATGGGCTAGGTGTCCTTCTTTATTGTAATTCGTTCTTTATAATATTTAATGTTCGTTCTTTACTGTAATAAAATTATTAAGCACACAAAATCCCGTGTCGAGTATCTAAAACCTAGCATAAAAACAAAACTAATTTTAAAATTTTCAGGTATTTATCTTGTTTGAATTACAAAATTAGTATTATTGGTTAGACACCATAAATATTTTTGCAGTTTAAATAATAAGTTTAGTGATTCTGGACTGAAAACTAAAATAATTGCAATTATGAGACAATAATATGGAGATATGTACTTTACGGGTTACAGGATACAATAATAAATTTGAACTGAGATGAAAAAAAATTTCTTCCAGGAGACAAAAAGCAAAACTAATTTTAGAATTTCATGTATTTTTGTTGTTTAAATTAAAAAATTACTATTACTGATTAGGCATCATAAATATTTTTGCAGTTTACATAATAATTTTAGCGATTAAGCCAAAAAAGAAAATTTTGGTTCCAGGAGTTTCGGTTACTATTGAGACAAGTAGCTATTATTACTATAGAGTTCATTACATGGACTGTTTTATTGCTTCAAAATTCAAATATCTTTGAAAAGACTGCAGTATGAAAATACATAAAAAATGCAATTTTTTTGACAAAACTGATTCTACTTTAAAAAGTATTTTATTTTTAAATATAAAAGTGACTAGATGTTGCAATTTCCTTTAAAATGAGCTATTATACAGCTCTCTATGATTTTCCAGTGCCCAGCTAGCTGAGCAGAAAGAAAAAGCGGAAAGAAAAAAAATATCCCGTTTGTGGAGAATAACGTGGTAAAAGTCAATTTTCTTGATTTTCAAGCCAATATATTTTCTTTGTTATTCAAGCCAAAGGGAGGTAAGTTTCCTTTATAGAGGATTCGGACAAGGCGGTTCTAATGGTGTACTTTTTGTTTTGATCTGACTCTTTTTTTAGGAGTTGGGGGGTTTTATATTTCTTGACATTGGAGGTGATCGTCTCTTACTAGGTTGCTAGCTACCGCTGCAACCCGGATCCAATGTATGCAATGCTTTGTTACTCAAATGATCGTCTTTTAATGTAAAATTATTCCAATGATCGTCTTTTATTGTAATTTTCAAACCAAATTAGTTTACTATGGCCTAGAATTCTTTCTTTACAATAATGAATAATATCAGTTCTTTATGTAAAAACTAGGTTGCTAACTACCGCTGAAAACCGGATGACCACAAATTTACCATGAAAACCTTGACTTTATATATACCTGATTATAAACAGGAAGAAGCCTACGGCTTTTTCTTCTTTGGAATAGTAAGAGACGAACCTTAAAGAATCAGACAGCTAATTATGTCCAATGTATGCAAAGGTGTGTTATTTTAATGATCATCTTATAATGTAACTTTAACATGAAATATAAAATTTTCGTAGAATACTGATTATATTTTAAAAATAATTTGTTTTAATTACAAAAGGTTTTTAACCCCATTAATTTTCTTTAAAATGGGCCATTGCACAACTCTCTACGATGTTCCAGTGCCAAGCTATCTGTGGAATTACTAACTATTACTATGAATAAGTGGCGTGTAAAATTTGTAATAGGCAAGAGGTCGTTCTTTATTATATTTAAATACAAAAGTGACTAGATGTTGCAATTTCCTTTAAAATGAGCTATTATACAGCTCTCTATGATTTTCCAGTGCCCAGCTAGCTGAGCAGAAAGAAAAAGCGGAAAGAAAAAAATATCCTGTTTGTGGAGAATAACGTGGTAAAAGTCAATTTTCTTGATTTTCAAGCCAATATATTTTCTTTGTTATTCAAGCCAAAGGGAGGTAAGTTTCCTTTATAGAGGATTCGGACAAGGCGGTTCTAATGGTGTACTTTTTGTTTTGATCTGACTCTTTTTTTAGGAGTTGGGGGGTTTTATATTTCTTGACATTGGAGGTGATCGTCTCTTACTAGGTTGCTAGCTACCGCTGCAACCCGGATCCCGGTGTGGGAAAATTTTTAACTCTATAATCTTCGAACATTTGAACCTTTTATAATCTATAATGATGTTTAGTATATAATAATAACAAAATTTAATTAGAGTTCGTTCTTTATTGTTATGTTAGCATTGGACGTGATCGTCTCTTATTGTGATATTCATGAATGAGACCATTTACAGTTTTGACGTTTCTATATAGTAATTATGACGTCACTGCATCAAAAATACAGTTTTTATTGGAAAAATTTATTCTCTTTTAGAAATAATTTATTTTAGTTACAAAAGGTTTTTAACCCAATTAATTTCCTTTAAAATGAGCTATTGAACAACCCTCTACGATGTTCCAGTGCCAAGCTATCTCTGGAAAAGAAAGAAAAAAAAAAAAGAAAAAAATATCTCGTTTGGGGAGAATAACGTGGTAAAAGTAAATTTGCTTGATTTTCAAGCCAATATATTTCCCTTGCTGTTCAAGCCAAGGGACAGAAAGTTTCCTATACAGGGGTTTCGGACAAGGCGATTCTAATGGTGTACTTTTTGTTTTGATCTGACTCCTGCTTTAGGAGCTATGGGTTTTTATATTTCTTAACATTGGACGTGATCGTCTCTTACTAGGTTGCTAGCTACCGCTGCAACCCGGATTTATGATGAACTATTTCGTTCCTTTATGTGAATGCTAGCTACCGCTGCAACCCTGCTTCGTTCTTTATTATAGGGTTTTTATTCCAAAGATCACCTTTTAATGGAAAATTTTAATATATTGACCTTAAATATAACTGTACTAGCCTATACTCTATAGTTAAGTGGCCTATAAAATTTAGCATAGGCAAGAGGTCGTTCTTTATTATAACTAGGTTGCTAGCTACCACTGCAACCCGGATTAACTATAGTGAAGTTGCCTACGCAAGTTAGTATAGGGAAGAGTTCGATCTTTATTATAATTCATTTTGACACGTTTTTGATACTCCTTGTTGCATATCAACACACTTGTCTTTATTCTTGAAACCCGGATTGCAGATAGAAGCTTGAAACCTCTAAAGCAAGATTTTCTGATACGCTGAATCTAATGGTGGGACTTTTATTAAGATTATATGACTTTTAGGGGCTGTTTTCCCTTTTTTTTTCAAAAATAAGGCAAATTTTCGCAGGCTCGTAACTTTTGATGGGAAATATTAAACGTGATGAAACTTATATATTTTAAATCAGAATAAAAATTCGATTCTTTTGATGTATCTATTCGTATCAAAATACCGTTTTTAGAGTTTCGGTTACTATTGAGACGAGTCGTTCCTACTATACAGTTCGTTACCACGAACTGTTTGTTTATAATAAACCAGACCAATTCCTTATATAATTAGAAAAAGTAAAAAGCCTGCGTCTTTTTCTTCTTTGAAGTAGTAAGAGAAGAACCTCAAATAATCAAGTAGCTAACTAATTCCAATTTATGCAATGTTTGTTATTCCAATGATCGTCTTTTAATGTAACTTTATTTTAATGAATTCTTCAACGTCAGGGACATAATCTGTTTTTGGTAGATGCTCCAAAAACTTTGAACACTGCTTTTGGATGCTTGCATGTAGCAATAACTGGATGCTTGCAATTAGCGTAATAAGTGATAATACTTACAAAATTCCCATTTACAGTATCGATCCTTTATTTAATTCCTTTTATAACTTCAGTTATTATGGGCTACAGTTAATTCCTTAATGCAATTTCCGTGGCCAGAGGTGAACGGTACAGTTAGGATTTTTTCAGTTTTAACTTATCTAAAACTGGTTTATTATAACTTATTTTTAAGCCTCTATAGCTCAGTGAAAGAGCACTGATCTTGTAATCCAGGGTTCCTGAATTCAATTCTCAGTGGAGGTAATTTTCAATTGTAATTCATGCTTTAATATAATTTGTTGTTTACTATAATCCTTACTATAAACTACCACTGCAACCTGGATCTTCACTAGAAAACTTATCATTTACTTTAGGCAGAAGTTCGTTCTTAAGTATATCTTGAATCACTGTCAGATGGCAATTTTATCTTATAGAATTCGAAACATATTTTCCAACTTTTGATTACTATGGGTTACAGTTCGCCTTTTAATAGGTTGCAGCAAGGCCGCAAAGCTTTAGTTTGTCCTTTAGTATAAATTTATGTACCAGATTACAAACAGGAAAAAACCTATGGCTTTTTCTTGTTAGAAATAGTACGAGACGATCTCCAGAGAATGAGCCATCAAACTAAGCCCAATATGTGCCATGATTTGTTCTATACTAGGTTTCAGCCATTTCTACAGCTATGATACTGATGAAACCTACGTAGTCACCATTTATAATTAACCAAACCGATTTCTAATATAATTTTTTTAGTTTATTAACGAATTTATTATCATGTTTTACATGTAACTTGTATTTTACAAAACTCTGATGGTACAGTGTAAGCATACACACTTGTTAGGCGGGAGAACGGGGTTCGATTCCCCGTTGGGGAGAACTTTTAAATTATTGAATTTAAAGCAACGTCTTTTAAATTTTAAATTTGAAAAGAAACTTGTTTAGTTACCCCCTAGCTAAAATAATGGAGATTATATGAATGAACCACAGGGTTCAGTTCCTTTGGACTTGAGCCCATTCTTTACTAAACATCTTTATATAAAATATTTAAGTTACTATTGGCTAGAGTCTGTTCTTTATTATAAATTTTTCTAATTGATTACAAACAGGAAAAAGCCTACGGCTTTTTCTTCTTTGAAATAGCAAGAGTCTAGCCTTAAGCAATCAAATAGCTAACTAAATCAAATGTATGTAATGGGTTTTTATTCCAATGGTCGTCTTTTAATGGAAAATTTTAATATATTGGCCTTAAATATAACTGCACTAGCCTACACTATAGTTAAGTGGCCTATAAAATTTAGTAGAGGCAAGTGGTCGTTCTTTATTATAATACTATGGGCTGAAGTTCGTTCTTTACTGTAATTTTAATGTAACAAATCCAGCCGGTGTCTTTTTCTTTTAATTTGTAGTTCAGCTATCAATAAAACCCTATCATTACTATATCATAAACTATAATTAAGTTGAGTATCTAATCTATTATAGGCAAGAGTTCGTTCTTTATTATAATAATTACAAAAGGTTTCTATATACAGCAGTTTCCTTTAAAATGAGCCATTACACAGCTCTTTACTATGACAACGAACCGTTTGATTTAATACATAAGTTACTATGGGTTAAAGTTCGTTCCTTATTGTAAATATTTCAGTGATTGTCTTTTAATGTAAAAATATAAATACTGTAATCTTAACTATAGTGAAGTTGCGTATGCAAGTTAGTATAGGGAAGAGTTCGATCTTTATTATAACGTACAACATACCTGGACCGAAGCAACGATTACCTGCGTCAACAATTGCACACTGTAAACTTAGTCCTTGGGACTTGTGTATTGTAATGGCAAAGGCCAGTTGAAGAGGAAACTGTCTTCGCGTAAAAAAGACTTGCTTCAAACTTCAAAGCGCACGGTTTCTCTGCCAATTTCAACTGGAAGTTCCAGTCCATCAAATTTTACAAGAACTCCAATTATTTCTCCGTTTGGTAGCAACTTGAAACTTGTTACTGTTCCCATTGATCCATTTACTAGCCCCTTAGCAACACAAATATTTCTTTGGAGCATTACACGTGCACCTACTGCAAGTAACAAGCTCATGAAAGAACCGGCTGTTCTTTTTTTGTCGTTGCCAAAGTTTAAAACAGTGTTTGCTGCTTTCTGTTCGATTCGTTTGTCGTCAACAACTGAAGAGAGTCGATCAACTGCAGAAAGTTTAACGTAGTCTGAGCAGCTTTTTTAAGAAGTAAATCGTTAACTACCATACAATTTTCATTGGTGGGCATAAGAATGACAGGTCTATTTCCTCTTCATACAATTTTGAGTAACGATCTATTATTTCGTCATTTGAAGCTCTGTAGGAGTTCCCAATTTTTCTCTTGTAAAGACTATTCAAATTTTCACCAGTGCAAAACCCCTGTCTAATTTCAGCAAGTGTGTTAGCATAACTCTTATCCATCTTTTGTCTCACATTTATGCTTAGTTCCTCATACTCAAATAGATGCCAGAGGTTAAAAGTACCAACTGATCCGATCCTGTTTTTACTTCAAGTCGTGTGAGAGGCATATAAGGAGGATTACCACTTACTGGTCTTAATTGAAGAAAATCTCCCAAAAATACGCAGTTAGCATTACCCATTGGCAAATCAACTGCCAATATTTCTGATAGTCTGAAATGAATGTAGGTTAAAAGAAGAGACGAAACCATACTAATTTCATCAATAATAAAAAGTCTTGTCTCCTTAAGTGTCTTTCTCAAAGTAAGAAGTTTTTCAGTGGAGAGAGGTGTGTATTTTGTGGTGTTTTCCTGATCAATAGCTAAACTTAAACAACTATGTATTGTTAAACCATTTATGCTATGTGCAGCAATACCAGTAGGTGCCATAACTACAACGGGACAATCTTCATTCTTGAACTTGTTGCAAAGTAGTCTTCTCACGACACTGATAACCCTAGATTTTCCTGTACCCCCACATCCAGATACAATCAACTTCAAAGATGTTGCACCATTGCGCTTGGTAACTGAGTCTAAAATTTTGTCAACAACTCTCTTTTGATCAATATTGAGCGACTCATAATCATTTTTCAACCTGTCTTCGGTGTCACCATTTAAAATCTGTTTGTTTGCGTCTAACAAATCCTCCATAGCATCTGCTGCTCTGTCAATGACTCCTCCCTGAATTGCATTTTCTGGGTCATCTTCAATGTTTTCATCAATATTTCTGCCTTCAGAATTTCTTTTGCACGTTCTCGGACCCTTTCTTCAAATTCTATATCGCTTTTCCTCTTAACAACAAATTTTTCGTGGTAAGCTACCATGTCGGGATAGTTTACACTTTCAACACAGTAGGTTTCGTAGTTGCTATTTCCACTGACTACTAGTTCATTTTCATTTCTCCAAGGTTTAAACAATTTTAAAAGATCTCCATAGTAAGCATTTTTCTTCTCGTCAGTTTCAAATGGGTTTACCTTTCTGTGCTGTATGATATACGGTTTAAAAAGCCTTTTTCTGAGGTAGAAGGACCCGTCAGTTAACATCATATTATCATCAGTACCATTACGCTCCCGTTCATACCAAGACAATAACTGAAAAAGACTGATATTTTCCATATGTTCCGGTCTTTTAGGGTAGATATCAATAACCCAGTGGGCAATGTACAAATCACTACTCTGTGGATCGTTTTTAGCAAGCTTTTCAAGCTCCTCATACCTTCTCAGTGTCCTCTTCACCTCGCTCTTTTTCGCAAGGTCAATATATCTAAATTGCCTAGAAATACTATACAATTTAGTACCAAGAAGCCTATCAGCAGCTTCAACTGCTCCAACTTGACGGGTTTTATGGACTTCAACAAGTAGGACATAGTTCGTTGACCAAGACTTTTGCATGCATTATTTACTTCCTCCCACATTGCTTCTATTTCGACACTCTCTGCTTTTGTCATGTAATCGGTAATGTAATACGGTAATTTAGAGCCCAAATGGCCAATATATTGAACATCAATGTTTGCTTGATTAGCAATAAGTAACGCAGGAGAATAGTCATTTATATAACGCTCGTCATCTCTTCGAAGCAGATGATATATTCTTTTTCTTGGCTTTTTACGGTTTGTACCATGAGCCAAGCAGTCAAGGATGTCATATAATTCTGTTCGTTCCTTTGTAGGACGAGGAAAGCCAAACTTACAATACGTAACCCATCTTCCTCTTTTTCTCTTATACTTTCTTCGACAGTATTTATTACAGCGGTGCACTTGATGGTCTTTGACCAGTTTGTGAAGAGTTGGACTAGTCAATCTATTTGGTATTTCACAAGTTATAATACTATTGATATACTGAATCACTTCAGACGCTGTTGATTTCCCAATAATAGGAGCATCTTCAATCCACAACACACAGTGTACATGAGGCGCACCTCGTTTCTGATACTCGATACGCCAGAAATGATCCTTAATTTTACCAAACAAAGGATTTGTCTTTGAACATATTAGCTCATTAAATATAGGTGTCCATTTTTTGTCAAAGTGCATGGAAACTGCAATTGGATCTAGACACGTCAACTCTGCTGGGGTCATTTTTGCCACACCAGGTAAGTTCTTATGGACAGTCCGTAAATAGTCAATAAATTCAGGAGAGTACCACTCAGCACATGAAACTGTCAAAAACAAAGTCGGTGGACCCAATTGCTCAATCATTGACTTTACTTTATAGGAAAGAGATTGAAAATACTGCTGAGATCCTCTGATTTTTGATTGAACAGAAAACAAAGTCGCTTCCATCTCTCCATCACGGGAATGAAGCCTGTCTATAAATTGACGAGCATTTTGATTTGGTTTCACAGTCCGCAACATATGACCAACGCTATTACACATGTAAGAGAATTCTTGCAATTGGAAGCTGTGAAAAAGAAACTGTTTGTCAAGACGAAACTTAGTATGTCTGCTAAGAAGCCTTGATTTAAAATATTCTGCATTCCTAATCCGAAATGGTCTTGCCTTGTCACGCAAGCCATATTTGCCTTTCGGGAAAAGATTTGGAAACACTTTTAGATCAAGTTCTTCCTGAAATAAGTCTTCGCTCTCACCTTTTAGTTTCTTGATTTGAAATTGGTCAGTACCAAGATCTTTCATTTGCTTAAAATCTTCAATGAAGTCTTTTGGAACCGCTGAATTGAGAGGCTGGACAGAAAAATGTTCAACCAATGTAGATTTTGCACTTTCTGTCAGTTTCTGAAGGATTGCAGCTTCCGGTATTTCAGGTAAATTATCAATACCAACCGCTTTTCAGCAAGACGGGCTTCAAGTATTTTTTTAAATCTTCTAGGGTGTATGCATGTATTGTTTTATAGAGACTGTTGTTCTCTCTTAACCACAACAGTGCTTCATGGACTTTTCTCAGATCTATTAGTGCAGTCCAAACATTCTTGTTGTAAGTAGGCTGACCATTGACAATGACTACAAAACTATCAATGTTAAGAAGTTTTCAGGCTGAATATCTGCATTTGCTTGCACATCAACAGGTAGATATACTATTCTCCCCTTAAGAGCGTCAACAAGTTCTGTTCTAGGTCTCTTCAATGCAGTTACTTGCCCTAATCTGACGATCGTAAGACAAGGCATTACAAATCGAATCATTGCCATTTCAAAATTATTTAAACACTTTATACATTCCGGTGTACAGTCTATATGAAGGTTATTTAATACTGATCGGACATTCTCCTGACTTTTCAACATTTTCCCAGCACAGTAATCACAGACAAAGAATGAATCTATGACATCCTCTTTCCAACCTGTACATTGAATTAGTTCTTCTCTGTCATCTTTGGGTATGTCCTGTTGTAGGTGTTCTAAAATCGTGGCCATCATTACATCAAAACCTTTCTTATTTGAAAGGGATCTTAGACTCTTCAATTGGTATTTTGTCTTTATCTGCTCACAACTGTCACAATGCATTGTGGGGTATACATCCCTAATGTTAGCTACCTTATCAAGGCTCTCACCAAATAATTTTATTATTGTATTTTCATCCACAGAAACTCTAATATTGCCATCACCGTAAATGAAGTCTTGACTATTATTACGACAGAGTCTACTTGACACTTCTTCTATGTGATGACTTAGTTCCTTGTACGAGCCCTCGACTTTTAGTAGATTAATATGTTGTATAATCTTACATTTTGATACTGCCTTATATACGCTATTAATGAAACAGTTCAAGACAGGAAAATGTGGAGCTAGTGCCCTTAGAGAACGCAAATAGCTCTGACATCCCTCATTTGGGCTACAGTATAACGAATGCCCATGCTTTCTTGTGTCCCTGTAATTGATTTCACAATAATCCAAGCCGCCAAGGTAGAAATTAACCACTTTGTCAGTTGAAAATTTTAATGCTATATTGTTTTCAAGGATATCAAAAAGAATTTGACATAATTCAATATCCGTCGGATAGAGCTTGCAGATATCAGGGTGACATTGCCAAGTAACCTGCTGCCCAATTTTTGGTTTTGAATTTTTACTCAGATTGTTATAGGTGACTTCAGCCATCATAATTTCCTTGTCAGATCTAGTTTTAGAGCATTTTTCAATAGTTGTCTCGTACTTTTCAGGACAGTGTGTTCTACTACACAGAGAATTTTTTGCCAAATATTCAGTAGAACTAAACGAACTGTTTAAAACACAGTTAGAAATGCTTTTTTCTTGAGTCGGTGTTCCAGGAATTTGTTCTAAATCATTAGTCTTACAAACACATTTACTAATAACCCTAACAGGCTCGTTTTCGCCATAATTGAAAAACATTGCTTTTCCTTCGCTGTTGATAGGTATGCTTGTATATATATTTTTATTGCTGCTACATAAACTGCAATTGCTCCTTCCAAAATTAATATACGAATTTTCTAAGAAGTACGCCTCCGTATATTCACTGTGTTGTCGAACATTTTCCATTGCATCTATAAACTGTTCCGCAGTTGCCAATCCATACCTTGGAAGCTTTTCGTTAAACTGACAACATTTCTTTTGGATATTGCCATGAAGCTTTGCCAAAGCATTTCTAGCCGACTTTTCAACAGCATCCGCTCTTTCAAAGAGAATTTTAATCTGTAATTTCGAATACTTTTCGTGATCCCGATAAAACATGCGTAAAATGTTTCTCAATTTACAAAGATCAGCCTGCATTTTTGCCATCTTCTTGTATTTCTGAATGTAATTTTTCCCTTTGTCCTTATGCGTTCTTCGGTACAACCTCGCAGAGAATTTAATTTTTTCATTATAGCTTTTGTCACCCCAGTATCTACCCATTATTCTGGTAGCAACTTTTTTCTTATGTTTGTTTCGGTAATCTATATCGTTATCATACCGTTCCTTGCTCTTTTGTTTCGCTGTCTCAATTTTCCCTTCTCGATACCCCTGATCCGTAAGATACCTCTGTTTTGCTCTGTCATATTTCATTTTCTTAAATCCTGGATCACAAGACATCTTAGTAGCAATCCTTACGCGTGCTCGAGCTTTATTGCGTTTGGTGGCATTTTTATCTCTTTTAAATAAACTTTTCTTATATTTCAGGATTTTAGCTTTATTTTTTGTGTAGTAAAGTTTTCTATTAGTAGAAATTTGGATTGTTCTATTTTGATATTGTTTTTGGTTATTCTTTCTTTTTTTCCACTCGCGTGAGACCATATTTTTTCAAGATTTAAAATTATTAAGCACACAAAATCCCGTGTCGAGTATCTAAAACCTAGCATAAAACAAAACTAATTTTAAAATTTTCAGGTATTTATCTTGTTTGAATTACAAAATTAGTATTATTGGTTAGACACCATAAATATTTTTGCAGTTTAAATAATAAGTTTAGTGATTCTGGACTGAAAACTAAAATAATTGCAATTATGAGACAATAATATGGAGATATGTACTTTACGGGTTACAGGATACAATAATAAATTTGAACTGAGATGAAAAAAAAATTTCTTCCAGGAGACAAAAAGCAAAACTAATTTTAGAATTTTCATGTATTTTTGTTGTTTAAATTAAAAAATTACTATTACTGATTAGGCATCATAAATATTTTTGCAGTTTACATAATAATTTTAGCGATTAAGCCAAAAAAGAAAATTTTGGTTCCAGGAGTTTCGGTTACTATTGAGACAAGTAGCTATTATTACTATAGAGTTCATTACATGGACTGTTTTATTGCTTCAAAATTCAAATATCTTTGAAAAGACTGCAGTATGAAAATACATAAAAAATGCAATTTTTTTGACAAAATTGATTCTACTTTAAAAAGTATTTTATTTTTAAATACAAAAGTGACTAGATGTTGCAATTTCCTTTAAAATGAGCTATTATACAGCTCTCTATGATTTTCCAGTGCCCAGCTAGCTGAGCAGAAAGAAAAAGCGGAAAGAAAAAAATATCCCGTTTGTGGAGAATAACGTGGTAAAAGTCAATTTTCTTGATTTTCAAGCCAATATATTTTCTTTGTTATTCAAGCCAAAGGGAGGTAAGTTTCCTTTATAGAGGATTCGGACAAGGCGGTTCTAATGGTGTACTTTTTGTTTTGATCTGACTCTTTTTTAGGAGTTGGGGGGTTTTATATTCTTGACATTGGAGGTGATCGTCTCTTACTAGGTTGCTAGCTACCGCTGCAACCCGGATTTAATATAATACTGAAATACAGTTTTTCGTAAAAAAATATTTTGCATTAAAAATTATTTTGTTAATTACAAAAGGTTTCTATGCACAGCGATTTCCTTTAAAATGAGTCATTAAACAGTTCTATTATGATGATTAAAACCTACGCTTATGATGTCATTCATCAAGATTGGCCATAAAAATGCAGTTTTTAGCGGAAAAATTTATTTTATTTAGAAAATAATTTGTTTTAATTACAAAAGTTTTTTAACCCCATCAATTTTCTTTAAAATGAGCCATTGAACAACTCTACAACATTCCAGTGCCAATCTATTTGTGGGAAAAAAAGATGTCGTTTATGCAGAATATCGTAGTAGCTGCTACGTAGCCTTATTATTCAAGCCAAGGGACGGTAAGTTTTCTCTATATTGGTATCGGACAAGGCGGTTCTAATGGTGTACTTTTTGTTTTGATCTGACTCTTTTTTTTAGTAGTTACGGGTTATTATATTTCTTAGCATTGGATGTGATCGTCCCTTACTAGGTTGCTAGCTACCGCTGCAGCCCGGATTCTCATTAGGCAGTTTTTATTCAAAACTCGTTTTTCAACTTTTTCATGTTTTTCAAAATTTATCACAATAAGATCATAATTTTTCGTCTTCACTATATTTTCGTATCCAAGATGATGGAGGACGTCATAATCGCATGTTTTAACAATCTATGATGTAAAATATACTAATCTATATTTTGATGAACCTTTAACTTCAAGTTAGTATGTGCTAGAGTTTGTTCTCTATTGCAATAATTTGCATGCTTTTTTTCAGTTTACATAATATCTTATATTATCTTTATCTCCCCTTATGTTGAAATTGCAAACAGTTCCAGTGGCTTTTTGTTACTATGGGCCGTGTTCGTCTTTTACTAATTTACAGTCAAATATGGAAACATACTCCAGAAAAGTAACTTTTCAAAAGATGCTTGTGTTATCACAACTTTTAGTTTTAAATATGCCACGGTTTGTTCTTGACTCAGTTTCAGTTATCTCTACAGCCATGAGCACTCATTTATTATGAACTACACCGATCTTTTATGTAATAACATTGGACGTGATCGTCTCTTACTAGGTTGCTAGCTACCGCTGCAACCCGGATATGGGCTGGAAGTTTGTTCTTTACTGTAATTTCTTTAGGAACATAATTAAAATTTCTAATGTAATAAAAATAATTTGTTTTAATTACAAAAGGTTTTTAACCCCATTAATTTCCTTTAAAATGAGCCATTGAACAACTCTCTACAATGTTCCAGTGCCATGCTATCTGTTGAATTACTAACCTATACTATAATTAGGTGGCGTATAAAATTTAGTATAGGCAAGATGTCGTTCTTTATTATAACTTTGCCAAAGCATTTCTAGCCGACTTTTCAACAGCATCCGCTCTTTCAAAGAGAATTTTAATCTGTAATTTCGAATACTTTTCGTGATCCCGATAAAACATGCGTAAAATGTTTCTCAATTTACAAAGATCAGCCTGCATTTTTGCCATCTTCTTGTATTTCTGAATGTAATTTTTCCCTTTGTCCTTATGCGTTCTTCGGTACAACCTCGCAGAGAATTTAATTTTTCATTATAGCTTTTGTCACCCCAGTATCTACCCATTATTCTGGTAGCAACTTTTTTCTTATGTTTGTTTCGGTAATCTATATCGTTATCATACCGTTCCTTGCTCTTTTGTTTCGCTGTCTCAATTTTCCCTTCTCGATACCCCTGATCCGTAAGATACCTCTGTTTTGCTCTGTCATATTTCATTTTCTTAAATCCTGGATCACAAGACATCTTAGTAGCAATCCTTACGCGTGCTCGAGCTTTATTGCGTTTGGTGGCATTTTTATCTCTTTTAAATAAACTTTTCTTATATTTCAGGATGTTAGCTTTATTTTTTGTGTAGTAAAGTTTTCTATTAGTAGAAATTTGGATTGTTCTATTTTGATATTGTTTTTGGTTATTCTTTCTTTTTTTCCACTCGCGTGAGACCATATTTTTTCAAGATTTAAAATTATTAAGCACACAAAATCCCGTGTCGAGTATCTAAAACCTAGCATAAAACAAAACTAATTTTAAAATTTTCAGGTATTTATCTTGTTTGAATTACAAAATTAGTATTATTGGTTAGACACCATAAATATTTTTGCAGTTTAAATAATAAGTTTAGTGATTCTGGACTGAAAACTAAAATAATTGCAATTATGAGACAATAATATGGAGATATGTACTTTACGGGTTACAGGATACAATAATAAATTTGAACTGAGATGAAAAAAAATTTCTTCCAGGAGACAAAAAGCAAAACTAATTTTAGAATTTTCATGTATTTTTGTTGTTTAAATTAAAAAATTACTATTACTGATTAGGCATCATAAATATTTTTGCAGTTTACATAATAATTTTAGCGATTAAGCCAAAAAAGAAAATTTTGGTTCCAGGAGTTTCGGTTACTATTGAGACAAGTAGCTATTATTACTATAGAGTTCATTACATGGACTGTTTTATTGCTTCAAAATTCAAATATCTTTGAAAAGACTGCAGTATGAAAATACATCAAAAATGCAATTTTTTTGACAAAATTGATTCTACTTTAAAAAGTATTTTATTTTTAAATACAAAAGTGACTAGATGTTGCAATTTCCTTTAAAATGAGCTATTATACAGCTCTCTATGATTTTCCAGTGCCCAGCTAGCTGAGCAGAAAGAAAAAGCGGAAAGAAAAAAATATCCCGTTTGTGGAGAATAACGTGGTAAAAGTCAATTTTCTTGATTTTCAAGCCAATATATTTTCTTTGTTATTCAAGCCAAAGGGAGGTAAGTTTCCTTTATAGAGGATTCGGACAAGGCGGTTCTAATGGTGTACTTTTTGTTTTGATCTGACTCTTTTTTTAGGAGTTGGGGGGTTTTATATTTCTTGACATTGGAGGTGATCGTCTCTTACTAGGTTGCTAGCTACCGCTGCAACCCGGAAAATCAGCAGTAAACTGAGTCCAATATATGCAATGGTTAGTTTTTCTAATGATCGTCTTTTAATATAATTAATTAAAAAAAAAACTCCGAAAAATGAGTTTTTCCAAAAAGAGTAAAGGTCATTTTAAAGTTAAGCTCAGCAGATACAAATACCAGTTAAAATTCAAACTCAAAACTACCAGAAATTACTATTAAAGAATAAATGAAACCCAAAACGAGCAAAAACTAAATAAACAATCATAGGAAAAAACATACAACAAGTAATAATATAAATGAATAAATAGATCTTAAAGCGAGTAATGCTTAGATTGAATATAAAAATTAAGCTTAATACGAAAAAAATATTTTGCTATTGAATTATAAATGAAACTTAAAACGAACAGAAATTAAATAAACAATCAATGCAAACAAACATACAATAGATATTAATGTAAATGAATAAGTAAATCTTAAAACGAGTGAAACTTAAATTGAGTATGCAAATCAAGCTTGAAATGAACAAAAATCACTACAAACAAAAGTTTGGGTAACGCCTTTACTGAAAACCAATTTGTTAAAAATATTTTCTTTTGTACTTAATATTGAAATTAACATTAAAATTATAGTAAAATTTTGAACTGATGAGCTTTCAACAATTAACATCATTATATATCAAATATTCAGTTTAATTTATTAGCTCTTTCTTAAGTTGTTTAAGACGAATATAGTTTCAATACAAAAAAGAGTTTGGATACTGCCCCCCTCCTTAATAAAAACCAAAAGTCCTACTGCGTCATTGGTGCTTCACTGAAAACAAAATATGTTACAAATATTTTCTTTTCCAGTTCTTACAGCATTGAAAATAAAAATAAAATTAAAGTGAAATAAATTCTTGAACTGATGAATCTTTCAACAGCTAATATCATTATATATCAAATATTCAATTTGATGTTGTTTATACTTTCCAAGACTGTTCAAGACGCATATACTTTTCAGTAAAGCGCCAATGACGCAGTAGGTTTTAGACTTTTACAGTGAGAGAATGAGGCGATACCCAAACTCTTGTTTGTAGTGATTTTTGTTCGTTTCAAGCTTGATTTGCATATTCAATTTAAGTTTCACTCGTTTTAAGGTTTATTTATTCATTTACATTAATATCTACTGTATGTTTGTTTGCATTGATTGTTTATTTAATTTCTGTTTGTTTTAAGTTTCATTTATACTTCAATAACAAAATATTTTTTTTCGTTTTAAGCTTGATTTTGCATATTCAATCTAAGCATTATTCGCTTTAAGATCTATAAATTACTTGTTGCATGTTTTTTCCCATGATTGTTTATCTAATTTCTGTTCGTTTTGGGTTTCATTTCTTCTTTAATAGTAATTTCAGGTCGTTTTGAGTTTGAATTTTAACAGGTATTTGTATCTGCTGAGTTTAAGTTTAAAATGGCCTTTACTTTTTTTTGAAAACTAATTTTTCGGAAAGTGTTTTTTTAATTAATTTTTGTTTGTTTTTGATTGCAAAAAGTTTCATGTTTTTAAAAATTCCTTAATTCAAATTCAAGCTTAAAAAAAAATCAAATCTTCATTAAAGTATTAAAACTGGCATCAAAGTGAAAAAAGTTTGCCCCCTTTGAAATGAGCCCGCTTTGAAGTTTATCCGACGACACCTTCTATATGAAGTGCGTCTGAGAAAAAGACAAATGGAGTATTGGGGGAGGCTAGCTGTCCTCCGATCACTTTTTACTCTTAAAAAGTGAATTACAACTTTCAATTTCCAATCAAATGAGCCCTCTATGAAGTTTATACGAGCATCCCTTCCATAACAACCATATATGCCCCCATGGCATAACTTACAACGCCTACCCTCGGGGCCTGGGGACTGTGTCAACACCAGAGTTTTTGTTATCTGACCTTTGAATTATTTATAATGAAATGGCTATATAAATTTTTTTTTTAACAAAACTTTTTAACAAAATGTCTATCTCAAAATTTTTATCTGATGCATTTAGGGCGTGGAGGGGCTAGTTGCCCTTCAATCTCTTTTGACTCTTAAAAAGTTAATGAGAACTTTCAATTTCCAATAAAATGAACCCTCTCCGAAGTTTATACAAGCATCCCTTCCATAAAAACGATATATGCCCCCAGAACATTACTTACAACCCCTGCCTCCGGGCCATGACGGGTTGCGTCGACACAGGAGTTTTTCTTATCTGACTTTTGAATTATTTTTAATGAAATGGCTATTTTAAAATTTTATCGGATAGGCTTGGGGAAAAAAGGGTGCGTGGGGTGGGGCTAGTTGCCCTCAGTTATCTTTTGACTCTTAAAAAGTGAACTAGAACTTTCAATTTCCAATCAAATGAGCCCTCTGCAGTTTGTACGAGCATCCCTTTCATAAGAACCGTACACTCCCCCAGGGCAACAGTTATAACGCCTATCCCCTTGGCCCTGGGGGTTTGTGTTGACACAGGAGTTTTTGTTATCTAATTTGTTAACAATTTCAAAAACACTGGCTATCTCAAAATTTATAGCGGACGGGTATGGGGAAAATGGGCATAGGGGGAGGCTAGTTGCCGTTAAATGTCTTGACTCATAAAAAGTGAACTGGAACTTTCAATTTCCAATCAAATGAGCCCTCTATGAAGTTTATACGAGCGTCCCTTTCATAAGAACCATACATGCCCTTAGGGCATAACTTAGAACGCCTTCTCCCGGGTCCTTGGGGGTTGTATTGACTCCAAAGTTTTTCTTATCTGACCTTTGAACTATTTTTTTAACAAAATGTCTATCTCAAAATTTTTCATCAGATGGGTTTGGAAAAAGAAGGCGTGTGTGGGGGGGGGGGCTAGTTGCCCTCGGATCTCTTGACTATTAAAAAGTGAACTCGGAACTTTCAATTTCCAATCAAACGAGCCATCTCTGAAGTTTATACGAGTATCCCTTTCATAAGAACCAAATATGCCCCAGGGCGTAACTTACAACGCCTGCCCCCGGGCCCTGGGGGGTTGTGTCGATATCTGAGTTTTTGTTATCTGACTTATGAACAATTTTTAACTTAATGGCTATTTCAAAATTTTTATCAGATGTATTCGGGAAAAAAGGGTTGTGGGGGGGGGCTAGTTGCCCTCCAAACTCTTTTGACTCTCAAAAACTGAACTAGAAGTTTCAATTTCCAATCAAATTAGCCCTCGGAAGTTTTTACGAGCATCCCTTCCATAAGAACCATATATTCTCCCAGGGCATAACTTACAACCTCTGCCATCGGGTCCTGGGGGGGGGGGCTGTGTCAACCCCGGGGTTTTCGTTATATGGTCTTTGAACTATTTTTTTTAAATTGGCTATCTCAAAGTTCTTATGAGATGGGTTAAAAAAGGGCGTGGAGGGGGGGGGGGGGGGGGTATGTGTCCTTCAATCTCTTTTGACTCTTAAAAAGTGAACTAGAACTTTCAGTTTCCAATCAAATTAGCCCTCTTTGTAGTTTATACGTGCACCCCTTCCATAAGAACCATATATGCCCCCAGGGCATAACTTACAACGCCTGCCCCCGGGTCCTGAGGGTTGTGTTGTCACCGGAGTTTTCGCTATATGATCTTTGAACTATTTTTAACAAATAGCTATCTCAAAATTTTTATCGGATGCATTTGGGAAAAAAGGATTTAGGGAGGGGAGCTGGTTACCCTCCAATATCTTTTGACGCTTAAAAAGTGAACTAGAACTTTCAATTTCCAATCAAATGAGGCCTCTCTAAAGTTTATACAAGCATTCCTTCCATAAGAACCATATATGCCCCCAGGGCATAACTTATAACCCTTGCCCTGACGACTGTGGGGGGAGTGTCTTGCTCAAACATATATATTTCAGATTATTGAATTATGAAAGAACATAAAAAAGGCATCAAATGGTGTTTTACTTTCATCCTAGCTAAATTATATGGCCCACTGCAAATTCACCAAAAAGTCTTCACAGTTAGGGTTTAAATTACCCCATCCCGTCAAGATGTGCATGAATTAGTCAATGGCTTTGACGTCATACACAGACCTGTGATCTGAGGGCTGTGGGATGCCACTGCGCCCCTGAATTTAGAGAATTTTCTTGCTTAACCTCGTATTCTTCGTAATTATATGATTCTTTTAATGATCAAAGCATAAAGTCTAAGAAGCAAAAATAAAAAAAAAAAGTAAACTTTCTTATAAGAAGTTCAAAATTCTTTGCAGCATCACCGCAAAAAATTACAATTATACTGACACGAACTTCAGTAAATTTTTAAATATACACTTATTTTTTTTTAATGTCCTTCAAATTTTTTAGCCTCTATATATTTCAAATCGTTCATACATAATCGAATTTTTATCTTGAACTCCTCAAAGAGAATAAATACTAATATACCCCTAGGACCTTATGTGATTAATTTAAAAAATCGTATTTCTACAAAAGAAGTTTTACAAAGAAAAGTAATGAGCTACGTTAAACCAATGACGATCTGAAATATAGTCAAACCATAACTAAGGCGTAAAATGATCATAAATCACTATACATTAATAAGTTAAAACACAGAAATTACAATAAATAACCAAATCCCACTTAAAACGAACAGAAATTACCACAAAGAGGACAAAGGCTAAACCCCCTATCCCTTGTAAAGACCAGAACATAAGTCGGGCTTCACTGAAAACAAAATTTATTTTGAGCTATGTGTTTTTATGTCTCACAATAAAAATAACAGCAACAAAGAAATCATCATGATAACCAAGGTTATTGGAGATAAGAAATGAATTTGAATTGACAGCTTAAAATATATATATTTAAATTCATTCCTGAAAGGCTTAGCAATCTTGGATTTTTGGAAGCCTCAACAATTTTGAATTTGGACTACTTACGGACAAAAATCGTTGTCAAATTTAACTAATTAGCTTTGTTTATTAATTTTCATAGCTCAACGTGGCAACACTGACGAATAATGCGGTATTGCCCTAAAAACTTCATAATTTTGAAATAACTAAAAGTAATTTGAAAATTTTGAGTAATTTTGAAATAATTTTGAAATTATCAGAAAATGAGAGCATTCCGGCATGTAATTCTCTTGATACTTAAATCCACATGCAGTAATGAAAATTATAACGCAGGATCATATCCGGGGGGGGGGGATTTTCGCAAATTTTTGGAGACATATACGATTGTCCAACTTTTAAACGTAACCAATTAAAAAAATCCAATTCATTTTTACTGCAGCTTTGATTTTGGCTCACCGTACATGAATAATTAAAACGAAATTTGCATATTAATTTTACTTTTTTGACTAAATAGCTTTCTCGAAATTTTGTTTTGACTTAACTTACGAATTAACTTACGTAACGAACTTCTATATTCATATTTTTTATTACGTATAGTAGGGAGTTTGCCCCCTAGTCGATACTTTGCTCTTTGCGCTAAAGTTCGAATTTTGTTCGAATCACAAACCCCTGAATCAGAAAGGCCGGTTAATTAGAAAAGATAGCTCTTTTGAAAGTACTAAAAAAAAATTTCGTGAAAAGGGCGTAGTATTGACTAGGGAGCGAACCCCCTCATATACGTAATAATTTCTGATTGTTTCAAGTTTTAATGTTGCTCTTTACTTTCAGTTGAAAAAACTAGTTTTTTTTATTTAATTTCTGATCGTTTTTTAAATAATGCTGGGAAATCCGGCGCCCCCTTCATGGAAATTTCCTTTCCCCCAAGGAAACATCCTCCATGGAAGGATCCTCCCCAGTAACCCCCTCTTCCGACACCCCCCCCCCCATCAGAAAAAAAAATCCCTCCTGAAACTTCTTTATACTTCCCATTGACCAATACTATATGTAAACAATGGGCAAAGTTCATAACTTCTAGCCCTTTCCCCGGGAACTCTGGGGGATTAAGTCATCCCAAAGACATTTATTAGATTTTCGACTATGCTGAACAAAATGGCTATCTCAAAATTTTTATTGGATGACTTTGGGAAAAATTAGCGTGGGAGGGGGCCAAGTTGCCCTCCAAGTTTTTGGTCACTTAAAAAGGGCACTAGAACTTTTAATTTCCGTTCAAATGAGCTCTCTTACGATATTCTAGGACTACTGGATCGATACGATCACCCCTGGAAAAAAAAACAAACAAACAAATAAACACGCATCCGTAATCTTTCATCTGACAAAAACTACAAAATTCCACATTTTTGCAGATAGGAGCTTGAAACTTCCGCCGTAGGGTTTTCAGATACGCTGAATCCGATGGTGTGATTTTCGTTAAAGTTCTATTACTTTTAGTGGGTGTTTCCTCCTTTTTTCGAAAATAAGGCAAATTTTCTCAGGCGCGTAACTTTTGATGGTTAAAACTGAAACTTATATATTGAAATCAGCATAAAAATCTGATTCTATTGATGTATCTATGGGTATCAAAATTCCGGTTTTTAGAGTTTCGGTTATTATTGAGCCGGGTCGATCCATACTTACAGTTCGTTACCACGACCTGTTTGATAACTATTCTTTACAATGATTATAATTAGTGCTATAAAAAAAAAGAAATTCGAACTAATAGGGATTGAAGAGTGAATCACTGAATAGAGCAGAGTGGGGACGATCATGTGGATTACGTCAGCTTGGTGTTGCATTGACTTCTAGAAAGGAAATCACGTTTTTTACTCCTATAAACTGGTTTCTGTATCTTCAAAGGTTAAGCTTACAGCGATTAAGGATCCCAGCCATAGTTCAACCAAAAGTGTTTGTGCAAATATGTAAATGAGCTTAAATTATATTGCAGATTTAAGATTACGCCCTTTTTGTCAGCTGCATCAGTTCAGTAAAATTAGGGGGGCAAAATGTTTATTCAGATTCTAGGAGGAGGGAACAATTTTATCCAATCTTTTCAAAGAAAATCCAAAGAAACCCATTTTTCAATAAAATATGTATTTTTCAAAATCTGAGGGGTTCAAAAATATTGAGACAATGGCGCCTCTGTCCCCCTCGCAATTGATGTCACTGTTCTTGGTGTTCTGGTGTCAAAGGAACAATTACCAATGTTGATATAATTTCTTTTTTAGATATTTCCAAGACCAGTTGAGGTGAATAAATTAATTCGTCTAAATCGACTCTGGAGTCCAAATTTTAACCAATTCATATCCCATGCTTTCCTTGCTGTTGATATTGCTAACGAAGTTAAAGGTGCCTGTAAGGTAAGTTAGTTTTGACACTAAATAGTTATAGGATGTAAGATATATCAGTTCCATCCTAATTAGTCATCTTGTCATGGTTACAGCACTACCTACAACCTAGTGATGAGCTAATCACGGCTCATAGTAGCTGAAATTAAAAAACAGTTTTTTTTTTATTTATTTATTTGATACCCATCATTCATAAAACATAACAACAAGACGGAGTTGTGGAAAAACAGAAGAAACAAAAAGAAAAAAAAACTATTACACATAGATAAAAAACAGTTACCGCACTAACTATGGTCATAACAGTGACATATAACGATAAAAATCTTGAATTTGAAACAAATTTCAATACTACTACACTAGATATGAACATGCAGACATACAAAAATACTAAACGCTATTTACATTAGAGCACGATAACAATCAATCTGAAGAATTGAGTTTTCGGTGATGATTGGCAATTAATATAGTACTTGAAAGATCAGGGGCAGCGAGATCAGATTTTCTGATCAGTAGACAATTGCGATGCCAAGGTGGTAAACGAAGCAAATATTTAGCAAACCAAAAATTGAATCGAATTGAGTTCGAATTGAGGTCGAATTTTTTTTAACTTTCAGACAATCAGTTCTTTAAAACAGCTTCCAGAATGGAGCAATATAAAAGATGTGAGGACTAAGGTATTGAAAAGCCTAGCTAATAGTGGGCAGTTGAATTGAAATTTGCTGAAACAGTCGATGAATAGGAAGCAGATATACATCATGTGAGATGCTCTAGGAGCAGGGTTTGGGTGTGGCGTAGCGAGGAACCAATGGGAAGACCTAAAGAAACGAGGTGGTCAACGGCTCTAACAGTGGTATCGCCAAGCTCTATAAAGGACGGTGGCACACCTTTCGTGTTAAAAAGCACTGTTTCTGACTTCAGGATTGAGAGGAAGGCCAAGTTTAATATACTCATGTTTGAATGTGACAAAGATCTCATTGGTTCGTTGGACCAAATTGGAGACAGGTTCGTTGAACCAAAATTGGAGACAGGTTCGTTGGTTCGTCCAAAAATGGAGACATACTGAAATAAAAAAGTGAAATTTCAAATTCCCTCGGTAAAAACACTTAAAGGAGGTTTGCTGTCGCCCACCAGGAACAAGGAGAACTACATTGTTTTGAACCTGTAGTACTGATATCTCCTTTTTTATTTCTATTTTTCCCAGGAGTGTATTAATTATATGAAATGCCCCTGTATGCGAGTCCACGTGACAAAATAGGAAGTAGTGAAAACAAACCTATTGTGCGGCCAAGTTTGAACCGGATTTAGAGTTGCGGTATCTGCACAGTGGAAGTATTGACAATTGCTTAGTTCAGAAATTCCGTCTGTCAAAAAACAATATTTTGCGATTCCCCAAAGAAATCTACCCCGCGGGAAACTCCTCGAAAAATTCCCTCAGTGAAAAATAATCCCCGCATGCAAAATTGAGCAGCCAAATAGAAAGCATGAAAAATGAAAATAATGAAGGAAAGAAGGAATTTTGGAATACTCTACCTATATTCCAAAATATAGGCAGAATGTATGGTGAAGATTATCCTAAAGTATTTATATCTTTATTGATTTTAGTTCTTTTTTTCGTGTTTTTAAGAGTTGAGCTATTATAGCAGGGTAAGGATTGTAGGGAAGGGAAATATATAGCAGGGAAATTAGTGGCAACTCTAGGGGAGCTGCCCTATGATGAAGGAGCACAGAGATAACAGGCTAAGACTTAGAGGTACGAGTATTTACTTCCCGTGGTCCTGGTCTGGAATCAACCAGAGGTGATTTTGTCAATATATTTGTCAATAAACAATATATGTTTATTATATATATTTGTAAATAGTTAAAATGTTTGGGAGTTTGGGAGGCGGATATAGATTTTACGAATGATTTGAGTGATGCTACTATGAAAATTACTTCATAAAAAAAAAAAAAAAAAAAAAAAAGAAAAACACGCACCTCTGATCTTTCTTCTGAGGAAAATGTCAACACTCGCTTGCCTTCACGGATCTTTTTAATATGTGGATAAAGTATTTTCGTTTTGAAGGTTTTTTTCGTTATAAAGTGTGATTCATTACGGTATTATATAACGTCACGTGACGTTGTATAACGTCACGGGATTTTTTCAGAGTTGAAGATTAGTGGCTGGCTGATTGCATGCGGGGGGTAAGGCTAGGTTAACTTGCCAACACCCTCCCCTAATGTGCAAATATGTAGCCTAAAATTATATTATTATATAAACTAAAGTATTATATTTTTATCATATTTTGGTACATTTCATTAGGATTAACCTAACCTCACTTCTCGAGTGTGTACTGGCTAATACGGAAGTACCGATTTCTTATCCGAACTAAACATTAATAAAAAAAAACTCTTTATTACATTCAGAAAGTTTCTTCTTACTTGGTGTTCAGAGTCGCATCCTATATAACTCCCCTCTCCCACTAGTTCCAAGATGTAGCGTTACACTATACCCTTTTTTTCTAGTAGTTGTATGGTATTATGGACCAGCTGTTGACCAGAAATAAATAAATTCGAATTTAAACAAAGTTAACTCGAATGGTTGTGCACGCTTTACAATGTTCGTTACACTGCACGCTTACACTGTTTATTTTGTTGGTTTGTGGCTGCTTTTTATTTATACTGGCTAGTCGTAAAGGTATTTATTGAAACAGATGTAGGCGTGGTCTCGGTATGAGCATTTACAAGCGAGGTTTTTTCGTCATAAATTATGATTCATTACGGTATTATACAACGTCACGTGACGTTGTCTAACGCCACGTGATTTTTTCAGAGTTGAAGATTAGTGGCTGGCTGATTGCTACTGACAACTAATTGTATAGGTAGATATTTTGTCGGTTTGTAGCTGCTTTTTATTTATACTGGCTAGTCGTTAAGGTATTTTTTATTGAAATAGATGTAGGCGTGGTCTCGGTATGAGCATTTACAAACGAGGTTTTTTCGTTATAAAGCGTATGATTCATTACAGTATTATACAACGTCACGTGACTTTGTATAACGTCACGTGATTTTGGCTGATTGCTATTGACAACTGAGTTGATAGGTAGAGATTTTGTTGGTTTGTAGCTGCTTTTTATTTATACTGGCTAGTCGTAAAGGTATTTTTGATTGAAATAGATGTAGGCGTGGTCTCGGTATGAGCATTTACAAACAAGGTTTTTTCGTTATAAAGTGTATGATTCATTGCAGTATTATACAACGTCACGTGACTTTGTATAACGTCACGTGATTTTTTCAGAGTTGAATATTAGTGGCTGGCTGATTGCTACTGACAACTAATTGTGTAGGTAGATATTTTGTTGGTTTGTGGCTGCTTTCTATTTATACTGGTTAGTCGTAAAGGTATACACTCCTAAATAGTTTTTAGACCACACTGACTTTCCATTTTACAAATTAAACAAATAAAATTATAGTAAAACTGGTATGATATTTTAAATAAGACAGAGGATAGAACAGCACAGTTATCTTGATTTTGCTTGTTTTTCGTATTATTTGAAGTGATGAATATTTGATATTTTTGATTTTATTAATATGGGATTTTTTTTTTTTTTCGCTAATGTTTTTTATTTTTATTTTCGCCTTTTATTTTATTCATATGTTCTGTTTAATGCAGTGTTTTTTGTTTTTTTTTGTTCTGTTTTTTTTTTTCGTTGAAAAAGGCTTCCAGGCGTGAGTTCGAAATATTCGGACCTTTTTTTACTATTAAATGTTTGCTTGTGTTGTCCTATTTTATCCACTTTATTTTTAGAATATTGTACCCGTTTTTTATTTTCATTTGTTTAATTTATACCAGTCTATTCTACCGTAGGTAGCCTAATATTCTTGTAATATTGAAATTTTCGGACTCTTTTAAACGCATTGATTAAACTTTTTCTATTTAGGGGGTCAAGCCTTCAAAAATTAAATCTTAAAAAAGATTTACATACTAATGTAATATTTGCTGCTCCTCGTTCGTCGTGTACAAGTAATGCTGTGGCCGTTGGTTGATTGAAATAGATTTAGGCGTGGTCTCGGTATGAGCATTTACAAACGAGGTTTTTTCGTTATAAAGTATGATTCATTACGGTATTATGAAAAATAAGAAGTGTAATTTTTGTCCTAAAAGATTCACCAGAGTACAGTGAAAATTTAAAATTAACCTATGCGACTTTTATTTATCATTATTTTTTGATTGAATAACTAGTTCAAGGATGACTTTCCTATGTTTTGCACACCCCTATAGCTTTCATTATAATTTCAATAATTTTTACTTCCGAGATTAGAAAAAAATTTATTTTACATTTGGAGATGTTGATTATACATTTAGAGGTAAGGGCTGTTTTTTAAGTTATATTTATAACTTTTTTATCATGATCTTTCTCAATTTTTATTTTGCAATCTGTAACTTTTTTGCCAAGTTCTAACAATTGCCTTTAAAAATTACAGCTTAAACCGGATCAAAAATGGATGACATCCGAACAGATAGAATCAGCCAAAGAAGAAGCCCCTATCTTACGCACAGCAAAAGCTTTGGATGTAGTCAGACACTACGAAGATATCCTATCAACACCTGTTTATCAAGAAGGCTCTGCTTATCTCAACACAATTTTACATGAAGTTGAACCAGCTGAGGCATCTGATGCTTCTGCAGGATCTCTTAGCGCAAAAGAGCAACTGGCAGCTGAATTGGCTTTTGAAAAAGGTAAACTGGCAGCTGAATTGACTTTTAAATTTATCGTTGAAGTTTTTTCTCCTTGGACGTCTTAGATCTATTCATACCTGAAAACCATGATTTTCCTTTGGTTGTTTCAGTATTTTATCTAGGGGGCATAAACTGGGGGCAAAGTATACCATAGGAGTGTAAAATCTAAAATAAAAGGAACTTGATATTTTATGTAGGAAAAACTGGGGGGCAAATGAGGGATGGTTGTTCAAGAGAAGCTCAAGACACCAAAATAACAGTCGTCTTAGGTCTATTCGTACCTGAAAATCATGATTTTCTTTTATTTTTTTTTTATTTTTAAGGTTCTTCCTGGCTGTTGCCCATTGCGCGCAACTTGAAGTTCCCAACTTCAAGAAAAGTTCAATACGCCAATATAACAGTAGTTTTTCCTCCTTGGACTTGTCTTATATATATTCTTAGCTGATTAAAGATTTTCTAGGATTGTATTTTAGTTGTTTTTTTATAGTGTTTTCGGGCTGTTGCCCACTTTACCCATTCTTTTTGTTGTTTCAAAATTATAAAGTTCTTTAGGCAGTATCATATTGCCATCAGTGTTGCCAGAAAATGAATAAGCGAAACTAGTTAGTTCGATTCGACTAGTCTTTTCGCCCTTGAAAATTCAAACATGAACAAACTTTTGATTCCCAAAGACAGCTACACCCCCAAACGAGAATCGCACATTCTTAAGTGTTCTGTGCTGATATTGCTGATTTTTTCATCCTCATTTCTTTTTCTTTAGTTTGGTCCTTCTATCTCCAGAAACTTCATAGCTGTATATATGGAGATTTTTTTCATTATAATTTGAATTTCTAGTTTCGTCTATTTTTTTTTAGTTTGGTCCTTATACCTCCAAAAACTTCATAGCTGTATGTATGGAGATTTTTTTCAATATAAATTGAATTTCTAAATCGTCTATTTTTTTTTTATTTTGGTCCTTCTACCTCCAAAAACTTCATAGCTGCATATATGGAGATTTTTTTCAATATAAATTGAAAACTTCATAGCTGTGTATATGGAGATTTTTTTCATATAAATTGAATTTCTAGTTTCGTCTGTTTTTTTTTTTTTTTTTAGTTTGGTCCTTCTACCTCCAAAAACTTCATAGCTGTATATCTGGAGATATTTTTTCATTAAAAATTGAATTTCTAGTTTCGTCTATTTTTTAACGTATATAGTTAGGTAAGGTTCAACTTAACCAATTCAAACAATCTGATTTAATTTTCACTTTAAAATAATTTTAGTGGTACTAATTGATTATTTAATGATTTTAAAATATATGAAGTTGTGTGAGTTTCCACTTAACCAATTCTGACAATAAGATTTAATTTTCACTGTCTTTGATACTTTATCAGTATCCTGCTGCAGGATCGACTGATTAAATAGGAAAATAGAATTACTCATATATATAACCCCCCGGAAAATACCCCCTGTGGAAAATAAGGTTTTCCAAATTTGAGAATTTTATTTGAGTTTTATTTTTATATAATTAATTTGTTTTATTTTTTTATATAATTTGAAACCTGCATAATTGTATATATTAGCGTAACAAATATGCAAACCAACAAACAAGCCTGGCTAGCTCTGATGATAGAGCATCAGACTTAATCGAGATCATAAGCTGGATCCATACGCTAGGTTTCCATCGATAAAAAACGAAATATTAGAAAAATATTTCCTTTTAAGTAAGATTTGCATAGGCGAAGACAAAATTATTAAACTTTTTTACCCCTGCAGATAATTAATAAATTGTATTAAAGGGAAGGGGATTTTTTTCCCATTTTTAAATCAGCCTTTTGAAAGTTTTTATTATGGTAAGTCTATTCTGTTTTGTTTCACGGCTGGGGCGTCTGAAACTTCGTGTTTGGGGAGGGAGGGGTATTTGTTCGTGATGTCTCGCAAAAGGGTCTACGCTACGATATATATTCTTTTTAATTTGTGCCTGTCGTCCGGGAGGCTTTGTTAATTAATAAAATTAAGTTTGCGTGTAGGTTGTAGGCAGACACTTAATAAAGTAATTTATTTAGGATTTAATTTGAGGTAGGGTATTGATAAGTAGGCGTAATTTGAGATAGGGTAATGATTGATTGTTTTCAGTTGACTGATTGACTGGGAGTTATAAACGACGTTTTTTTTTTATTAAGATGTTTATTTTATCAGATCGGCAGAAGTCAGAGCTCTCCAAAGCAATGGCTCCAGATCATGAATATCAGTTTGCTAACCACATTGTAACACTCCGAAGAACTGGTGACATAGAAGATGTCCATACACTCTGGGAAGAAGGTTAGTGAGCAGGCACTTTAATTGAATTAGCAGTTAGACATGAGCTCAATTGAGTCTAAAGCGGCAATCACGTGCGTGTCTAGCTAGAATCTCATGTCTAGACACTTGTTTGGCCAGAAATCAATGTCTAGGAAATTACTGTTCACAAGAAGAATTCAATGCTGAATTATGCCAGCAAAACTTTCAACATTGTAATTCCTATTTTTAATGTCACAAGATAATGGATGAGATAAGCCAAACAATTGCCTTAATGTGATTCATTATTATGTCTGGTGTTACATATTTGTCTAAAATGAAAAAAAAAACAATTAATGAAAAAACAAAAATTAAATTTCCGTTTAAAAATGTATACATAAATGATGAAAATAGTGGAACTTGACACATTCTGATTAACTGTAATTGAAAACCCAAGACGTTGAGTTCTAGAGAAAGTCTAGCCAAGCACATTGTCTAGCTTGTCTAGCTAAGCACCGAATTTTACCTGTAAACGGTCGTTGTCTAGGCATTGAGTCTGGCTAGACACGTGTCTAGACGTGGGATTCTAGCTAGACACGCTTGTGAACACCGCTTAAGCAAAGCGTAATTTGAGATCAGGTGATGCTAAAACAAGGCCTGACATTTAATTTCTCCCGCTTTTTTTCTCGTGCCCGAATCTTCTCGTCTGCTTCTTATAGTATCACTGTTTTCCTAATGAAAGCAGTTGGCAACTACATTGTAATACTCCATACATATTCAACGACGAAGACCACACTGCTTACCATCAAATAAAATAAAGGAAGACAACGAGTAACTTTATGAATTCAGTGGATAATACAGTGAATAACACCTAAGCGAATATTTTGCCAATATAAGTAACAGGATCACCGTCATCACCGAAATATGATATAAAATAAATACAAAGAAAATTAATAACTAATATAAACTCACCGATAAAAAAAATTAAAAATTTCAAAACTAAACTCTTGAGAGAGTCTCAGCGTCCTCGCCTCACATAAGTTCAACCAAGACTGAAAAAAGGCTATTTTTCAAATATCTGAATTGATAAAAATCGGAACTCCTTCTTGTAATACTTGCTCTTTATACAGCTAGTCTTTTATACCCTTTAAAAATGGGTTCATCTTGATTGACTACTAGCTTTATTTCTTACTGTACTAGATTATTTTTTTTTTAATTAAGTTTGTCTACCTAGGGTTAAGTGTGTGCTTACCCAAGTCTCTATTTAAGGATATCATGATTTAAATTTAATCTTATTTCAATTGCTTCATAGACAATTTGTTTGATTTTGACCCTTCATACAACTGGTTAGTGTCGGGCGATATTCAGTATCGATATTGATATATCGATATATCGGAGTAAATATCGATATCGAATATCGAAACGAAAATATCGATATCGAAAACGATATTTGAACAGATTTGACTATTTTCGGAATTTTCTGCTACTGGTAAACGTCCTGCAGAAAAGATCCAACATAGAAAATTGTTTGGGAAATGGGCGAGAAGAAGAACAATGATGTATTTAATCCATTGACTCATACATGCTGATACACAGCATACTTACCTGTATCCATAAGTTGGTATAGCCTGTTCTCAAACTCAAAATACGTTTAGTCAGGAGGACTTCCAAATGTTGCTGAGAACCTCCAAAAGGCCTTGGCTGTATTAATGCCTTCTAAGCTGATAGGCCTTGCTCATATAAAAGAGAGTTGGCTTTCTATGCTGAATCCAAATATATAGGATTCATTCAGTTTAGTGTTCCCATCACAAGATACGAGCCTGGGAAAATTTGGGTGATTTTTGGGAAAGGGGAGAAACCCTCCAAAAAGTCAAAGAATCTTAAAGAAAAGCGTACCATCAGATTCAGCATATCATAGAACCCTACTTGTAAAGATTTTAACCTCCCGTCAGCGTAAATGTAGAATTTTGTATTTTTTGTCAGAATAAAAATCACGGATGCATGTTTATTTATTCCTCTTTCTTTCGCCAGCGTGATTGCATCAATTCAAAGGTCCAAGAATGTTGGGAAAGTGCTCGTTCGAAAGAAAATAACAGTTCTAGTTCCCTTTTAAAGTGACCCGAGATATGGGAGAGCCAATAGCCCCCCTCCCACGCCCTTTTTCCCTGAAAACACCCGATCCCAATTTTGAGATATTCATTTTGTTCACCATAGTTGAAAGATCGAAAAAATGTTCCTCCGGAGATAGCCTGACTCCCCGCAACCTGAGGAAAGGGCTTTAAGTTATGAATTTGCCTATTGTTTACGTATAGTATTTTTTATTTGTAAGTAAACAGGCCTTTTTAGGGGAGGGGGAATTTTCTGTGGGGGGATTTTCCACAGGTAGAATTTCCAATGGGCAGCGAAGTTTCCGGGGCTGAACTAACAAGGGGGAATTTTACACCGGAGAACTTGTCATAACGCCTATACGAAATTCGTCATAATGTTTCTCTGCCGATTCAATTTTTGATGTAGAGATGTTCCGAGGAAATTGTCATGATCCCCCCATGATGCCCGGGGGAAGGGCTATAAGTTATGAATTTTGTCTGTTGTTTACATATAGTTTCTGTTATTGGAAGTAAACAGACGTTTTTAGGGAGGGAAATTTTGCGCAAGGGGATTTTCCACAGGGAGAATTTTCCATGGGCAGGGAAGTTTCCGAAAATGAACTTATAAGGAGAAATATTACACGGGAGAATTTGCCAGAACTCTTATATCAAATTTATTTTACTTTCTCTTTGCCGATTCAATTGAACATCTAGAGATGTTTTGGGGATATCATCCTGGGTAAATTTTCAGAGAGGAGGTTAAAATTGCCTGGGAGATTTTTTTGTGGGAGGGAGGGAGTTCCCACGGGGGAAATTTTCCATGGGAAAGTTTTCAGTGGGAGCAATTCTTCGTGGCGGAATTTTTCGCAGGAGATATTCTCCATGTGGAAATTTTTCGCGGGAGAAATTCTTCATCAGAGGATTTTCCGTGGAAGAAACTTTCCATTCGGAGGATGGGATTTCAATGAAAAATTTCCTGTTGAAGGAGTTTTCCGGCATGATTTGAAAAAGATCAAAAATTAAATGAAAGTCAAGTCTTTTTTTTCAAATGAAAATAGGCGTAAGAGAAATTTCTAGGCGAAATTGTCCACAAGAAAATATCTGGGGGGAATTTTCAGCAGGGACGGATTTGTAGTGATGATTTCCTGGTATTAAATGAAAACAACCAAAAATTAAATAGAAAATTTTTTTTCAACGGAAACTAGGGAGACATATTGAAACTTGAAACAAAAAGAAATCCTACCGTATGCGAGGGGAGTTACCGCCTCCTTTAAAGAGTTCCAATTATTTAAAAACAACTCCTGAAACACAAGAGTATTAGAATAAGAATTCTTAATTAGTATAAGAAGCTTGTTTAAAAAAAACTAGAAAAAACGTACATGAAGGGCATCCCTCTCATATACGGAATAATTTCTGTTCGTTTTAAGTTTTAATGGTGAACCTACTTTCAGTTGAAAAAACCTGTTTCCTTTTTTTTTATTTAATCACTGAAAGGTAGAACAAATGCTCAGGGAAAAAACATTGACATGTTGCTGAGTTTGAATAGCCAGAAGTAGTCAGTAGGTCATCTTTCTTTACCCTGAGCCCGAGTAATTTCAAGTCTAGATTTCTATGATATTCACTCTTGTAATCGAAGTTTTTTTTATTGCTTGATTTTCTATTATTCAAAGTTTAAAAAAATTGTGCAAAATACACTTTTATTATAATTGTTGGTACTTTTCTATCAGCCAGGACACATTCGAGAATTTGGTTCTACAGGTACGGGGTAGAAACAACCGCTATGCTTGGGAAATAGATAGGATATAATAATAATAATAATAATAATATAATAATATATATTGAATCTATAATATGCGTACCATTCAGAATCAGGGATAGCAGATGCGGATAAAGACTCATCGCTTTTAGAGGACAGAAAACGCCAAAGGAGAGAAGGATTAATTTTGGCCCGTTGTAGATTCGATATCAATCATCTTTTTTCATATGTAAAAAAAAATCATCATATAAAATCATCAATCATATATATAATTTGGGCTGTATATTTGCACACTAGGGGGATGGTGGGGTGGGGGTTAAGTATAGCGGGGCTGCATGCAATAAGTAACCTAACCTAAATAAACCAAAATAACCAAATAGATATTTATTAAAACATAGCTACAATGTAGTTTTCCACTGAATCGAAGCTAATTGTCTCCGTATACAAACAGCAATAAACCGGTTGTTGTATGATTTTATAGATTCAGATTCTCGGAGTGTGTAGTGGCTAACAGATAAGTACCCAATTTTTTTTTAACTTTGCAAAGCCAAGAGTTAATCTGAATAAAACTGATCAGAAATATCGAAATCGATATATCGATTATCGAATATCGAAAGTAAAATATCGATATTTCGATATATCGTTTGATCAAGTTATCGCCCAACACTACAACTGGTTGCATAGAAAATATCCTATTCTTCGTGAAAAGAGGTGATGAATTGATGATTAAGAACTTTGACCCAAAACCCGGTAGCTAACGAGCTCGAGTCTGAGTCATTGATGATTTGAGTTTAGATGGCGCTAAAACTGCCAAAGTATTAATAACGATTTAATTTTTCGCGAGCCTTTGAATCTTCTAGTCTGGGCTTGGCAGTGTTACTGCTTCCTAAATGAAAGTTGACTGCTTCTGAAATAACAAAAATATTGGGTGATCTAAATCCAGGTAATTCAACGGGAATAGACGGGTCTAGTTCTATAATTGTTAAGAAAATATTGTCTGCAATAATTTTACCATTACAGCACATAATTAATCTTTTATTTAAAACTGGAGTTTTTAATCAGCTTTTAAAGAAGTGAGGATAATTCCACTTCACAAACGTGACTCCTAAAAACCCATCCAATCCCCACTCTATTTCTAGGTTTTATGATTTTCTTAACTTGTCTAATTTCTTCACAAATTCCCAGTTTAATTTTAGGTCTGGACACAATACTGGACACGCTATCCCTGCTCTCATTCAATATATTCATGAATGCTTAGATACATGTGAAATTCCAGCAACAATATATTTAGATTTTGAAAAAGCATTCGATACGATATCCCATTGTGTTATTTTTTGTAAATTGGATAATTGTGGTATGCACGAACCGGCGTTGGATCAAGTTAAATCTTATATTGATAAGAGAAAGCAACAAATAGATGGAGGCAGTTTAATCTCTTCGCCTGTTTCTCAGTCTTCGAAAGTTGGGATACCTTAGGGCTCTGTCCTAGGTCCTCTGCTATTTCTAATTTATATAAATGATCTTTACAGCGCTTTGGCAATCCCTTGCCTCAACACACATTTTGTTGATGATGACGGCAGTTCCACTTTCTGAGAGGAATGACGAGGAGTTGGAGGCAAAACTGGATACTGCATTTTCTAATGTTCTTGATTGGTGTTCATCAAATTTTATTGCTTTGAATTTATCGATAACTAATTTCATAATTTACGGCAGAAAGTAAAATATCTGCCCTCGTATTACCCGAGTTACTTCTTCAAAGTATCTATTATCAATATCTCGGGTCGAAACAATAAAGTACCTTGGATTTGTGATTGACGAAAGCTTATCATTTAAAAGACATTCAAAATATACGGATTTCAAGATGCGTTGGTTTAATGCGAAGGTTGAAGCATTATTTGCCCTACTCTGCATTTAATTTGCTCTGATTCAGTTTAATATTCATTATTATTATCTAGTATACTTATCTTCATTTAAAAGCCAAATTAAACCAATACAGATTTACAAAATAAAGCTCTAAGAATCCTGAAACTTTTTATTCCATCCCCTATTGCACTTCCAAATAAGTCTTCTACAGCATCTTTATATACTTATCTAGATATACTTCCAGTTTCTCAACAATTTACTTTTGGAGCAATTCTTTTCAATGTTAATTGTGCCATTAAGAAATTACCGCCACGTTACCTCCATCAAGGTTTGTTCTCCCAATCACAAGATTTACGTGATAGCACTCGACAAAAAAAGAGTATCTACACTGAAAAGTATCAAACAGTTAGTGATAACAAACTGTAAGAAAGGAGTGACCCGGCTCAATAGTAACCGAAACTCTAAAAAACGGAGTTGTGATACCAGTACAAACATCAAAAGAATTGGATTTTTATGCTGATTTCAAATATATAAGTTTCATCAAATTTTGTCTCACCCATCAAAAGTTACGAGTAAATCAAACCATCAGATTCAGCGTAACAGAAAACCCTACTGTATATGTTTCAAGCTCCTATCTGCAAAAATGTGGGATCTTGTATTTTTTGCCACAAGAAAGATCACGGATGCTTGTTTATTTAAGTTTTTTCCAGGGGTGATCGTATTGATCCTGTAGTCCTAGAATATCGTGAGAGGGCTCAATCGAACGGGAATTAAAAGTTTTAGTGCCCTTTTTAAGTGACCAGAAAAATTGGAGGGCAACTTGGCCCCCTCCCACGCTTATTGTTTTCCCATGGTTAACCAATCAAAATTTTGAGATAGCCATTTTGTTCAGCATAGTCTAAAATCTAATAAATATGTCTTTGAGGGTGACTTAGTCCCCCGCAGTTCCCAGGGGACGGGCTGCAAATTATGAACTTTGCCCATTGTTTAAATATAGTATTGGTTATTGGGAAGTATACAGACGTTTTCAGGAGGGATTTTTTTTCTGGTGGGGGGGGGGATTGGAGGAGGGGGTTACGTGGGAGGATCTTTCCATAGAGGATGTTTCCTTGGGGGAAGGGGCATTTCTATGAAGGGGGCGCCGAATTTCCCAGGATTATTTAAAAAACAAAATAAAAAATAAAGAAATTAAATAAAAAAAAACAAGGTTTTTTTCAACTGAAAGTAAGGAGCAACATTAAAGCTTAAAACGAGTAGAAATAATTACGTATATGAGGGGGTTTGCCCCCTAGTCAATACCTTGCTCTTTACGCTAAAGTTTTTTTTTGGTATTTTCAAAAGAGCTATCTATTCTAATTAAACGGCCTTTGTGATTCAGGGATTTGTGATTCGAGCAATATTTGAACTTTAGCGTAAAGAGCAAGGTATTGAATAGAAGGCGAACCCCCTCATATACACACTAATTTCTATTTGTTTTAAGTTTTAATGTTGCTCCTTATTCTCTCCGTTTGTGCCAATATCCCGGTGCTGGGATGCTCACAAGGATCTTATTGATAAATTGTCTTCTATCCATAATAAAAAGGAATCTTAAATTTCATTTAGTTCAATATTATCTTTAATTTAGCGTCTATTTAATAAGATAATGCTATTTGTATGGTCTGTGGTTCTGGGTGAATGTGGGTCTCTCGGCTATCTCCTAGTATTAATTTATATTTAATAGTATTGAGTTAAAAAAAAAAAAATATGGATCCTGGGCTAGCTGCTGCTTTGATATAACTGTCGTGCTATTGTATCTTTGCTGTCGTGTTTATTCTTGTAGTTTAGTGTTATTTGTTATGTTATCTTTGTCTATGCCTGGTTTTTCGAGCTTGTCTTCCCATGGGCCTGTGGCAAATATATACATGTTTACGTGAATAATAAAATGATTGAACTTGAACTTGGTTGCATAGAGGTTATCCGTATCCTTTTTGAAGAAGGTTGATGAGCAGGCACTTTGACCGGGATAGTGGTTGCTTACGAGCTTAAAATTGTCAATGCCAAAATGAGGGGGTGAGATGAGCTCAAGAAACATAAAAACAGAGCCAAAACGTTAAGTTCCATTTTATTTTTACGAGTGTCCAAATATAAGGGTATTAAAAAAAACCTTCTCAGGAATGACTAAGAGTATTGAATTAAAACTATCTTGGAATTGTGACAGAGATGTTGAGGTCAAGTCAAAAGACATTCTGTTCATCTAGGTTTTCAAGTCCATAAAAAATTTATGGTTTGGGGAAGAAGAGAGTCACCCACCTCCTGATTGTAGTAATTTCTATTCATTTAAGTCTGATTCGAGTATTCATTTTGATTTCTACTCGTTTTAGGATTTTTTTTTATTTATCTATATTAGTATCTGTTCTCTTTTTTTGATGGGATTATTCTGTTCATTTTGAGTTTCATTTATTTTTTGATAATAATTTCTTGCCTGTTTAAGTTTTAACCCCTAACTAATCCCTCCAAACAGGGCCACCCCAACCTCATGGGTGCGGGTGGAGCCCATCCCATGGTTTCTTGATCAGAACCCAGGCCTATGGACGGTTGCGCTTGCGACCCTCCTCCTGAAAATAATTGCAACGAAAGAAATGTTACTCAAGCCCCGCATCTTATTGGTTTTAATTTATTACGACCTCGGCACCCCCCCCCCCCCCGAACATCCTTCGAACCTTGCTGACCAAGGTGGGTTGAGAATAACCACCTGTAATGTTTTAACCATGAATAACCTTGGATCCAAAGACCTTCTAGGGCTGGAGATTTTGAGATGTAGGGTTGACATACTTGGAATGACAGAAACACACCTTACGGGATCAGGTGATGAAGAAATCGCCAGTACAGGTCACAGGATGATTTGGTCAGGTCAAACCTCCAGTAGAAGCAGCGGTGTAGGCCTGCTCCTAAACAAGAGGCAAAGAAATGCCTCATATCCCACAACCTAATATCGGATAGATTACTCACTGCCCGCTTCAACCACAAGCATGGGAAGATGTCGATTATTGTGTGCTACGCACCAACAAATGTCTCCCCAGAGGAAGAAAAAAACAAGTTCTACTCCGCTCTGACATCTGCTCTATCCCAGATTTCCCCTCACGATGTTTTGGCCGTGGTGGCTGATTTCAATGTAACTGTATCCAACCCCAGCGGAGCTTTTAAATCTGTAGTTGGACCGGTTACCCCTGACTCTTTGAATGAAAATGGGACCTGACTCCTCTAGCTGTGCGTTATGCACGAATTGTTCATTGCCAACACCCTGTTTCACAGGAAAGACATCTATAAGCCAATATGATATAGCAACGATGGGCAAACGTGGAAGATGATTGACTATATCATAGTCAATCAAAGATGGCGCTCATCAGTTACGAATTGTAGAACATATCTTGGCGCTGAGATAGGGAATACAGACCATCAATTAGCTGTAGCGAACTTCCGCCTACGTCTTAAAGCCCAGCCTTCAGAACGGTGTCAGCCAAAGTTAGACACTCAGAAACTAAAAATTGAGGCATTCCACCAAAAGTACTCAGTTGAAATTCAGAATAGGTTCGAATGCTTGGATACACTTGTTGACCCGGACATGTTCTGGCAGACTTATATTAACGGTGTACTAGAGGTTGCCACTAATACCGTCGGTTGTATGATGTACTCAAAGAAGCCCTGGCTATCGCAAGAAACACTGCAAATCATTGAACTGTGCGGGAAAGCGCGGTTGGCCGGAGATATGCCCTCCTACAGACGGCTAAACGGGATTAGAAACAATATTATTCACCGTGATAAACAACAATTTGTTGATGGAAATCTGAAGAGCTATAAGATGCGGCACGAAAAGGTGACGTAATGTCGCTTTTTCAAGCTTGTCAGAGACCTTAGCGATGGGAAACCACCAAATATAGGCGCAGTTAAATCTGTCTCTGGCGAAATGCTAGAAGATGAAAACGCGCAACTTGATCGATAGAGGGAGCACTTCGCAAAGCTATTAAACGCCAAAAGAATCAACGTTGACCCCGACCTAACTGCATATACTCAGCAAACAACATATAAAAATTTACCAGAGCCTGATTCTCCCTCGGTAGAAGAGATACAAAATGCCCTGCAGAGAATGAAGACCAACAAGGCACCAGGAACATGCGGGATCACCTTCGAGCTGCTAGAGTTCGGAGGACTGGCAATGCTAATTTGGCTGCACATGCTGTTCTCCCTCATCTGGTCAACCGAATTGATACCTGAAGAATGGAAGGAAGGGGTAATCCTTCCTCTATGGAAGCGGAAAGGTAGCCGTGACGATTGCTCAAATTACAAAGGAATTACCCTCCTGTCAGTCCCTGGCAAACTGTTCACCATGACGTTGCTTGATATAAGCATCCAGTTCATTCGTAAGTGCTGCCGGATTCAGCAAGCAGATTTCATGCCCAACAGATCCACGACCGAGCAGATATACACTATTCGCCAGGTCATCGAGAAAGCCCGTGAGTTCCAGCGTACAGCATATTTTGCCTTTGTTGACTTTAAAGAAGCTTTCGACTCGATCGACCATGAGTCCCTTTGCTGACACTAAAACAAACAGGTCTCCCTGATAAACATTGCCGCCTGTTCAAGGCACTCTACACTGGTACAAAAAGCTCCGCCCAGGCTAATGGTCGCCGAAGCCCACTATTCGAAATAGATACTGGTGTAAGGCAAGGCTGTGTTGTTGCTCATGAACTTTTCAACGCGGTGATTGATTATGTCATGGATCGAACCACAAATCGGCTCCAATTTGGACTGAAATATGATGATAGAATCCTAGCCGATTGCAACTTCTCAGATGATATTGCCCTGATATGCACTTCTGCAACTGAACTCGAGGCAGCTCTCTGAAAGTGGGACTACATATTAGCTGGTAGAAAAAAATAATGATCATCGACCCGGCAGGAAATTCTGCCAACTCACCACCATTCATAGTATTAAGGCACACTATTGAATTTGTTAAGTCTTTTACTTACCTTGGATCTGCCGCCTCGGATAACGGCTCAGTTGAAATGGAGGTCCAGTCGCGCATCGCGAAAGCCGCGTCTATTATGGCTCGATTATGCCGTTCCTTGTGTTGAAAGCCCAGCATCAGCCGAAAAACAAAAATGCGGATTTACAACACGACCGTAACACAAGTCCTTCTCTACGGTGCTGAAACTTGGCCGGCAGCTGCTTCTGTTCGTGATTAAATAAAAAAAACAAGTTTTTTAAACTGAAAGTAAGGAGCGACATTAAAACTTAAAACGAACAGAAATTATTCTGTATATGAAAGAGACTGTCCCCTCCGCAACGCCTCGCTCTTTACGCTAAATTTTTTTATTGTTTTAAAAAATAAAGTTGTGAGACAGAGTCAAACTTTAGCGTAAAGAGCGAGGCGTTGCGGAGGGGGACAGTCTCTTTCATATACAGAATAATTTCTGTTCGTTTTAAGTTTTAATGTCGCTCCTTACTTTCAGTTTAAAAAACTTGTTTTTTTTATTTAATTTTTGAAACGTTTTTGAATAAATGCAGGTTTTGATCTTCGCTCACCGTACATGAATAATTAAAACAAAATTTTCATATTAATTTACTTTTATTTAGTTAAATGGCTTTCTCGAAACTTGTTTAATTTTATTTATGAACGTTTTTATTAGTAATAAATATACGAAACTTACGAATTAACTTACGTAACGAACTTCTATATTCATATATTTTTAATACATTTATTAGGGGGTTCGCCCACTAGTCAATACCTTGCTCTTTAAGACGAATCGAAGGGATCAAATGGTACGACCTCGTCTCAAACACCCAACTGCTGACACTAACGGATCAGACTTCCAACTCTTGTCAGCTCGCCTTAAGAACCCTACGGTGGTTTGGCCACTTAATTTGCATGCCAGAAGAAGCACCCGCCAGCACACTTCAATTTTGATTCCCCTCAACATGGCTGGAAGCGCCCCCTTGGAAGACCCCGGTTCAGATGGAGGGACAGCCTTACCCAGTACCTCTCCATGATCGGTACTGATCTCCAAGAAGTAGTAATGTTTGCGCAGGGCCGTTCGGAATGGAGGCGAAGAGTCACATCTCTCTACGCTGGACCACCAGCTGGAGCTTTAAGTCAAGTCAAGTGTTTAAGTTTGAATTATTATGGGTTTTATTTTTCCTCGTTTTACAATGGCTCTACTTTTCTTTGAAAAAGAAAATTTTTGAAAAGTATTATTTAAAATTAATCTAAAAAAAAACTAATTGAATGAAAGCATACTTTATAGCACGGAAATAAATAACAGTATTGTAGAGTCTTTTATCTTTTGCTTACACTTCAGGCGAAAAAAAAAATGTTTTTTATGTTATTTTATGGTATTTTAACTCTTTAATCACTAATTAATTACTAGTCAATTTCTTAAAGATAAATCCTTTTATTATGGTAAAAAATTGATTCAACCATATGCTATGTCACAAATCTAAAAGAAGGGAATTTCCCAATTTGGTATTTCCCAAATGAATTGTTTAGCATCTGAACTGCCTTAGTTTTCCATTCATCAACAACTTTTTTTTAGATGAGTCCTTGACAGAAAGCTCAATAGCAAGTCAAGCACCAGGTCTGGAAGCAACTGTAGTCCGTGCCAAGTTCAGTCCAAAATCACTACCAAATCAGTTGCTGAGTGCGCTTAACTTTTACCGTTGGGGACCAAAAAAAGGACTAACAAAAGACGCGTATTCCTGGGGTGGCGTAAGTGCTTATTGTGAACTATAGGGTAATTTTTCAGTTACTGGTACATAAAACATGGTTTAGACTTAAAATGAAGATAGTTTGACATGCACCATGCAAAAATTCAAGGAAGGTATACTAGCGCAAAGTTCATGCACTGAAAGTTTGGAGAATTTACATCATCTATATAACCTGTACTGTCATCTATTTTTTATGGGTATATTCTCAGTGACCCACCTACCGGTCACAATTAAAACCCCTCAAAAATTGTCGATAACTAAGATGAGATAGATAAAATTCATTCATAAATAATATAATCATTTATGTTCCGACAAATGAAGGAAGGTCAAAAGTTAAATCTCGTGGGAAACATAAAAAAAGAGCCTCAAAGTCACCTTTCAGCCTTTAACTTAAACAGAAAAGCAGGTGCGTCAATGGGGAGGGGAAGAGGTTAATTGCCACCCTACCCTCTGTTTTTTTTTGCCCTGCTTCTGGACTTCGAAAAAAAATACCTCTTTTTAATATTTTCAAAAAAAACACTGTTTTTGAAATAAAAACCGTGAATGAAATAAATTTGAATTAAATAAAATTGCCCCTCCCTTGATTTCAAAACAATACATCCGCCCTATATTTTTGTGAATTGATGCCCCTGTAGAGAAGCAGCCTTAGAAAGAGACGGTATTCAGAAGAGCATCCGCAAATGATTATCAATTTACCTGAAATTAAATCCTTCTGTGGTTTTAACCAACAACATCTCATGGAAAGCTTAAAAATATGAGCCTTTAATACACTTTAACGATTTAGTTTAGGAAGAGGATTTAAAATGTGATGCAAGTGTTCAGTAGACCATGCGCAAGCGGATGTAAAATTCCTTGAAACCTAAAGAATACCATTATTTCTGAGCGATTCAGGAAATACTTATAAGCAGCGGACAGGTTTTGCTGCTAATAACACAAAATCAACGTTCAACTGGATCCAGAACAATGCAAAGCAGCAGCGTTGCCAAAACGGTACAATTGTACCGTTTGTGGTAATAAACATTTCTTCGTAACGAACTGTAAGTAATGAGCAACTCGGTTCAATAGTAACTGAAACTCTAAAAAACAGAATTTTAAAAGCAATAAATATACCTAAAGAATAGCTTTTTATGCTGATTCAAATATATAGGGTTCATTAGAAGTGGAACCAGGGCCGGCTTCCATACTAGATTTTCAGGACCTAATGTGTGGAACTATATTCCGGAGAGCATTCGGACGGCTGAGCACCTGGGGCTATTTAAAAATAAATTGAAAAAATATTTGTTAGGTCAAGATTCAGTTTTTTTTTTTTTTTATTATTATTATTGTTATTATTTATCTTTATTACTATTATTATTAAATGAATTGATGAGAGATTGATTTTTTTTTGTTGTTTTTTAGTGTTTTTTGTTTTTTTATAGTTAATCATTAATTAGTAAATGAGTTGTATGTACCCGCCCAGTCGCAAGTGCTTTTTGGTATCTTTCTTGGGGCGGGTATTGGCATATTTGTTAAATGTATTTTGATGTTAAATAAAATGAACTGAACTGAACTGAACTGAACATTAAGTTTAATGCTGCCCATCAAAAGCTAAGTGGGGGAGAAAATTTATCCGATTTTCGAAACACACCCAAAAAGTCAAGCAATCCTAGTGATACATTATTAGAAAGCCGTAGTGTAGGTGTTTCCACCTTCTATATACGAAAATGTAGAATTTTGTAATTTTTCCTATAAAAAAGATCACGGATGCCTGTTTGTTTGTTTGTTCCCCGTGGGTGATCATATCGAACTAGTGATCCTATAAAGTCGGGAGAGGGTTTATTTGATCGGAAATCAAAAGCTCCATTGCTCTTTTTGTGTGAGCAAAGCGATGGAAGGCTACTAGACCCTCCTAACACGGTCTTTTTTCTCCAAAGACTTGCAAGGGACAGTGCTATAAGTGACATAATTTACCCATGGAAAATAAACGGAAATTTTTTTGGGGGTATTTTCTGCTGGGATAATTTTAAGTAAGAAGAAAAGCTTTCAGGGGAAATTTTAGAGAGAAAATTTTATACGAAGGAGGGGGGAGAGAACGGGATCTACTGATATGGTTTGAAAAAATATGTCAGAAATTAAATAAAAAACATTTTTTCAACTCAAAGTAGGGGGCAGCTTTAAAACTTAAAACGATCAGAAATTATTCCGCATATGAAGAGGGCTGTCCCTTTCTAAACCCTCGTTCCTTACGTCTATGTTTGAATTTTTGTCACGTTTTAAGTTTTAATGTTGCGTCTTACTTGCAGTTGAAAGTTTTTTTTCTTAATTTAATAATTCAAACGCTCTGGTACAAAGCAGTACATTTTGATATTTTAAGGTAAAGCCCAAAATTTTATAGTATATTTTTGGCCGCATTCGCCAGGTCAATTTTTATTTATTTAAATTTTCAAAATCAATCCAGTCACATCTTAGAACTTAGAAGCGAAAGAAAAGAGATTTTTTGTTGAAAGGGAACATAATATAAAAGAAGAAGAAACCTTCCTGGAATTCAAACTAATCATCGTACGAGAAGCAGGCTCAAAATTTGTTTCCGAGAGAGAAGAAGTATGAATGAAGAAATAGGAATTGGTTGCTTTGCAGTTTATTCTCAAACTTTCGTCTGTGAAATGCAAAATTACGTTGGGTGTTATAATTGCGCCACAAAGAATCATTTGTGGTACAATTTGGTCTGAAAAACGATGCAATTTGCCCCCCCCCCCCAGGATTTTGACAAAATCGTGCCACTGATTTCGAGGTAATTTTTTGTCAGGTCTAAAGGGGTTTTGGGGGGTTTCCACCGTCCAAACAAAAAACTGTTAGATAACAATTTTCCCAACAATAGTGTTTCCGCTGTCCAAATGTAAAAGTGTTTTCGCAGTTCCAAACAAATACCTGTTAGCTAACATTGCTAGCAAACAATTGGACGGCGGAAAAGCCCTTTAGAATGAAAAAAGATACTCCATTTTTTTAAAGACTGCTAATCTATTAACAATCCTAAATGAGCTTTTTTGGTTTTTCTACAACGGTGTTCGCCTGATTCAGCAGTTCAATTTGTTATTAACAATTTCCTTTTAGCTCGCAGAAACAGAATTATTGACTAACAAAATTTTGTAAGAACAATACGCAAAAACATTGACAATGCAGAAAATTCAAAAATGGGACCTTCGTATGTAAAGGAATATTTAAAGTAGCATTTAAAACCCTAAAACTGGTATTAGGGTGATAAACTATAAAATAAAACAAAAAAGTTGTCAATAGTTATTCCTTAAATGAAGAAATTTGAAATGTTATCTAATTCTTTGAATTTTTAAATTGTATGCTCGAAATACATCACTAATTTTCTCCATTTCTCATTGTAAGGCATATTAAATCTATAGTCTGTTTTTTCTAATCTGTCTTACCTTGGAATTAAATGTTTTTCTCTTTTTACTCAACCCCTCTCCCCAAATACTCTACAGTTAGCCTACTGATTACTAAAAGAATTGACATTGACATTTAGGATTTAAGAATTAGGGTTTAAGATCTAGGAACCCTAATACTAAATTCAGTTCCTCAATATCCAGGTCGGGCCTCTACGGAATCAAAAATGCAGTGGATTGTGGTGGTATCTAATGCAGTGATATCTAAAGATACCTTTAGATACCTTTAAATTTAAAGATATCTAAAATTGAAGATGCGGATTGCTTCATGTGCTTAGATTACCCATTGGTATTTCCCATGGATACCAATGGAAACCTTACTTGCACAAACCGTGGCAACAAATGGGAGCAACAATTCACTGATGTACCAACTTTACATCCTTCTACCAAGGCCGTATCCACGGGTGTATGGAGTTTGAAATCTCCCTCCTCGAAATTGTTGTCTGGCTTGCAAAAACGTAACAAGAATGTATATAAACAAATGTTTGATATATTTTTGATTTTTGTACCCCCCCCCCCCAAAAAAAAAAAATCCTAGATACGGCCTTGCCTCCCACCAAAGCAAAATTGTGAAGTTTTAAGAATAAAAGTCTATGCTTGCTGCAATGTATCAATAGTTGCTTCAATTGATTAAAAACGCAGGGCAAAAATTTCAGTCACCACCCCTCTAAGCCATCTCAAAATTTGCTAGCGGAAATTTAATTTATTGAACGTCCTCAAGTACAGGAGCTAGTAAGCTCTTATCTCAATCTTAGAGGGGTTTGATTCTCAAACTAGCAAACTGCTACCCTAACCAGTTTTGCCAACCCTTTGAAATAAACTACAAGTTTTCCGACTAAAATTGTACTGCAAGAGATGAACTTGCACCTTCTTAACAGCAGGATATAAATTTACCGTAGCAAGAATAAAATTTTCGATATACTAAGAATTCAACGAATATCAAAGTCAGAAAGGAGCAAGTAAAACCAAAATATACCAGAAAGTTTGATTGGACTAAAATATTTCTAAATGTACCGCATTGTACCAGGACCTCTAAATTATACCAACAACAGTACAATTGCACCTCGTTGGCAACACTGACCGCCACCATAGATTCTGAAGAGCACTTAACCGGGTACAGAAGACCCGATTATAGCAAAAACACTCTGGAACAAATGAATTGTAATTTTCATATTTTAAATATTCCTTTCTTGCAGTCAGACATGGTCACTTATGGGAAGAACATTATCAAACTGTCAAAAATGGTTACAACTTTTTTGAAGATGTCACCGCGTTTGCTCAGGCTTCAGCCACCACTTTATATTCTAGGTAAGATCTTGTAGCCATCATTTCATCGGTTTCATCATTCAGTAAATGATTTTGGTTAGTTATAATTCTTTAGACCGATATAGCTAATCTCAGTCAGTATACTAAATTTGTCAATTCTGTAAAAGCGTATTCACAAGGAGATAGCTAACGCCGAAAATTCACTAGCACCGGACTCGTTCATAATAAGACTTGGCTAAATTATGGTACTTGTATAAGTAAAAATTAGCTAAGAATTTCAGTTTATTTATTCTTTTTTGGAATTTAAACTCTTTTGTCCAGCCAATTGAAGAGCTGCGCTATAAATCTTTGGCTATACAGCATAAACCGCAGAGAAATTCAAACTTACGGTGAAGATTTTGTATCTTAACTAGTCAGAACTTGCCAATCGGACTATCCTTGTCTAGTATTATTTAAATATTGGTGTTAACTAATTTGTGGCGTTAAATACATCTGATCGTGAGTAGGCTCCAAGATCAGCTTTTTAGCCAAAACTTGTCAATCAGGTAAATCTTGTCTGGCGTTAGCCAAATATCGTTGTTAGCCAAGTTTCGGCGTTCGAAAACTGTCATTGTAAATGAGGTCCAAGACCTTTTTTTAGCCAAGACTTGCCTATCAGATAGATTTTGACAAGAACTAGCCAAATATTGGAGTTAGCTAAGCTCCGGCGTTAGATAGACTTGATTTTGAACAGACTACAAAATATTTTTTTCAGGGCAAAACAATTTTTTTGTCGCCTTTATGGTCAATTTTACTCCCCCCTCCCCAAAGAAAAAATCTCAGTATTGATTCAGAGTTCAAAGCAATCACACCTGTCAAAAAACGGATATTTTACGAACATCATCAAATTATTAAATTTCACAATCTAATCTCATGGAAGTAAAAGAACATTTATTTCATAACGAAATTGGACCGTTTCCGACTTGTGTTTACCTGCTACCTGATAAATGATATTTGATAGCGTTTTGCCTTATGAACTACAGATAAACTATGAGCGAAAAAATTTTTTATTCGCCGCTGTTGAACTTTCTTTTCCGTTCGCTGAATAATGACAATAAGCTATCGCAAATAATGAACTCCGCAATTAAGTTCTATAACAAGGAAAGGATAAATGAAGCCCCAGTTTTGCTGCATGAAATCACATGCGCTAACGAACAGTTGTCTATGAAAGTCAAAGATGAAGATAACGTTAAAGAACTATGTCGTACAATGGTCTCGGCGGTGAAAGATCAGAAATGTAAGCTTCCAAAGTTTGTGATAGTAGACCCACAAGAAGTTCCTATAGCTGCAGATGAAATCAGTGCAGTCGTAATTACCCGTGTCAATGAGATATGCAGAAATGTAGACGGATTTATAGAATCGCAAAGTGAGCGAAAATTCAGTCAACTACTTACCCGGACTTCAAAACCTCCGTCCCCCTCCCCAACCGTTATCATACGCTGCAGTAGTAATAAAAAACTTTCCACGTGAATTAAAAACTCCCGAATCCCGGAAGGAGTTTATTACCCAATTGTGCGAAAATGACTGTGATGAAGTTGTTGAACTGAAACGTTTTAAAACTGAAACTGAGCTACTTGTTAAGAACAAAAAGGCCGCCACACGCATCGCCGAAAAAATAGCAGTCAGGTCCAAACTTAGAAGCCCGTGCAAAGGCAGCATCATACATCGGTATCGTTACGCAAGTCCCTCGGGATGTTACAGAGGAGGAATTGAAGGCCCTCTTCATGTGCGTAATTGAGGTCAAATGTTGTGGTACTGCACAGGCATTTAAACTCTATTTCGAAACCGCAGCTGACCTCAAACTTGCCATCCACTGCCCGCCAGTGGTTGGAATGGAACGATTAAATGCGAAAAATTTCATTTTTTTGCCTCTCAAGTGTTACAAGTGCCATAAAAATGGGCATAAAGCCACTTCGTGTACAGATGTAGCTGTCTGTGGCCGATGTACGAGTCCTGAACACGTTTCATCAAAGGACAATCCCTGTACAAAGCCGATGTGCTGTGGAGCCTGTGATTCGTCGTCTCACGACTTGCTATCACGTAAGATGCCCTGAAAACCAATAAGTGATTGCAGAGAAGCCTAACTATGGAAATTAGCGCCATTTCCTGGAATATACATGGCGATGCTCTTAATAAGCGCCCTGTAATTGAAGAATTCTTGAGGAATTACGACGTGTTATGTTTGCAAGAACATTTCCTAATTGAGTGCAATTAGGAGCTCCTTGAATTCCCTGATTCCCAAGTGTTATTTTTTTCGCCAGCCAAACGTCTTCTAGGCCACGGCAGACCCTCTGTTGGTATTGCTGCCCTAGTTCACATAGCATTTCCCAGGGTCCTCTTGGAGACCTCAGCAAATCTTATCGCTATTCAAATTGCGAATTTGACCGTTATTAACTCTTACCTTCCAACAGATTACAAGTCCAAAAAAATCTGAAAAAGGCTTTGCTCTCGCGGCCAAACGTCTTGCAAAATGTGTTACCCGCAATACTATGCCCAAAAAGCTCTTGACTGGTGATTTTAATTGTGACTTCTGTGACTTGACCTCAAGTCGATCAAATCTTATCCTGAAGCTTACCAGTAATCTATAAGTTCTAACGAAAAATTGTGACGCAACTTTTTTTTCATCATACTGGGGCCACTACCAATATCGATCACGTTTTAGAATCAGGAAATCTGTCCCAAAACCAAGTGAAAGTCCTGTCTTCAACATACACTTCTGACCATTTCCTGATAACTGTCAACGTAAAACATTCTGCTGCTGCCCCAACAGCCACGATTCCAGTCTGGTTTGTCAAAGAAGAGTGGGAAAAGACAGACGCATCATCTTTCCAATTGGTCTGTGATACAGTCCTTCGCAAGATTAAGATCCCTTTCATTCTTTTACAAAAATCTGCAGTTTGTTCTCGTGACGCTGCGCGTGTGTGCTTTTGGACATTTATTGTGCTCTTATTTGCCATGCCATTAAATGCGGCACAAAAGCTACTGTGCCAACAGTGAAAATCAGGCGTGAAACGCGAATTCAAGGTTGGTCCCGGAACTCCGAACTTAAATCTGCGTGTCAGAAATCTAAGTTTTGATTCCAAGTCTGGCTTAATTGTGATAGACTACGAACAGGCTGGGTTAACTGTACCCGGAAACACGCAAACCGTGTATTTTCCAAAGCTCTGGACAAGCACAGGAACGATTGTATAACAAATTTTTCTGAAAGCGTGAACCAAAATCCTAGTACCCTGTGGAAACATGCCCTGCGACCCAAAAGTTATGCTACGCCGGATTCTGTTCCTGGTGAAGATCTCTGGGAAAACCATTACCACCGAGAGTTTGCACCTCCCCCCTCCAATATTAGTGCAGAACATGCTGAAAAGCTTAACTGCAGTTTACAATACCGAACAAATAGTTATTTTTTTGTGACACGAAGTATGGTTATCTCTGCTATAATGAAGGTGAAAAAGAAATTCAGTAAGGGTACTGATGGTATTTGCGGGGCTGCTCTTGATTTTAGTAGTGATTGTCATATTGACCACCTGAGCTTACTGTACCAAATGATATTCTCCTCTGGAATAGTGCCAAAATCTTTTTGTGAAGGTAAACTGATCCCCGTGTTAAAGCGAGGTAAACCTCCCCACCTTTGCAGTTCGAATAGACCAATAACAGTGTCGAATGTTTTTTGTAAGTTATTTGAGTTGCTAACGTGCGATGAAATTCGGTCAAAATCTTACTTTCCTTCGGGGCAATTTGGCTTTCAGAAGGGACTAGGGTGTGGTCATGCCCTGTCAGCTCTATTTGTTATACTTTTGGATGCTGATGCAGCTAGTGAATCTCTAGTTCATGGTAGCCACGATGTGCACCGTGCATTTGATTCGGTCGTCCACGAATATATTTTGTATTTGGCATATAAGAGGGGGGTCAAGCCTTCGGTGATAGGATCGTATCGGGATTTATATGGTAATTTCGTGGTCCGTATTTTATTTTGCTGGTATGAGTGATATTTATGTTGTTTTACCGGTCTGTAAGGGAGTGAGACAAGGATCTATTGTTTCACCTGATTTTTTCAATAATGCAATAATAGAGCCACAATCGCAAATTGAATGGCCATGCATAGTTCTCGTTTGAATCTAAATCTAGTTTGTTATGCTGATGACGTGTTCATGCCTTGTTGGACCATTGCGCGCCTCGAGGAGAATTTTAAAATGTTAAATAATGAATACCGTAAAATTGGTCTTAGTTTCAATGCAGCCAAGTCTGAGATTTGTTTCTTTTAATTGGAAAGATTCGACTGATGTATCTATTAGACTTGGTGATATTACCGTTAAGCCAGTGTCTTCGTTAACTTATTTAGGCCTTCCTGTCGGGACTTCCGTGCAAGATACCCGCTCGCTCATAGTTAGCCACCTGCAAAAGCGTATTTTGGCGTCATATGGTAACATTGTGGTATTTAACGTTTTAATCGCATGATTTTAGCTAGGTTGTATAACGCAATTGCGCTGCCGCATATTCTGCATATTGCACCTTTCTGGAGAATGCTTCAGAAATTAAGCAGATTCGGTCCTACTATTTTGTTATGCAAAGTATCTGTTGAGACTACCTATGTGGATGCGTAACTCATATATTAGCCTTCATTATAAAGTTACAGAGCCATGTCAGGCCGTTATAAAACAGATTGACAATTTTAACGCAAGGGTGCCGCACGAGTGGTCGTTCCTCCTGCGGCAGTAGTGTCGATGTACTGTTTTTAAGTATTTGTTCTGTATTGCTTTGTTTTGCAACTTTTTCTTTTCTTTTTTTTGTCTATTATGTTGTACTCCGTCTTCTTGCTTTTTTTGTAGTGACGGGTTAGAAAATAAATAAATAAATACCTGTCTACTTGGGCTTTTTTCGTTTGACTCATTTCAGAGTTCAATGTAACATTATTTTCCTTGTAACAAACTAACGTCATGCTTCAGTCGCTCTAAATTAGTGGATAATAAGTGGAATATATTTTTATGTTGGATTGCCAAGTAATTGCTCGTTATATAGATTTATGTTCGTTTTGATACTACGAAAATATTACTTATGTAGAGATCTAAATTGATATAACTTCAATTTTGTCTACAATTTTATCGCATCCTTTTCTAATAGTGGCGCTAACCTTGTTTTATCATAGTAAGTAAGTAAGTAAGTAAGTTTATTTGTAACTCGCAATATAAAATAAATGCGGAGTAAAAAAAAGAAAAACAAAATAATATTATCCACAAGGAAATAATAAGGAAAACACGACATAAATAACTAATAATATCCATAGAATCACTAATCTGGAAAAAAAATAAATGAGGTGGTCACTGGCGCATATCTTCCTTGGAGTGTTGGTCCTCAGATCCTTAGCCATCATGCCATCATGCTAAAATATATGTATTTATAAGTGGCCTTTGTATCTTTTCTGCATTTCGACATAAATCTTGTTTCTTCTAGGTGACATACATGGAAAGTTAAGTGACCTTAATATTTATGAAAAAGCACTGTGGCGAGCAGGTCCGAGTCTTTGTCCCGCTGATATACTTTTCCTAGGAGATTTCGTAGATAGGGGAATGTCCAGCGTCGAAGTGGTGACTTACATTTTTGCTATTAAATGCTTGTCACCAGAAAAAATTCATCTTGTGCGAGGTAATCACGAAACTAGGAGGGCGCAAAAAAGATATGGCTTTTACAAGTAAGATATATATTCCTTTTTAAATGTTAATTCATTATTATGGTATCCGTTTATTAACTAATTATGTCTATCAATCATGTCTGTTTTAATTGATTCTGTTTTTAAAATTACTATTTCTTTGAGCATATCAGGCCTGTTGAGTTTCCCAATTCAGCTGTCTATCGCAGGTTCCCACCCAACTTACCACTATAGAAGAAATTTCAAAGTGAAGAGCATTACTATGGACCAAGTTTTCAATTTCCTAGGTCAGAGGGGGTGAGGTATTTATTAAAATTAAATTGATATAGAAACCTTTGAAGCTTTTTGTGTGGGGATCATCACCCCCCTTCAAGCAACAATTTTGGAAAAGGTTTTTCCAGGGACGTTGTCAGGGGGAAGCCCTGACCACGTCTTCTTTTTTTTGTCTTCTCCCTCCGAAATTAAAATTCAAATTGTCAAGTAATTTTTTTTTATTGCCCCCCCCCTTCTCCTGAAGCCTAAAAAGAAACTATAGGCCCTACATTCGGGCCATTAAGAGCAGATGAGCCGTGTTCTACTTTTATTTTCCAAAAATATTGATAAGGTTTTGATCATGCTACAGTTTTAGCCAAGTGGTACGATAACTATGAGATAAAAATTTGGTCGTCAAACAGTTTACACAAGCTGAAAGTGCTTTCCTATTGCGCGTTTCCTTACTTAGAATTTTAATTTGGAGGTATCAAGCTTTTTGCGAGAGACATTCAGCAAAGGGTATAGTCTTTTTTCGCTATTTTTTGCTATTATATACAAGGTTGTACCTCTTTCTGAGGTTTGGTTGGGTAGGAAGTGTAAGGTAATAGCTGGTAACTCACCAGAGGGTAGAGATTTCCCGTCGTCCTAAAAAATTTTCGCTAAAAATTTTGACAAATAAAAATGCTTCTGTGAGTTAACCAAAAAATGTTGGATTTTGCTTGTTTTTTTTTGTTTTGTTTTTTAATGTTGTTCTTAACCTTGATCCTTTTTTATTTTATTTGAATAATTGTTGCTGAATTACTCTAATTTGTGATTCTTTAATTTCTTGAAAGTGAGTATTTGAGTGTATATGCGCTATTTAGAATCTTTGTTTTTAATCTATGGCTGTATTTTTATGTTAATTCTGTTAAATGATATTTTACTAACCGTGGACCGGTAAAATTCTGTTATTTAAAATATTTTTTTTATCTGTGAAAAAAAATCGCTAAAAATCGTTTTCAAAACGTAAACGTTAGAAGCACTTCCTAATATGCCGAATTAGCCTAATCCATCTGGATTGAAAACAAAATTTGAATGGCTAAAATTTGTTCATAACTAAAATCAAACGATTAATAAACTTAGTTGTCAAAAACAGAATTCAAAAAGATAAAGAACAAGGGAGATGAGAACCGTGCGTACTGGAAACACATAATCTTATGTTCAGAAATTTGGCCGATTTCTAGCAAAAGACTCTAACAAAAGAGGAAAAATTATGCTAATTCTCTGAAAATAAAATTTAGGCTAAAATCGTAGAATACTAAACAAAATGTTAGAAGGTGTTACACTAAACAAAGTGTTAGAAAGCTTCTCCTTGTTCACATGAAATTCCCTAACAGTATATAAGAAAATGGCCCAAACTTTCATCTTCTGAAGGCTAATTTTGGATTTCTTTTTTGCTTTATGTAAAGTAGTTAATCCTTAAGTTCGACCTGCACCTTTAAGTTTGAATCTCGCTCTTTTCTTCAGTCAATGATACAAGTATTTCTTCGGTATATGGTCTGTTCTTCTTTATTGAATTGTAAATATTCAAACACGTCTAAATAAATCTATATCAATTTACTGATCAGGATATATTTTGAAATGCCTTGTAAAAAATGGATTTACATGGTAAATTTGAAAAAGTTAGTGAAGATTCATTTGCTATTTTTCTCTTTGACAATGATATGTTTGGTAGTCGAACTGGGGGTGTCAATGGGGGGGGGGTACAGTTTCTGGTAGTAACTGGTTGTTTCTGGTAAACCACCAAAAGAAAATGGTGTTCTGAAAAACGGATGAAAATTTGCCAGATGTTTTCCAATAAAATTGCCGACGGGTTGTTTCGAGTACCCGACTGACTGACCGTATTTCAAACAGTAGGCTCTACGAAAAGTGTGGTTCAATCATGCTGTCTAGGGCTATAATGAAAAAGGTTAAGACGGCTAGAGCACATTCTGCGAATGAAGGATGATAGATTGCCGAAGATTATATTATTCGGCCAACCGTGTAGGGCTGAACGGAAAGCAGGTCATCCACGATTGGGGTCGGAGGATGCCATAAAGAAAGATTCAAGGAAAGTTGGAACTTCCTGAGAGTGTGTAAAGGGGAAGGCTTTGAATAGATTTAGATGGCGGAGGAGCGTGCGTAGCTGTGTTGGCCTCAAGCAGCTTGGTGCTGCAGTGAGTTATTCGTAGTAGTATTAGTATACACTACAATCATCTTTTTAAAGGTGCTCTTTAAAATGGTTTGTCTTGCGATCAATAAAATATGAACTTATATATATAAATAATATTATAAAAAAAAACTTTGACAGTATTGAGAAATTTTTGCATTGGGCGACAAGAAATCCGATTGCTGAAGCCAAATATGGCTTTTGTTAGAACCTAGCTTAAAATTAGACCTGGATCTTACACTAGCCTTCGGGATATCTGGTTGCCGAAGCGAAATTTGGCCAGTCAAACCAGACCATAGTTTAAATAAAAGATCTGCTGTAAAACTGTCTGAAGCGGAAGCTGATGCGAAATTTGGCTTCTTTTAAACCCTAGCTTGAAATTGGACCTGGATCCCACATCAGACGACGTGAAATCTGGTTACCGAGGCGAAATTTGGCCTGTCTAACCAGATCATAGTTTAAATAAAAGACCTGCTGTAAAAATGCATGAAGCAAAAACTGAAGCAAAATTTGGCTTCTGTTAAACCCTAGCTTGAAATTAGACCTGGATCTCACGCCAGACGACGTGAAATCTGGTTACCGAGGCGAAATTTGGACTGTGAAACCAGATCATAGTTTAAATGAAAGATCTGCTGTAAAAACGTCTGAAGCGGAAGCTGAAGAAATTTGGCTTCTGTTAAACCTCAGCTTAAAATTAGACCTGGATCCCCAAGCTTCGGGATTTTTTCCCATTTTTCTTGGCGAGAGACTCCGAAAAGGATAACAGGCAAATATAGTTTCTACTAGCAACAAAATTATTTTTATAATAATTAGATTAAAAGCAGTTCGGAAAGGTACTACTTTAGTAGCCTGTACTTGTGCTACTTTTCTTACAATGTGGCATCAGTGATCGGTGGTTAACAATGAAAACTTACTTTTTTGCAGTGACTACGTATTCAAAGCTTATTTTGTTCGAATAAAAAAAAAAAAAAAATTAAAAACCTTACTTTTACTTTGGTGTGGTTTCTACAGTTTGGTTTTTATTTATTTTAGTGGTTAATTTTTAAGGTCTTTAATTCGCACTGAGGATGGTCAAGCGGAGGTCTCGGCCGAAATATATGCATTGCGTTTTTATTTTCACTGGCTGCTAATGTCCTCGTTTTTTCTTATTTTCAAGTTTTTTCTTATCTTGTCCTGCTTAGCCAGTGGGATCTCAGGTATTATTTAATTATACATATGATGATCCAATAATTAGCAAGAATAATAATTCTTGCTAGTTTTTATCCTAAAAATAACAGTATCAGTGCAGTGCCGTAATTTTTTCAAAATTCGGGGGGGGGGGGGTTGGCAAAGTAGGACCCAATTTTCTCAAATCAAGTCAAAATAACAGTGAAAACTGAAAAATAAGTCATATATTACCATTAGGGTGACCGGAGCTTATAGAGGAGGAAAAATATTTCGGAATTTCGTTTGTCTCAACCCCACAAAACAATTCCCCTTTCCAGATATTGAGATAGCTGAAGTTTGAGTTCAATAAAATGACGTTAACCCGTGCCTCTCGTCACTCAAAGTTTTAAAAAATCAAATTTTTGGCCATAAGGCTGACATCGAGCCATAACTCCAAAACGGTAAATAATAACAACCCGAATAGTATCTCAAAAGAAAGCCAATATTGTTCTTCAAAATTCATATTCTATGCATAATTGCTTTTATTTTAAGTCAAACCGAGTTAAAACAGTATTCATCCCCAAACACCTGATCTGGTACCACTAGTAGTGCACTTTGTGTATTTTGTTATTAAGTAATAAATTTTGCTTTTTTGGTATATTTTTTAGTTTAAAGCAGAAATATAATAAAAAAGTAATAGTGATAGGTCCAATGACATTTTATATTTTAAAATATAAGAGTCAGGTATATAATACATATTCATTGGTCAAAGAATGTAAACATTTTTTTGCTTAGTAAATTTTCCAATCCTCCATCAACAGCCTGTTTTAATTTTTCTTTCCTGACTTTTGGGTTTACAACCCTAGTGTGCTCTGACGGTTCATTGGTGCTACCGAGCAATTTATTAGCCATTAACAACTGTTCGTCGTCTGTAATAGTGGAATTGACAAAAAACAATCCCACCAACTCTGCATTCAAATACCACAAATGGTTAAAAAAAAATTGGTCAGGGCTATTTCTGCAATGTCGTTGTCATATTCTTTATAGTCTAGCAGACTATGTAAAATACCTAAATCTTGCTTTGGTGCAATATTCCGAGCGAATGGTTTGCCCTTAAAATGTAGATTAAAGGTATTTGAAAGAAATGCTCAGGGCCCTAGATCATGTTATACTCGCTCTTTATGTGGTATGGAGGAAAAAAATTTGCTCCATTTTTTGATGGTGTGCTAGGGGCATTCAGATTTTAGATTGAAGTGTTTAGGAGATGTGGAAGTGTTTTTTCCTGGGATCCTTAAATCTTCATCCCGGGAGACGATTATAGCAGTGACTGGATTTATAAAAGAGGGTTTAAAAAGATGTAAATAATGGGTTTAAGGTTTTGTTTGTTGTTAGTAGTTATACCATTTATTTAGGTGTATGCTGGCTATTGTCTTATATAATCATTGTAATGTTTGTGTATGGCCTATCGGCTGAGTAAATTATCTATCTATCTTTCTATGAGCTTTTGGAGCATTGAACCAAGCTTTACAGTCAATTTTAATTAAAAAAAAAATGGTAAGTACAGAACATTCTTCTTCTTCAGACATCTTAAATTGACGGCAAAAAATGAAAATTATAAAGCAGTAAATAGCCATTGCCATCCACCTAGCGTGGTGAATGGCTCCTGAGTCCTAACACAGAATTGCCGTATACAGATCCAATAAATACCAGAGCCAACTGCAATAGATCTTTATAGTCATCCCTGGGATGGCTCTCAGTTAATTTGGGATCAAATTCAGCAGCAACAATTTGCAATTACTTCTGGAGGTAGAAGCTTTTGTACTAGATTGTCACTTGATACCTGTGTCGTATTTTCCTTTGTCTGTCTTGGGTCACGCTGTGCGGAATCTTTTAAAAATGTCTGGATGAGGCCCAGTAGTTGATCCTATATTTGCGTTGAATACACCTCTTAACAGAATTTCAAAGATATGAAGACGGCAATCTAGGAATAATAACTCTTCCGAACATTTGCTCCAATATGACGCTTGCTCCTTTGAGTCTTCCCGTGTTGGATGCTGTAGTATCGAAGCACATCGCCTTGACGTTGTTGGAAAGACCCCATTCATGTAGGCATTCACATACGGCTATGGCTTGCTCCTCTCCAGAGCTATTTGCTGTTACAGGAACTCCCAGCAACTGTTCCTTTTCGCCATATGAAATTCCAACAGCTATTCGCTCACATTGTTCATTTTTTTAAACACCCGGTAAAAGTTTACCGTCCCAATGGACAATCAGGGGTTTTTTCAGGAATATTTACTTTATCAAAAACTATTAGTATATTGTTCTCTGAACATTTGCATTCTATGGTGTACTGAAGTTTTCGAGACTTCATACTGAAGAGAATTAAAATATAGTGTTTCTAGAGTAGCTATTAAAATTCTTGTGGTATTTCTGTCGGATACCTTACATCGATCTAGCAAAATGGACAATTTAATGTTTGAAATGTCTTTAATACCCTTTGCAAATGAAACTTTCATCCTCTTGCTTTCAGATGGTCCTAGATCTTCTACAGCTTCTTCAGGGTTATCATTTAATCCAAGATCCCAATTTCCTGGTAGATGCTGTCTACCAGGTTCAATATTTATGCTGTATTCTCTTTTCCTTTTTACCTGTCAAACGGAACTTCCTTTGGTAAACTACTCAGGTAATCCCCATTGAATAAAAGATTAAATTTGAAGAAAAGGCTCATTATGTTTGATATTTGAGTTTCAAAATACTTTTTAATAAAAAAAATGTTCATTCCGAGACTGATTAAGCAAAAGCTCATAAAATTCTTAGAATACCTCAAACTGGCTCCTAAGGGTAACAGGTCGCGTAATTGGGACTACAGACTGTTGTAACTCTGTTTTCCTTAAAATGACAACAATTATGTACAGAACATAAAGTTTCAAGAACAACATTGACTTTCGTTTGAGATATTAAGCGTGATTTATTATTCACCATTCTGGAGTTGTGGCTCCATACGTCAGCTTTTTGGCGTGTGGAGTGACGAGTGGCACATGTTAACGTCACTTAATCGAGCTCAAATTTCGGTCATCTCAATATCTGGAAAGGGGAATCGTTTTGTGGGGTTGAGACAAACAAAATTATGACATAAATTTTTTGCCATCACCTTAATTACCATAAAGGCAAAGATATACTAAAGAAAACTAACCTGTTTCTCTGGATACTTGAATAAAAGGTAAAGGTAAAGAATACGGCATTAGAATTTACAGTCCCTACTGGCGGTGCTGATCTCTGTTTCTTGGCCCTTCAGCCAGGAAGTGCAATGGGGGGTTGGCGGCCAACCATCCTGTGCTTTCGCACACCCTTCCTGTTTACCTTCCCCAGATTTCTTCAGGTAACCATTTAGAGCTGGGTCGACTCTGGTAGAGTTTACATAGTCACACCACTGACCCCCGTCCCATACCAAATAATTGGATACACTAGGATTCAAACCCTGGCCCTCTCGGACAAGGAATTCTAGATCCAGCGCACCAATCCACTCGGCTAGGACTTATTCCCTCGACTTGAATAATGCAGGCGTTTCTTAATTTTGACAAGATTTTTTTGCGGAAACTAAATTTCAGCTGGGGGGGAGGCACACTTGGGCGAGAAGGGGGCAGTTGCTCCCCCCCTAGAAAATTACGCCCCTGTATCACTGGGGGTTTATGGGATTTACAATTTTATGACTGTTTTTGGTTAATACTTATTATTATTATGATTTATGAAGAGACGTCCAAAACTGAGTCGAGGCTCAGGCTACAAATACTGGTTGCTTCTATATTGCCCTCTCCCCTCACTACGAAAAAAAAAATGTAATTGATATTTAAAATAGGAATCACTTGATACCCTAAAATAGATTAATTTGATTTCTAACAGCGTAAAATCATTATTGTGAACAAAATCTTTACTGTTTCCTTTCAGTGAATGTCTGCAAAAATTCGGTCCAACATTTGGCGAAGAAGTATGGGAAGAAGTCAACAAAGCTTTTGACTGTTTACCAATTGCAGCCGTTGTTGACGGGAAATTATTTTGTGCTCATGGTGGAATACCTCCATCAGTTGGGGGGTATGTGGTAAGCAACTATAACAAAGATATACCTTGTCCTTTGCCTGACCCCGGTGAAGTGGGTGTTGCATGGGAGACGTTGTGGTGTGACCCTGTTGAGTAAGTAGTATTTTATATTTGAATATATTCTTTTATCTCGTGGTACCACGCACATCAGCACTTGTGTATAGTTAATTGGGAAAATGTTCCATACGGGCGTTCTTGTTTTCCATAACTTTTAGTGCATAATTGTAATCATTTAAAAAACTCAGGCAAGCTCATTTTTTAGTAAAGCACTAGTTTTTAAGATTATATAGTTATTTTACTTACCTAAAACTTATTTTTATAATCAATTTTCGCTTGTTTCATTTTTTAATGTGCAAACTATACAAACAATCTTTATTCGAACTGGGCGGTGAAACTTCAAACGAAGCTCATTCGATTGGATATTGAAAGACCTAGTTTCCTTTTTAAGAGTCAAAAGCGATTGGAGGGCAACCAGCCCCCCTCCAACAACCATTAATTCCCCAAACATCCAATCAAAATTTTGAGAAAGCCATTTTGTTCGTCATGGTTGAAAAGTACAATAACTATGTCTTTTGGGATGTCACACCCCCCCCCCTTCCTCCAAAAAAAGCCCTCGGGGTAAGGGCCATAATTTATGCAGCTCGGTCATTATAATATAGTATTTATCAAACAGTTCGTGGTAACGAACTGTAAGTAAGGAGCGACCCGGCTCAATGGTAACCGAAACTCTAGAAAACGGTATTTTGATACAAATAGATACATCAAAAGAATTATATTTTAATGCTGATTTCAAATATATAAGTTTCATCAAGTTTAATCCTACCCATCAAAAGTTACGCGCCTGAGAAAATTTGGCTGATTTTCGAAAAAAGGGAGAAAGACCCCCTAAAAGCTATAGAACCTTAATGAAAATTACACCATCATATTCCACGTATCAGAGAACCCCACTGTAGAGGTTTCAAGCTCCTATCTACAAAAATGTGGAATTTTGCATTTTTTGCCAGAAGAAAGATCACGGGTGCGTGTTTATTCTTCTTTTTTTTCCCAGGGTTGATCGTATCGACCCAGTGGTCCTAGAATATCGTGGGAGGGCTCATTGGAATGGAAATTAAAAGTTCTAGTGCCCTTTTTAAGGGACCAAAAAAAATGGAGGGCAACTAATCCCCCTCCCACGCTCATTTTTTTTCCCAAAGTCACCTGATCAAAATTTTGAGATAGCCATTTTGTTCAGCATGTTCGAAAATATTATAAGTATGTCTTTTAGGATGACTTAATCCCCCAAAGTTCCCGGGGGGAGGGCTGAAAGTTATGAACTTTACCCAATGTTAACATATAGCATTGGTTATTGGGAAGTATACAGACGTTTTCAGGGGAGATTTTTCCTGGTAGTGGGGGGGGGGGTCGGGGGTTATGTGGGAAGATCTTTCCATGAAGGAAGTTTTCATGGGGGAAGGGACATTGCTATGAAGGGGACGCCGGACTTCCCAGCATTATTTAAAAAAAGATCAGAAATTAAATATAAAAAAAACAAGTTTTTCAACTGCAACAGCAGCAACAACAAAACTTTAAACGAACAGAAAATATTACATATATGATTGGGTTCACCCCCCCCCCCAGTCAATACCTCGCTCTTTAAGCCAAAGATTTTTTAGTACTTTCATAAGAGCTATTTATTCTAATTAACGGCCTTTGTGATTAAGCGGTCATTTTTAAAGAATTGGAACAAAATTCGAACTTTCGCTTAAAGAGCAAGGTATTGACTAGGGGGTGAACCCCCTAATATATGTATTAAAAATATATTAATATAGAAGTTCGTTACGTAAGTTAATTCGTAAGTTACAAATATTTATTACTAATAAAAACGTTCGTAAATAAAATTAAACAAGTTTCGAGAAAGCCATTTAACCAAATAAAAGTAAATTAATATGAAAATTTTGTTTTAATTATTCATGTACGGTGAGCGAAGATCAAAACCTGTATTTATTCAAAAACGTTCAAAAATTAAATTAAAAAAACAAGTTTTCTTAACTGAAAGTAAGGAGCGACATTAAAACTTAAAACGAACAGAAATTATTCCGTATATGAAAGGGGCTGTCCCCTCCTCAACGCCTCGCTCTTTACGCTAAAGTTTGACTTTCTCACAACTCTATTTTTTTTTAAACAATGAAAAACTTTAGCGTAAAGAGCGAGGCGTTGAGGAGGGGACAGCCCCTTTCATATACGGGATAATTTCTGTTCGTTTTTAAGTTTTAATGTCGCTCCTTACTTTCAGTTAAAAAAAACTTGTTTTTTTTATTTAATTATTGAGAAAGGTGGGCCTTTATTTTTCAAAAAGACGAAGGGCATTCAGGTGAACCTTTTAAAAAATAAAAAAAAAAACTTCCGAAAAATAAGTTTTTCAAAGAAAAGTAAAGGCCATTTTAAACTTAAGCTCAGCAGATAGAAATACCTGTTAAAATTCAAACTCAAAACGACTAGAAATTACTATTAAAAAATAAATGAAACCCAAAATGAACAGAAATCAAATAAACAATCATAGGAAAAAACATACAACAAGTAATAATATAAATGAATAAATAGATCTTAAAGCGAGTAATGCTTAGATTGAATATGAAAATCAAGCTTAAAACGAAAAAAAATATTTTGATATTGAAGTATAAATGAAATTTAAAACGAACAGAAATTAAATAAACAATCAATGCAAACAAACATACAATAGATGTTAATGTAAATGACTAAAGAAATCTTAAAACGAGTGAAACTTAAATTGAGTATGCAAATCAAGCTTGAAACGAAAAAAAATCCCTACAAACAAGAGTTTTGGTGTCGCCTCCTTCTCACTGTAAAAGTATAAAACCTACTGCGTCATTGGCGCTTTACTGAAAACCAATTTTATTACAAATATTTTCTTTTGTACTTAATATTGAATATAAACATTAAAATTATAGTAAAATAATGAACTGATGAGCTTTCAACAATTAACATCATTATGCCTCAAATATTCAGTTTAATTTATTAGTTCTTTCTAAAGTTGTTCAAGACGAATATAGTTTCACTACAAACAATAGTTTGGATACTACCCCTTTCCTTAACTGTAATTAAAAACCAAAAGCCTACTGCATCATTGGCGCCTTACTGAAAAACGAATTATATTGCAAATATTTTATTTTCCAGTTCTTACAGCATTGAAAATAAAAATAAAATTAGAGTGAAATAAATTCTTGAACTGATTGATCTTTCAACAACTAATATCATTATAAATCAAATATTCAGTTTGATTTTGTTTATACTTTCCAAGACTGTTCAAGACGCATATAGTTTTCAGTAAAGCGCTAATGACGCAAATCAGTTCTAACAGATTGTACTTTCTGGCTATCCATTTGTGGCCAAATGAAAAGCAGGTCCTTCTCGAACGAGGTATGAAGAGGTAAATAGAGAGGATTTAAAGGAACCTGAGACTACATGGGAGAGGCTAATGAGTAAAGCTTCAAATTATTTGGGATGGAGGAGAAGTAGGCGCAGCTGTGCTTGTCTCAGGCTTACTGGTGCTGCAGTAACTTCTTTGAAGAAGTAGTAGTATTAATTTTAGAAATACGTTGTAGGTATCGAGACATAAATACGGAGATGGACGTGGACAAAGAAGGATTTGGCGAAAATTTCAAACGTAACACTGCGCACGTATTTACACCTGATGCCTTGGAACACTTTTTACAAGCAAATGGACTCTCCCATGTCATCCGAGCTCATGAAGCTTCAGACACTGGATTTGAGGTAAACCCTTATGGCTTATGCCAAGAGGCGTCGATAGCTTTCAGTGACCGGGTACAATGCCGGCTTTGTGCTCCCTCCGTCACCCCTCCTCCCAGATCATGATAATGACAAAAAAACTCTAAATTTAAAACTCCTTCAAAGGTTGCGCCAGGGGACTGGCCGGGGACAAAAGCACCTCAGTTTGTATAAGGCTGTCGAAAAATAAAAAAAAAAGATTATGCAGTTTTTCATTCCTCTTGGGTAAAGTCTCACTCTCATTAGTAATTTGTTACGTATCAACGTCTTGATATTATCGTTTTGGACCAATCAGGGCCAATTACAAAAGTGAAAACATTCTGACTGGCTAAAAATGATCATGGCTAGATAAGCACAATTATGAATTGAGCTTAATATATACCACATCACAGCCGCCTAAATTAACAAAAATACAAGGCAAACTAAAAAAAAAAAAAAAAAAAAAAAAAAAAAAAAAAAAAAAAAAAAAAAAAAAAAAAAAAAAAAAAAAAAAAAAAAAAAAAAACATATAATCAAGTATTAAGATATGTTCCAAAAACGGCGTTGGGGGTAGAAATTTTTTGTATGCGTTTCGCCAGACTACTAGCGCCTCATATGGTGGCAAACTTCTCTTTCAATTTTGTTCACTAAAAATTATATTTACAACTAAAACAAAAATATGGAAATACACATTCCCCACAACATTATATAGATAGATAGATATTTATTTCGAGAAATTACTATCAAAATCCCTGAAGGGCCGAATTCGAATTTCGAAGTCCATAAAAAACAAATAAACAAGAAAATCATAACAGAAGCACAACAACTAAAAAATTGACAAACAATGCAAACAATGCAAAAAAATAAAAAAAAACATAAATATCGGAATGCTATATGATTCCTTTGTCCCTTATACTACAAAATACAAAATGGCAACTAGTTAAAAAGAAAAAAAACTGATAAAACTGAAAAAAATAAAAAATATATCCGTTAACAAATGTTTAAAAGACAACATAAAAAGGGGATAGGGGAAAAAAGAGTAAAAAGAAAAGCGAGCTGTTTCTTTTATCATGTAAGAGATAAGATAAAATGTATGTACAAATTAACAACTATTTATTATATCAGTAAAAAAAGGGATAAAAGATTTCTTATACCGCAAGGTGGTACAAAGAATGGGAGATAAGGTGGGGATAGGCTGGGTTACAGTTCGTGGAAGACGATTTCTATCAGGTACATGGTATTCAGGGAATAGGTTCGCAGTACGGGGCTTCAAAAGTGCCAACTTACCAAAACGGAGGCACAAATTATTTCTTCTTCTCTCGAGGGTTTCTAGTTTTGAAATATTTAACAAATGCAAATATGGTATCTTGCCCTCTTTAAAAATAATTCTTAGAGCTCTCTTTTGGACATTTTCAATTTTTTGTGTTGCTTCATTTGAGGGGTCAGGGTGCCACACAGGACAAGCATACTCTAATAGGGGACGCACAAAAGAAATGTGTACATGTAGTAAATGTGATTGAGGGCAACTAAATTTATTTAAAAGTTTAAGGAGGGAAAGCGAGGAGTTTTCTTGTCGTAGGATATTATTTATATGGGCATCCCATTTCAAATTGGAAGAAATTGTAACACCAAGGAGTTTAAGAGATGTGACAGAGGTTTCAGGAGGAATAGGAGCAAGAAAAAGGGGAGGGGATTTAAGGAAACTTACTGAGACTATTGCGGATTTAGAAGGGTTAACTGTCATGTCAAGGGAAGAGGCCTCACAGGCAATATCTTGGAGTATGCCCATTGGGTTGCTAAAAATGTTTTTATGACATCTCTAAAACTGTAAAGTCATCGACAAATTTCCACCTATTGTCATAAAGGGTTGAAAGGGTATCAATCATAAGAGAAAAAAGGAGAGGGCCCTAGAATAGTCCCCTGAGGAATGCCATTAAATATGGGGAGATGATCTGAGAAACAATTTAGATATTTAACTGCTTGAGATCTATTAGAGAGAAAAGAGGCAACGAGCTTAACAAGGAAAGTTTCAATGTGGAATTCACCGGGCTTGAGAGAAAAGGAGGACAGCGGACAAATTATGGGGATATTATTAAGTTGGGATGGAACTACGGTGGAATTCGTCTCACTATTTGAAGTTTTAGAAACTCTGCATGGAGGTGTTACCTGTGGATCATTCTGCCTGCTTATTCTTAAACCAGTCATACTGGTAGGGTAGCCAGGGGGGGATAAAGTGCAAGGGAAGGGAGAAAGGTTTCCTGGTGATCTGGGAATAAGTCAAATTGGGAGTGTTCTTTATATGGAAGGGTGGGGGGTCAAGATGATGCTGAGGGAGGGAAGTACGGTGGAGGGTGTCTGAGAGGGGAGGAGTCGGGTTTGTTTCGGCAAATAACGGGTGGAGTCCAGAACCGGTCGGTAACTTCTTGGACGCACGGAGAAGAGCGGAGTCGAAAGGAAGTGGATTTTTGGGAGGAATATGAGTGAGGGGGTGTTTGGGGATGGTCCGAATTGAGTAAAATGATTGTGGGGGTTGGACTGACTGGGCATGCGTAAGTACTTGGGCGGAGGATTGTTTCGAGGGATGGATTCCTTAGGTATACTGCTCTGTATCGGGTATGCAGGGGGATAAGACTGAAATTCGAATGGAACACGAACTAGGAAAGGGAGGGGAGTCGTGAATTCTTTCGGCGTCACCCTAAAAAACGTTGGGTTTTAAAATTACGCTCCAACCCTGAAGATGCATGAGCAAAAGTACACGACTTATCAATACAAGATAAAACAGAACACAGATCAACATGGTCAAAAATACACTTATCAGACACACAGACTCCCGAAATAAAATGACGACAAATATGTAAAAACTTGCAGAAACTACTATCGAAATGCTTGCAGATCACATTTTCCTTCCTTCTTATTTTTACATTTATTTCAGATATGTAGGGTACCTCCATTGAGTAGGAGGCGCGGACCAAGGGGGGACCCAGTCCCTGGGGGTCCTTAATTGAAACTGGGGCACCCTCGCCCGGGGGCCGTAAATACAGGCGGAGGAGGAAGAAGGCCCCTCGAATGTACACTCAGCAGGGCCCACCGGCGTGTGGACACGTCCCGTCAGTTACAAACCTTCTCCCAGCAATGGGTTAAATTGCATGGTGAAGCAGAACACCATCGTGGGAGGATCCCCTATAGGAGGACAACTGCGAAGGGCGGAGGATCCAGATTTACGGACAACGGCCTCTGCAAGGTGGTGGAGAGGAGTGGCTTGCCGCCACCACCCATTTAGCCAAGAAACCACCTCTCTTGAAATCATGAAAAAAGGGTCCAGTATTATACGAACATCTGCTACCGCGTCCGGGGTAACCGACGAACAACCAATTTTCATGGATGAAAATGCGATTTTACATGCTACCGCGTCCGGGGTAACCGACGAACAACCAATCTTGAATGATAATAATGCGATTTTACATGCTACCGCGTCCGGGGCAGCCGACGATCCTAGGCCTAGGACGACCCCCACCCGGGGTGAAAAACCACACGGTTGTTCCGTTCCGACAAAAACCTCCCTACACTTTGGCACGCTAAACATCCGAACACTTGCCAAACCGGGAAAACTAGATCTTTCCCTTAGAGAACTACAGAGGTACAATTGGGATGTTATTGGGCTCTCTGAGACTCACCTCCCCCGAACGAGTGAGGAAAACCTCTCTGGAGCCTCCCTCTTGTTGTCCGGCCGCAAGGACGGAGTTCATCGACAAGGTGTAGGATTCTTCGTATCATCAACTGCCAAAAAATCTCTAATCTCCTTCACCCCAGTCTCAGAAAGAATAGCCGTCTTACGACTAAAGGGAGCTGCCAAGAATATCTCTGTCGTCCAAGTCTATGCCCCAGACTCCGCCAGAAGTGAGGAAGAATGCGATGAATTCTATTTCACACTACAAAGCGTCATTGACCAAATCCATAAGAAAGACGTACTGATTGTCATGGGGGACTTTAACGCTATAGTAGGTATGGATAATACCGGTCGATCCGATATAATGGGGACTTTTGGTCACGGAAAACTCAATGCGAGAGGGGAACGATTGCTCGACTTCTGCCGAGAAAACGAGTTATTCTTAACGAACACAATTTTCAAACACCGCCATCGACGTAAAGTGACCTGGAGATCCCCAGACGGTAAAACCGAGAACATGATTGATTATATCCTGATATCGAAGCGCTGGAAGTCTTCCGTACTAGACACAGTAGCATTACCTGGAGCAGACTTCGACTCTGACCACACTCTCCTGATGTCAAGGTTCAAGCTAAGAATGAGAAAATTGCAAAAAGCAACAAAAATCCCAAGATTCCGGCTGGATCTGCTGCGGGATCCCGCAAAAAGGCAGACCTACACTTCCACTCTATCTGAAAAATTCCGAGAGATCCTGAAAAATCATTCTTCCTTGACCACTGCTAATGAGATAGACTCCCTGACCGAGCAGGCTACATCAGCTATCATAGAGACAGCGAATGACGTCCTTGGAAGAAAAACTCCAAATGAAAAACCATGGATCACAGATGAGATCATTGCGCTATGCGAGGATAAGCGACTTTTTTGCAATAAATTCGACCGTCACAGTTGGGATACTTACAAGCTCCTCAAGAGAAGAGTAGAGCGAGAGATCAGAAAGGCACTACGTAACCACCTGCGAAAGAAATTCGAAGACTGCGAAGTACTGTCCAAGAAGGGGAATAGCGGAGCAGTTTTCAGAATGGTACGCGAGTTAAGCCGGAAAAAAGAGCCGCAAACATCAGTGATCCTGGACAAAGACGGAAATGAGATCTACGATTCAAAGATGAAACTTGAAAGATGGAAAGAATACTTTAACGATAAACTGAATCCCCCAGTAGCTGCGGATCCTAAAACACTAACCCGCTTCCCCATACCCGACCAAGAACTCAGACCACCACCCCCACTCAAGTCAGAATCCGAGTCAGCAATCAAGACGCTCAAACAAGGAAAAGCCCCTGGCCCAGACGGAGTCACCGCTGAACTCATTAACGTCGGATCGGATGATGTAACTGATCTGTACCATGCCATTGTGTCTGCGGTGTGGGAAACCGGCCACGTACCCCGTCAGTGGTGCAAGGCTGCCATTGTTCCCATTCACAAAAAGGGGTCAAAGAAAGAGTGCGGAAACTACCGTCCGATCAGCCTCACGAGCCATCAGTCACGTGTCCTGACAAAAATCCTACTCCGACGCATTCAAGCAACAACTGCCTTTGCCATTGGAGAATATCAGGCCGGCTTCCGCCCTGGAAGATCAACAATCGATCAGATATTTGTCGTTCGGCAGCTCATGGAACGACACATCGAATTCAACCAAGAACTCTACCAACTATTCGTTGATTTCCGTCAGGCATTTGACCAGATTCGCGAAGGACTATGGCATATCCTCCTTCACTACGGTATCCCTTATGAGATAGTCCAAATAATCAAGAGTCTGTACGACCAGTCCCGAGGCCAAGTAATAACCGTTGATGGGTTGTCAGAAGAGTTTACAACTTCGTCAGGAGTACTCCAGGGTTGCATCTTATCACCACATCTCTTCAACCTCTTTCTAAATGCCGTTCTGTCGATGATGCAGTCGGAATATGGCGCAACAATAGGAGGGGTGTTAATAGAGAATCTTGCCTACGCTGATGATATTGATGAGCTAGCCAACTCTACACAAGAATTGCAGGCACAAGCTGATAAACTCTACGATACCACAAAGCCGTTCGGGATGGAGATCAATGCCAGCAAGACCAAAGTCATGGTAACTACGAGACGTGAACTAGACAACCCGCCCATTATCACCATAGGCGGGAGACAGGTTGAAACGGTTGATCACTTCCTGTACCTTGGTAGCCTACTCTCCTGAGATAATTGCCATAGCTCTGACGTGAAACGTCGAATTGCACTTGCTAGCTCTAGCTTCCGAAGACTAGCCAACCTCTGGAAAAGTAACCACCTATCCAACAAACTCAAAATGCGCCTATTCAACAGTTTAGTAATCCCCATAGTTATTTATGGATGTGAAACATGGACTCTGAAAACCGAAGACGAAATAAAACTTCTAGCTTTTGAGGTGAGATGCCTCCGTCGCATTTCTAGAATCAAATACACTGACCGAATCACAAATGTGGAAGTACGTCAAAGGCTCCAGTCCACTGAAACCATACTCAATAAAATTAAGAAGCAACAACTGCGCTGGTTCGGCCACGTCAAGCGAATGGAGCCGAGCCGCCTTCCGAAAATCGCCCTTGAAGGATCCCTCCATGGCCTTCGCCCACGAGGCAGACCACGAAAACGATGGATGGAGAACTTCCACTTCGACAACGTCAAGATAGCCCAGTTATCACGTATCGCACCAGATAGAGCAATGTACCGAGCCCTTACGCATGAGCTAGCAAGAGGAGTGGCCCCAAAACGTCCCACGAGGATGGCCGGGACCTTAAGTTCAGTATATCACCTGATAATTTTTGTCAAAAACGGATACGGATAGCAACTCAGGCTCATCAGTCACTACCGTGTAGTATGACTACTGTAGTATGACACTTGTAGTATGACTTTCGTTTAGTTCATTATCACCTGATAATTTATGTAAAAAACCGGAAGTCACCGGTCTATTCACGAACTCAAGGGCGTCATCAGTAGTCATACTACACGCAGTGACGTAGGTATTTGTATGCTCTCATGGGATATTTTGCAATTAATGCTGGATTTGCTGAACTCTGATAATTGATCCCCTAGTGTAGTAATAATTGCTTCGTTGTTTTTTAAGTCCTCTTGTAATTTGGTGATTTTTGATTTAAGGGTCACTTGATTGTTTTCTAGATTGTAGGGTTCATCTTCCATAACAAGGCGGTGAGAATTATGGGAGTTGAAATTTTCACTTAATTTTTTAATTTCCAGATCACGTTCATGGAGTATATCGTTACCAATTTTTTGGTCATTGAGAAATATGTCAACTTGTTTTTTCAAATCTTCTATGGCTACTTCATGGTCTGAATTCTTCTCTAACTGGGAATTGTATTTAGCTCGGAGATCAGCCAGCTGTTTGATATGTTTAACACTTTCAACACAAGGGGGGACTTGGGAAGCTTGATTTTTTGAAACTGATTTTGGGGTTGTAGGTTTTGTGACAGACTTGGGTGTAGAGCGTGGTTTAGAGCCATGGGATGGAGAAAGTGGTGTTAAAGGTGGTTCAGGGTCATCATTCAAAGAACGGGGGGACTGGCATTTTAAACATAACCACTCACCACATTGTTTTCTTTCCTCAATAGAAATGCCTGCACACTTTGTATGAAACCACTGTTGACACCGACTGCACTGTTCCATTAGCGGCACGAAGTCTGCACTCTGGGCATGTGAATTTCATGGGCCTTGACATAATAGTGAAACAAAAAATCCAGATTATATAGCTCGAAACTGGTCAGTGACTGAAATTGGGATTATAATAACTTCCAAAACGGGTTTCAAAAATTTAACCCAGCATAGGCGTTAACAGGTCAAATGCCAGAAAGAGACTCAAAGATTAACGGTTATTTATTGTCCTGGAAAATAAATAATCGTACAAAAACTTTGAAAAAACACCCTCCTAACTTAAAAACATGAAAAATAGAGGTTATATATTGATTAACCAAAATGTATTTAACCACCTATGGTTTAGTCAACATTTCAAAAATTGTAACAAATTCTATTTTAAGTTGTAACAAATAAAGATTCTTCACCAAGGTATATTACAATTTTATTAGTAAAGCTTAACCTAATAATAATTGGCTGACAATCTTTTACTGTAAATACATCACCATTTTCATTATTGTTTTTTATTTTAGTGTATTGTGTACAAAGTTTTTTAAAATTATTTATACAAGTTTGAAGTAAAATAACAAGTTAGGAGTGCTTTTACTAATTTAATGCTCTATAACTTAAACAAAGGATAAGTTAGTGACCATCAATTTTATATTAACCAATGCGATTGAGAAAACAGTCGAAATTATAAAATTCCCTTATAAACTAGAGTGTGTGTGCTAGTCTTGATTAGGCAAGTACACAGAAATTAATTTCAAAGCTTAGGTTTCCTTTAAGGGAGGAGGGGAGAGGCATAGAAAATTATAAACTTGTCAAACAGTCTAACTCTAGGATTACTGTAAATATTACAGTGGAACGACACAAATTTTTAAGATATATGTAAGGCGAAGACCATGACCTAATATTCGGCAGGATTGCCAATTTTTTTTAACATAAGACGGTTTTTAAACCTCTTTGGCAAAAACTACGTCATTTATAGTAACAACCTAACTGACCGCTAGATGACGGGTTGAACGAAAGCAGTCGACATGGAGGCAAATTTAAGCCGTTTGCTATGTGTCATGTTTGGACTAACGAGTGTTTTTTTTTTACTGTGAACATCAGATTTTTCATGCAAACTTGATGTATTTTTTAGTTAGTTTAGTATCAAAATTCTTCCTTTCTTATCATTATTAAGAACAATAGACGGGATTCCAGATATCATATTTAGTCCACTCTTACTTTCATATACCAGTGCCATCGATTATCCAAGACAACCCATTTTGAGCAGTCATGTATTCTCGTTTTAACAAACTCGTATTTTCGTCCGCTATTTTGGATTTGAGGCACCTAGCGGTGCTACAGTACAACTTAGGTTATTTTTAAGCTCATATTCAGAACATCTGCCGTCGACTACCCCATACTAGCCTGTTTGAACGGTCAAGTCTTCTCATTCTGACAAACTCGTATTTTCGTCCACCATCTTGGATTTACAGTCACCTAGCGGCGTTCCAAGGAAAAATTTTGTTTGCGTAGTCGAGCCATAATAAAATGCCTGATTGAAAGTACATCTCAGCCGATTTTGGTGCGTTCCCCGAAAACGGAAGTATTCTGGTGTTTTTCGACGCTGTTTGCCCGCACTGATATGGAAAGTATAAGAAATGATAGGGAGTAGGGGCCATTTTGGAAATCTAGAAAACTTTGGGAGTTGGGGGTTAGGCACAAATCTGCAGTCTCAATGAAAAAATTTACCTTAGATTGCAGCGCCTGTGTCCTAATTTTGCCGATGCATGGAAAATTTGCAAATGCACAAAATCATCTTCGTTTTGAGATGATAATGAAGATGATAAATGTTCGCTCAGATCAACGATTCTAAGTTCTAACGATTTATATAGATTCTAACGAATAGATTCTAAATAGACTTGAATATATTCTAACGATTCTAAGTAAGTAAGATTTGAACTGCTTGGATATATTGTAATATTGAAAAGGCACAACAGTTTTGATTTGTTTCGAATTTAGTATAATAAAAAGGGAGGCGGGTGCAATACCCTATTTTAAAACGAAGATGATAATGTTCGCTCAGATCAACGATTCTAAGTTTAGAATATTTCTAAGAAGCCCTGAGTTAAAAGTTATATGGCGAAAAAAGATGAAAAATAAAATGGTTTAAACCAACGAAAAGCAGTAAATTTGGTAAGCGAATAGCTTATTTTAGTTTTGAAAGAGATTTTGCCATCTTTATTTAAAATGAGTCGATTTGGCGAAATTACGTAAATAAAAAGGGAACGAATTTCGCATTTTATCATGTCTGTTCTAGAAAATTCACTTTCGGAGAGAAAAGAGGAAGAAGATTAAAATCTTGCGCGACAAATCAAAATTTTTTTTTTCAAAATTACAGAACGATTTTAGATTTTGATTTGGCTTTAACTATATATTTATTAACTATACAGTACTCTACGAGACTTTCTTCACAGAGTTTATGAATTGTATTGCTAAATTTTGGACATTCTCTCCCAGATCTTAGAATAGGTATCAAAATTGGATTTTGACATATTATTACGTATATTAAAGGGGTTTCCCCATCCTCAATATTTTGTATTTTACACTATAGTTTTTATTAGAACTTTCAGAAAGACTTATTATTCTGATTACAGTGTCTTTGTGTTTCGGGAGTCGTTCTTAAAGAGTAAGGACAAAAAGTAAAAATTTTGCTTCAATAGCAAGGCATTGAGGAGAGTAGGGCAACCTCCCTTCATACACATAAATCTGTTCGTTTTAAGTTTTGATGTTGCTTTTTACTTTCAGTTGAAAATCCTGCTTTTTATATTTAATTTCTAATCATTTTTAAATAATACCAGGAAATTCTGTTCCCACTCCATAGAAACTCCATCCCTCCTGCTCATTGAAAGGAAAAAGTATCCAGTTGGGAGTTTGATTTCCAAGATGTTAAAGGAAAATTTTTCATCATATGTCTCTGCTGTATTTTGATCGTTTTTAACGTTGAATGACATTTTCGGAAGAAAATGAACTGCTTCAAAATCGGCTAGCACTTTCCACCTTCGTAGAATCTCAGAAGGGACACCATTTGGAAGGTTTTTTGTCTCCTCTTTTATGCTGCATTTTCAGTTCACTGGCTTTGATTCTCCCCCAGTTTGGCGTGTGGAAGTGTTTGGCAGCACGAATAATATTCACCTTTTTTTTTGTCAATTATGATTGTAGCTGAACAGTGGCTTTCAGCTACCTTTCGACACATCTTCATGATGACAACTTCAAACCTTTCTTGCTTAAATAATGAAGCGGTGCTGATAGCCTTCATAGACAAAAAAAACTCGCTTCAATTCTTTAAAGATATAAATTCCTTTCACAATTCCTTGACACCAATAAAAAAAAAAATTTGTTTAATATTTCTTTCTCTTTTTTGTACACCAACTCCATCACATATTTTGTATATTTGATAACGGTAACAAAAATAACAGTAATAACCATAAGAAATATGTATTTCTTAATAACAATATTATCTAAATTGTGAGAGTGGGGGAGGGGTTGCTCCTCAAGACATTTGTCAATGAGACAAACCCTTAAATAAATATTTCAGAAAAAAGGTGCAATCTACCATGAGCAAAATTCTCATGTGGATGCAATTTTCCATGCATTGGCAAAATTAGGACACAGGCGCTGCAATTTAAGGTAAATTTTTCCATTGAGTCTTCAGATTTGTGCCTAACCCCCGACTCCCAAAGTTTTCTAGATTTTCAAAATGGCCCCTACTCCCTATCATTTCTTATACTTCCCATATCAGTGCGGGCAAACAGCGTCGAAAAACACCAGAATACTTCCGTTTTCGGGGAACGCACCAAAATCGGCTGAGATGTACTCTCAATCATGCTTTTTATTATGGCTCGACTACGCAAACAAATTTTTTCCTTGGAACTCCGCTAGGTGACTGTAAATCCAAGATGGTGGACGAGAATACGAGTTCGTCAGAATGAGAAGACTTGACCGTTCAAATAGGCTAGTATGGGGTAATCGATGGCAGAGGTTCGGAATATGAGCTTAAAAATAACCAAAGTTGTACCGTAGCACCGCTAGGTGCCTCAAATCCAAAATGGCGGACGAAAATACGAGTTTGTTAAAACGAGAATACATGACTACTCAAATTGGGTTGTATTGGATAATCGATGGCACTGGTATATGATTAAATAAAAAAAAAACGAGTTTTTTTTAACTGAAAGTAAGGAACGACGTTAAAACTTAAAACGAACAGAAATTATTCCGTATATGAAAGGGGCTGTCCCCTCCTCAATGCCTCGCTCTTTACGCTAAAGTTTTTCATTGTTTAAAAAAAAATAGAGTTGTGAGAAAGTCAAACTTTAGCGTAAAGAGCGAGGCGTTGAGGAGGGGACAGCCCCTTTCACATACGGAATAATTTCTGTTCGTTTTAAGTTTTAACGTCGTTCCTTACTTTCAGTTAAAAAAACGTGTTCTTTTTATTTAATTTTTGAACGCTTTTGAATTAATGCAGGTTTTGATTTTGGCTCACCGTACACGAATAATTAAAAAAAAAATTGAATATTAATTTTACTTTTATTTGGTTAAATGGCTTTCTTGAAACCTGTTTAATTTTATTTACGAACGTTTTTATTAGTAATGAATATACGTAACTTACGAATTAACTTACGTAACGAACCTCTATATTCTTATAATACGTATATTAGTGGGTTTGCCCACTAGTCAATACCTTGCTCTTTAAGCCAAAGCTCGAATTTTGTTCCAATTCTTTAAAATTGACCCCTTAATCACAAATGCCGTTAATTAGAATAAATAACTCTTATGAAAGTACTAAATAATCTTTGGCTTAAAGAGCGAGGTATTGACTAGGGTATGAACCCAATCATATACGTAATGTTTTCTGTCGTTTTAAGTTTTGATGTTGCTCCTTACTTTAAGTTAAAAAACTTGATTTTTTTATATATATAATTTCTGATCTTTATTTAAATAATGCTGGGAAATCCGGCGCCCCCTTCATAGAAATGTCCCTTATCCCATCAAAACTTCCTTCATGGTAAGATCCTCCCACACAACCCCCGACCCACTCCCCCCCCACTACCAGAAAAAATCCCCTCTGAAAACGTCTGTATACTTCCCAATAACCAATACTATATGTTAACATTGGGTAAAGTTCATAACTTTCAGCCCTCCCCCCTGGGGACGTCGGGGGATTAAGTCATCCTAAAAGACATATTTATCATATTTTCGACCATGCTGAACAAAATGGCTATCTCAAAATTTTGATCGGGTGACTTTGGAAAAAATGAGCGTGGGAGGGGGCCTAGTTGCCCTCCATTTGTTTTGGTCACTTAAAAAGGGCACTAGAACTTTTAATTTCCGTTCGAATGAGCCCTACCACGATATTCTAGGAACACTGGGTCGATACGATCACCCCTGGGAAAAAAAAAACAAAACACAAACACAAACACAAACAAATAAACATGCATCCGTGATCTTTCTTCTGGCAAAAAATTCAAAATTCCACATTTTTGCAGATAGGAGCTTGAAACCACCGCAGTAGGGTTCTCTGATACGCTGAATATGATGGTGTGATTTTCATTAAGGTTTTATAACTTTTAGGGGATCTTTTCTCCTTTTTTGAAAAATCAGCCAAATTTTCTCAGGCGCGTAACTTTTGATAGGTAGGACTAAACTTGATGAAGCTTATATATTTGAAATCAGCATTAAAATCTGATTCTTTTGATGTATCTATTGGTATCAAAATTCCGTTTTCTACAGTTTCGGTTACCATTGAGCCGGGTCGCTCCTTACTTACAGTTCGTTACCACGAACCGTTTGAAAGTAAGAGTGGACTAAATATAATATCTGGAATCCCGTCTATTGTTCTGAATAATGATAAGAAACGAAGCATTTTGATATTAAACTAACTAAAAAATACATCCAGTTTGCATGAAAAACCTGATGTTCAAAGTAAAAAAAAAAAAAAAAAAAAAAAAAAAAAAAAAAAAAAAAAAAAAAAAAAAAAAAAAAAAAAAAAAAAAACGCTCGTTAGTCCAAACATGACGCATAGCAAACGGCTTAAATTTGCCTCCATGTCGACTGCTTTCGTTCAACTCGTCATCTAGCGGTTGGTTAGGTTGTTGCTATAAATGACGTAGTTTTTGCCAAAGAGGTTTAAAAACCGTCTTATGTTCAAAAAAATTGGCAATTCTGCCGAATATTAGGTCATGGTCTTCGCCTTACAATTATCTTACAAATTTGTGTCGTTCCACTGTAATATTTACATTACTCATATAGTTAGACTGTTTGACACGTTTATAATTTTCCATGCCTCCCCCCTCCTCCCTTAAAGGAAACCTAAGCTTTGAAATTAATTCGAAATTAATAAAAAAGAAATTAATTTGAAATTAATAAGGTATTTTCCGATTGTATTTTCCACGGGGGTAATTTCTGCGGGAGAGTATTTTCTGCGGGGGGTATTTTTGTGAGGGGGGGGGGTATTTTTCGGTTTCGGTACTTGTTAAGAATCCAGTAAACATGCGATAAGTGAAGTTTCGTTAATGCTAATGAAATAAAACAAAGTATGATAAAAATATAATAGCTTAGAAACAAATATGGGCTATATATTTTCACATTGTGGGGGGGGGGGTAAAGCATAGCATATATTAAATACGCAACCTAACCTAAACTAGGTACCTTTTTTTTTGCCCCTTCAACCCCAAAAACTAAAGTTTAAACATTTTTCACGGAGTGAGCAATACCTCACATGGCAGCGGAAACCTGTTTTTCATTAGGATTTCATTAGATATGGTTCTTCGCGTGTTTACTGGATTCTTAACAAGTACCCAAATTTTTTTCCGCGGGGGGATTTTCCGGAGGGGGGGGGGATAAACACCTGAAACATTAGAATCAGTGTGAAAAACCAATTTCATTTAGTTCTTGTTTGTTTTAAGTTTTATTGTTGCCCCATACTTATAGGTTGAATTTTGTTTCTTTAACTTACCTATATAGAAACCGCAAACAATATTTGTTTTTAATTATTATTAATGAATTACTGAGATTGATGAAATAATGAAAAACTGCTACTGGTATTTACAGTTTACATGTGTTCATTATTTTTTCTTAGACAATTTTGAAGTTTTCGCCGCAATATCAGCAATAAGTGTTTTCAGCTATAGTTTCCAATCCCGTGCTCTGGCTCTAAAACCTACTTTGTAAAAAGCTTGATTTACTACGTGGATCCAAGCCCTACTTGAGCCTGAAAACGAAGCTAAAAACCAATTTTGGCTTCAAATTTTTGCAACGAAATTCGATTTTGTTTTATTTCACGATTCGAGAGCGGAAGCCCTGAGTTAAATCCATCTTGGTTAATCAACATAACCACTATTGGTTCTTCATGTTTTGAAGTGAGGAGCGTATTTTTCCAAATTCTTTGTACGATTATTTAGTGTCCTGATTAAGAGGTTCCCTGCACTTAATTTTAGGTCAAAAGCAAATTAAGAGCAGGGTTGCCACCGTCAGTAGGATTTTACTAGATCTAGTAAAAAAAATCTAGTAAATTTAGAGGATCTAGTAAATTTCCCGAAATCTAGTAAAAAGTCATGATTTAAATTGAACAAAACTTTTTTTTTTATTTTCAATGAATTCAGGGAAAAAAATTATCGTAAATATATGACAATTTACAATTTTTGCTTGTCTGTCTCTTAAGAGACAGACACGCAGTCACCTATTTTCATAAACAGACACTTCACTTCCGGCGTCTAAGGGTCGACAAAATTATCTTTCCTAAAAATGAAGCTGTAATGACACTTGGATTTGTGATGATTGGGAATCTATTGGAAAAGCGACCCAAAACAAAACCACCCAAGGTGATTTCGTGAATCTCCTCATTCTGAAAATTTTTATTGAGGAAAAATGAGCCTGCTGAGAGAAATTAAAAGTAAGTAGAAAAGTAACATTACATATATATATATATATATATATATATATATATATATATATATATATATATATATATATATATATATATATATATATATATATATATATATATATAATCAAAAAATTGTAGTTACCAAACTTTGAAAGCAGTGAAAGTTATCTTTTTTTCAGAATTGCATAAAATGATTCATTTTACTTGTAGATAGAAAGTTTATCATCCTTTCATCCTGGGGTAGAACTAACGTAGATAGTAATATTTGTGGGTTGGGACGATTGCGGGTGGGGCACTAGTAATTGAATCAAGGTCTAAATCTATGATATAGGTTTGATACATTAATAAACATATATTGTTGTCAGATATTAAATAATCTTCCCATTGTTTACATTTGAGTCTCTTACTAAAATGGCTGCTGACCACTCTGTTAGGTGAATGCCGTGAACTTGAGTGCTTCTTCTCTTCTGAATGAGATGACATATGGTTTCAGTCTGCACAGGGGCGGATCTAGGATTTTTTTAGGGGGGGGGGGGGGGGCAAAATAGGTTGATCCGAAAAAAAATTAGGGGGGGGGGCAAAATAAGTTGATCCGATAAACTTGCGTTATGAGCAAGTTTAATTAACGCAAACTTGAGTTTGCGTTAAATAAACGGAGGAAAACTATTCTCCGTCAGGTTTCACAGTTGGACCTCGAAAATCCGTGCAAATTTTGGAAAGCTTTCCCCTTTTTAAAGACGCTGCTGGAAATGAACTGTTTCCATACTTGCCAAAGTTCTTTCTGACTCTCTGCAGCTTGCCCCATTCAAGCGCTGGAGCAGAAAGACAGTTCTCGATTTTGTCCGTCATAAAAACCAAAAATCGGAATAAGCTAAATATCTCGACTGTTTCGGCCCTTATGTAAACAAAGCAACTTGTCCTCAGATCGTCAAGTTGAGTCCATGACAGAGTGATCCCCAGCGATTTGACTCGGGCTACCAAGAAATGGAAACAGGTGGATCCCTTGAGTCAGAATTCGACACTAGTCGATGCTTTAAATTCTGATGAGGACGAGGACGAGTTTAAAAAATAAGCCTTTTAAGTGCGACTTTTTTAATTGTGACTACATGTTTTTCTTTTTACTATTAAAGTGTATGATTTACCTGACCTGAAGACTATTGACAAAATGGTATTTTTTAAACTAATTAGCCTATTGTATGTTATATAAGTTTTCTTTTTCATGGCTGCCCTAGTCCAATTTGAGATGTACTTTTTAACTTACATAATTTTACAACTAAATCGGTAGCCGATTACGTCGTTTCCATTTTGAAGTGACATAGATTAAATTTGTTTTTGATTCTCTAGAATACGAACGAGAAAGAATCCAGAAAAAAATCAGTTAAAAAAAAATAATAAATTAATTGCTTTAAAATCTGCCAGACATCTTTGTAAGCAGCTTATCCCGAATTTGAAGACCAGCCCAATTAGTGTTTTAAAATTGGCAAATTTCCTCCTAAAAATGTAAAATTTAAGGATTTAGATTTCAAACCTAAAAACAGAAACTGGGGGACAAATTTCAAAAGCCGTCACTTTCAAACACACCTCAGATTCTTAGCACTTCATCGCCTGAATTGCTTCGTGATGAGTTGTAGCTGTTTGTCTTCGTTGATCGTTTTTTACTTCTTCAATATATCTGAATTTTATGACCTGAAGAACATTGATAAATTTAAAGCCGGGCTTCAACAGCAGAATTTCCAGAATCCAAGATTCCAGACTATTGTTTGACGTCTTGCAAACACAGCATCTGGAATATGAAGCCTATCCAGTGGTACATCCAAATAATCCAAAAAAAGGATTTTTGAACTTGTAGGTTTCCAGAATTTTCAATCATACTATGAAAGCGAAAGAAAAGAGGAAAAGAGAAAAAAAAAGAAGAAAAAAGGAAAAAAGATTGTGAAAATCGTACTGATTATCCTCCTATAGTAAAAATCGATGCTTGATGGTTTTTTTGGAAAAAAAAATTTTTTGGAGCATTTAGTAAAAACAGATGCGATCTAGTAAATTTTTCCTCTCTGATTTAGTAAATTCTTCGAGCTCAGGGTGGCAACCCTGATTAAGAGCCCTGTCATTTGGTGGAATCCTGTACTACTCCCCTGCCTAGCTTGTGGTTTTTGGGATTGTTTAGGTTGGTGACGTTTCGCATTATGTTAAAAATGTTTATTGGATGTAATTGTATCAATTTTGTTTCTCCCTGACCATAGAACCTTATGGGGGAGGTTAAGTTGAAGCGTTTGTCGTAAAGTTATTGATGAATAAATAAACTATGTACACTAACACCGCTCTTACAACCATCTGAAAAATATAATCTGAATTTTGGTATGCTAATTAATTATTAAGTCATCAAGATCTTGTGTTAATTCAAATACTTTTTATATTGAATATGTTATGTTAATTTATTTGAGTATGTACTAAGTAATATTTATTTTAGGTAAAACAATTTGGTAAACTGGTTACAATTTGCTCATCCTCACGCTATGGTGGTAAGATTAACGAGCCTGTTTGCTGTCTGGTGGACAAAAACAAAATACGAATGATTCGAATTGATACGGCAACAGCTCCAGCAGCAACTGATACAAATATCGTACCTGGGGCGGTTTAATTCTTCTCTCTTTACAATAACTGAATGTTTTATGCAACTTTTTGAAATTAAATCTGTCTTTAAAAGCTTTGTTTTATATTTATTATATTTAAGAATTAACTTAGCTGCTTTGTAAAGCTTCTTAGCTCATAAAAGTATTAAATAAAAATTAGATTTTAACTGAAAGTATGGAGCAACGTTAAAACTTAAAGAGACGGAAATTATTCCTTAAATGAGGGGGCTACCCCCCTCCTTAGCCCCTCACTCTCTACAGTCATGTTTGACTTTTGTCCGTGTTCTTTAGGAAACGACTACTCCAAAACATGAGCCTTTGCATTGGAATGAGTATTTGAATGCACTATATAACTTTAGCATAAAGAGCAGGAGGTTTAGAAGGGAGCAGTCCCCCTCATATCAGGGGCGGATCCAGGATTTAGGGGGGGGGGGGCAAAATAGGTTGATCCGATAAATTTGTGTTAGGAGCAAGTTTAATTAACGCAAATTTGAGTTATTGTCAGTTATCCTGACCACACTCAAGTTCTTGATCTGAGTAAAACCGGTTTCTCTATCTGTATTCGAAGATAATTTACTCAGTCTCAGTGAGATAAACTACTATACAGGTAAATTTTAATTAAATATTTAATATAAAGTTGGTTAGGTATTTAATATAATGCGTTCTGCTTTCCATAATTCTCTGCTTTCCATAATTCCATAATTCTCTTTCCATAATTCTGCTTTCCATAATTCTCTGTTGAAGTTTCCATTGTTTCTAAAGTATTATTTTTTTTATTATATTTTGGCATATTTCATTATGATTAACCTAATTTCACTTCTTAAGTGTAGTTGGGATAACTGACAAGTACCAGAGTAATTTCTATCCGTTTTAAGTTTTAATGCTGTTTCTTACTTATAGTTGAAAAAAAATTGTTTTTTTATTTATTCGTAGGCGAAATTGAATATTTTCCAAAATTATATGCAAGAACTCCACCCTGGAATTACATTGGAGGATTATCACAAAAAATTGGTAAATTTTTTCCCAAATTGGACCTCCACAAAAAACTTCTTGATCCACTTCGTATATTTGACCAATCAACGGTGCTGTACTAGAGATAACTTTTATAGATATTGCTTAGGATCGTCAAATCAGCTGGCACCCAGGATCATACTGAAAAAGGTAAAAGAAAACCAGTTTTTTATAACATTGGCGGCTTTATACATCTTCTCAATCCTCTTTTAGACCTTTTTATTTCCAGCTTATCTGTCTTTTTAACTTCAAGTTCATTTTTGGGCTGTACTTTAAAATATTGTACGATGAAAAACATTATATAATATATAGTGTTATTGTCAGTCCCTTACCCCTTCAGCATGAATGTAGGCTTTGTGCAATCCTGGGCCCATCCTGGTCTTGCAAACTTGGCGATGTCCAATCAACAAGAGTCGAAATACTGCACAACGTCAAGCCTATTGCCTTCGATTCGTTATATATTCATGGTTACAAGTATTATACTGCTATAGAAAGGCGTTCATAATCGATAACCTAGAGGAAGAGGTTTTTCAGCACAAAAAAGCACATCAAAATAAACGAAAACCAGGCTAAAATTTCCTCGAAGGGTGCCACTCCTCAAATTCCCTCCCCTGCACTACCGCTTGCACTCGCGGTTCTGGTTAGACGAACTCGTGGAAGGTCCACCCTGACATCACTATGAGGCCATACAAGCAGCATTACACCATACATTTCTCTTTTGGGAACAGGGACGGAGGTAGGGGCATGTGACAGAACAGAGACCCCAAACCTTCTCACAGCACCGGAACAACTCCAACCTTTTATACCCAGCATATCCTCATCAAGCCACTCAACAGAGTATATGCGTGTAATGCTAGGAGTCATCACTATTCAAACAAAAATCAAAGTTGAGAAAAGGTAAAAAAAATGAGGAGGACGGGGAAACGGAGCTCGTAGAAGCGGTGTCCGTATGAACTTTAAAACTTTTTAAAGGAACTTTTATAAAGTTCATCTCAAATAAAAAAAACAACTTTTCTTAAATAAAAACTTTTTTGAAGATGATAAAAGAAGAAAATTTTATATGTATTCAGGTGCAATGCTTAGAAGAGGAAATCATGTTTGAACAACATTATCATAATAAACAAAACCCTTAGAGTTACATCTATAGACTGGTGACTGAAGAGGCTCCAAACCGACCTTCAAGGACGGATAGGACTTAAGTCGAGTAAGTCAAGTCAACTACAAAGCTGACGCTGAAACTACAATGTTGGCAAATGCAATATTAAACAAAACACAGCACGCAACTTACATTTCTGTCAAATGTTTTCAGCTTTTTACACAATTTTTATACGAAAGAAATTTTGAGCTTTGATTATGCATCTGATAGTAACACCGCATTGAAAATAAATGTTTCACAATTAGTTTTGATTTTAAAATTGGCATTTAAGGGGGTTTGAAAATCATCAATTGTTATCTACGCGTTAATTTTGACTTTTTAAACACCGGTTTCTTTACTCTGTATTTTTTCCCAGGCAACAGACAAATGATTCCCGAAGAAAGTTGGGAGAGCGCTCATTCGATCGCAATCCTGAGATCCAACACGCTGTTGATGAGCTATATCAAGGGCATCCAACCACCATTTGTCTTCCATAGCCCTCCATGCGATACAATAGCCATTTTAGTCAAAACAGTCAAGACTTAAAACATGTGCCTTTAGGGGTGATGATGGTGATGATAGGTGTGATGATGCATAAAGCCCCAAGGATCAGGGTACCAAATAATAGTAATCATATTTTTGGAGAGATGCCGACACACTCGGTACAAGACATATTTGATATATTTTACTACAGAAATGGTTACTTTAAGCCCTGTTGAAATCAGGACCACACAAGGATTTCTCTGGAGGACCCAAAAAGGGACCATGAGGAACAAATAAACGCTCAAATGGGGATAAGTCCATATGTTAGACAGTGAAAATAGATACAAAAGTCTAGATTTTTCAATCACATGTACAGCGATCGTCATCAGCAGAAATACTAAAGCATTAAAATTAAAACTAACATATTTATACAGAACAAATAATAGCTTCCGGTCCACAAATAGTTTATGACTGATTCACTAAATCTGTCTGACAGAGTTCACTAACAGGGTTCATCCAAAGTCTTGAGTTGTAAATTTTCTTCTTTAACATTCCCTAAATGAAAGTTGAATTTATGCCCATTTGAATGTTTATTTGTTCGTCACAGAAAGACAGTGTGGCCTTAGAATAAAAAAATAAAAAACTTAATTTGAGGTATTACATGAGGTTCAAGCCCACTCATGTGAATCAATATTTGTTATATGTAAATGTAACTATTTATTTTCCTGGTTGTTCAAAGTGAGATCAACGCCAAAATTGAAATAGCTTGCATTTACAGTCTTTAATTTATTGATAAATAAAAAAAAAACGAAAAACAAACAAACAGTACAAAAATTTAGTTCGATCAAACTTCTAGATCTAGAAAGCTTTCATTATAGCCCTCAGCCTGAAGTTCCTTTGGTGTTGAAGTTCATTCCCTATTCACACATATTCACAGACCAGAGTATGCTGATAATGAGTAGCCACGTCGAAAATAGTTTAGCGACTAACCCTAATCAGCTGATGCTGAATGCATCAGCTGATTAGGGTTATAGGCTGATTAGGGCTATAGGACTATAGGCTGAATGCAGACCTAGGGCTATAATGAAAAAAATAATGACATTGCTAGGACAGGTTTTAAGGATAAAAGAAAACAGAATTCCAAAGATGGAGCCTTTTTGCCTCCACCTGGAGCCAAGCGAATGGGAGGAGGGTGGGAGAAGGAGCATACGCAGCTGTGGTGGCTTTAGGAGGCTTAGTGCAGCAATCAGTTGTTACTGGTTGCAGTGGTAGTAATATAATTGATATTCCCTTGAATCAGAGACAAAGGTGGAATTTTGTTGGCTTCCTCAGCCCCCTCCTTAATCATAAATCCTGGTATTCTTGGTCCAAATCCTAATTCCTAGCTTTATTACCTTTTTCCAACTATTAAAGCGATCTATGCTTTAATTCCAAAATCAGTAAACAAGTTAACATTTAATTACCAGTCGATTAGTAATGATAATGAAAGAAATTGTCAAGGTAAATTTTATTTTCTGAGTTTAGGGCTTTAAAATAAAGTAACACTTACGTTCTGCTAAAAATAATATACAAAAACCAAAAATTATAAAAGGCCAGTCATTTCTTTCATAAACTGATAATAAGCGTCCTCTTTCGTGGGTTGCTGCAAAGGAGTTGATTTAGGGGGTTCGGGTTTGGCCACAATGGAGACCTCTCGAGATGGTTTCGTTTGGTCTTTCTTAAGTCGCAATTGGATAGGAACAAACCGAGTCACTTCAGCGGCTAAACTTCGAATTTGTGGTTTTCCTTCAATAGTAGCACTGCTTTGCTCCGTTGTCTCCCGGCCCCTGGAATATATTAACCTATAAATTATAATAATAAAAATATAGTTTATCATTATAATAAACTATAATAAATTAGATTAACCTATAACCTTATAATTGAAGAAATAATTATAGGCTCAAGGAAATAGCAAATAATTACCACTGATGAGAATTGCATTCCGAAACACACCCTACGAGGATGTCTCTAGGATTTTGTTCATGGATGAGAGGCGGGAGTTTGAGGAGGGGTTTTACAAATAAACTTGAAAAAACGCGTCAGTTTTTTTTCTATTTGCATTTTTTTTTACTTAATACCTTAAATTAGGTTTTTTTCCAAGTCCACACTACCTTTCTATGACAAACAAATAAACGTCCAAATGGGGATAAGTCCACTTATTAGACAGCGAGAACAGATACAAAAGTCAGGATATTTCAACCACATATACAGTGATCGTCATCAGTAGATATACTGTCTAATAAATAGACTTATCCCCATTTGAACGTTTATTTGTTCGTTATATGCATTTTTTTACGTTTTACGAGTCAAAAAAAATATCACGAGGGGGAGGGGAGTCATAACCGGGGAGCCCTCCTGGGATGACCCCAGATCTGTTAAAAAGCGAATTACCCTAAAATGTTGCAGACACATCTTTCTCTCTTCTCTTCAGACTGGAAGAAATAATCAGAAATAATTTCTGAGACTGCACTGACTAAGTATGACAACAAAAATACATTCTAAGACCACACTGGCTATACATGACAAATGAAACTCAGAGAGGAAAGAAAATAACAAAATGAAAAATAAAATAAAAAAAAGGGGTGAGAAAACGAGGATTTTGTCAGCCAGTGGCAAACCATGAAGACGAAGAAACAAGGAAATACTTCGACAAGGATCCGCCAAGTCGTCCTCAGTGCTAAAAAAAAAAAAAAAAAAAAAAAAAAAAAAAAAAACACCCCCGCACTTCTGAACACAAATTCCTAAACACGTGTCTGCACTTATTTTCGGCCTCTTTTTAGACTTGTTTTCAACAATTCAGTGCAGAGAGACTTAATTCATCACCAAAGATTACATCATTCCCAAAAAAAGAGCCCCACTGGACATACCCCCCCCCCCATCTCACAAAACCGAGAATCTTTGTCTTTTGATATTAATTATATATTTTACAAGTGAAATTATTTTGAAAAATACATAGTGGACACTTGCATAATTCTTTTTGCAAATAGATCAAAATTTTATCAAAATTAAAAACGTCCTCATTAATTTAATCATCAATTTAAATTTAAAACCAATTCATTAAGTAATTACAAAAATATTGATAAACCAATTAATGTTTACCATTAAATAAAAAAACAAACTAAAATATTTTGTTAAAATAAAAAACAAATAAAATAAAGAATATATATTTATATCTATATACCTATATCTATATACCTATATCTATATATATATATATATATATATATATATATATATATATATATATATATATATATATATATATATATATATATATATATATATATATATATATATATATATATATTATTTTCATGTTTATATCTTACATTAATTTTTTTACCCTTTTTTTTATATACATTTATATGTTTCATATACATTTTTAGTTAAATTCATTCATATAAACAAACATTGAATAAAAACAACTAAAATAACATTAAAATAAATAATTGATTCTCCCGTTGCAATTCATTTATGTTAAATTCTAAGTTGGAGCCACATTTTATCCTTAGCTGAGATGACATCATGTTGAAAGAGTGGGCCATACGTTTTTAATAAAAATCTTCACATTACATTTTTTTTTATTTATTGCACCTGATGTATGACATCATGTTGAGAGTGGACTCTCTCGACGAGTTTTTTCAAAAGAAAAAAGGATATAGTTTATGTTGGGAGAAATAAGGATAAAAAAAAAGTCTATATGAGGAGAAAAAAGTGTGGTACAAATCCACTTTATTTGGCTCTAAAATGGATGACATAATAATGTTATCCAACAGTGAGAAAAAAAGGAGACCAAAAAATCAATCAGATGGCGACACTGAACTGAAACATAGTCAATAGCTTACCTTTTAACGATCTTCGGGGCTGCTGTCAGCACGCTATGTGGCATGGGCTGTCCTGCAGGAGGTGGTATTAGTGCCACATCATGTGGTATCATACCAGGTGGCATCATAGGTCTCATCATTCTCATTGGCAATCCTGGAGGAGGTCCAGGTGGCATAGGCATACCCGGCATTCGTAGCGGCATCCTCATCGGAGGGGGAGGTCTCATTGGCTGCATACCTGTTAATAAAAGAAAATCAACACTGATTTTCTGTTGTGCATTTTAGCCAAAACTCGGTCAAGCAACCCTAAACAACTTTATCTGTAAACAATATATTCTCTGAATCTATTTATGACCATTGAAATAATAAAGCCATCATTTGTGCCTCTCAGAGAAAAAATTTATTACAATAACTTTCTCCGCTCTTTGAAATGAAATGATGGAATAGATGCAATGAAAAATATTTTTCCGAAAAGAAATGAATTAACGCAGCATAGTTTCGCCTTTTTTTTTTATATGGGCCCTAATTAACTCAGCGAATTTTTGAAAAACCAATACCTCTCAGCGAATACCTCTTTTTTTCTTCTTTTTTTGATGTAGTTCCATATTTTTTATTAATTTCTGTATGGATATACAACCTCGTTGAATGGCTAAGGGGAAAAACAAATAAAAAAGCAAATCCATTCATGTATATTATCCGAATAGTATGTGTTTTCATGTAAAATCGATTACATAATAATCCACGAGCAGAAAAAAAACTCTCCCTCCCATAGAATCTAGGGTAGGAAATATTGCCCTAAAGATTTGCAAAAACTGCACAGAGAAAACTCACCCGGAGACAACTCACACTCAACTTCTTCTCGTTAGCTTTGCTCTAAAAAAAAAACTTGGTCCTTGAATACTTGCCCTGGAAAATAGCAAATCAGATCTTGCCTCCAATGACAAATAGGGGGAGCCTTAACCCTACTCCCCTGTGGGTACCTGCGCGTAGAAATCTCTCGAATGAGCCCCTTCAAGTTTCTAAGACAACATCTTTCATAGTAAGTGGTCAGAAAAACAAAAACAAACAGATGCCATGTCCTAATTTTTAGCCTCTGTCCTCTCTCCTTTTACAAAAAATTTGGCTTTGTCCTTTTATAACTTAATTTTCACTATATAAATCATAAATTTCGAATAAAATTTTTCGCTCGAGACACCATGATAATAATCTCACAGACCTGGATCATTTTGTCTTTCATAGCACAAGAGCAATTACCGAAAGATAAGTGCAAACATTGGGGGCAATAACCCAGTTCTCAAATAACATCTGATTAACGCTGGGAATAAAAAGTGTCAATGAATGACAATGAAAAAGATTGTCAATTTAAATACGTTCTAAGACCACACTGGCTATGCATGACGTTTAACAAAAAGAAAAAAAAATATATATATGACAATTTTATTAAAAATAGCGAAGAAAACGAGGGCAATTTCAGCCAGTGATCTGTATCGTAAAATTTACAAATCGATTAGTGTTTTTTTTTTTGTATCATAGTCTAACGTGACAACAATGGTAAAATTTTACGCAAAATTTTATAACTACTGAAATCTTCACAACTCTAATAACCAAAGAAAAAATCGTAGAGAATCCCGGTTTTGAGGTAAGAATAAACCTTGGACGGATATTTTTTAATAATATCGAAAGTATTGAACTTGGCTATCAAACACCTAAATATTTAATACCTTTAAACTACTCAGTATTTATAAAAAGTAACGCATTATCAAAATAGTTTGTTCAAACTAAAACATTAAACTAAGATGAAGAAAATCAAATAAAAATTCTTGATTCAATATTTTTAATTTAATTTTGAATACCAAAACCCAATATATTTGAAACCTTTATGCTTCATAAACTGTAAAAAATTTAATCTTTTTCAAAATGACAACTAGATAAATACAATCACTCCTGGAAAAAAAAATGATAATAAAACACAAAAAAAGTTTCCGCTCAGGGGGAAAATACAGAAATTCCCAGCAGTCTGTTCACATTTCTGATTATTTCTGATATTCGATACATTTCTGATTATGGTGGCTTCATATATCAGCTCATGGGTACTCTTGCAATTCAAGCAGAAGTTGACGGCATATTTTTTTTTTACCGAAAATGCCCTTATTAAGTTGTTTCCTTTAATTATACAAACTTTCTTGTGTACTAATAACTGTACTAATTAGCCTACTAATAAACAAATACATATTTAGGATCACCATAAAAAGCTGATTCTTTGATTTAATGTTATCAAAAGTTAGGCTCTTATACTTTCGTTATTGAAACGGATCGTTATTTACTTACCATTCATTACTATGAAGGGTATGAAGAATTTATCATTTTTTTTTGTTGTTGTTGTTGTTGCTCCAATCAAATCATATAGAAAAAATGTTTCTGGAAAACTATAAAGGGGTCACGCAGTCACAAATGAGAACTTAAGGCATAGTTACTGGACCTTTCAACAATGCTGAACAAAACAGATGTCTACAAATTTTGATTGGATGCTGGTTTTTGGAAATGATAGGCACGGGAGGGGGGGAGGGCTTGTCCTCAAATCACTTTTGACTCTTATGAAAGGCATTAAATTTCTATCAAATGAGCATCATCTGAAGTTTATACGACTACCCATTCCATAAAACCTTATATACCCAGGGACATAACTTACAACTTCTGTCCCAGGGATCTTAGGGGTTGTGTCATCGCTGATGGCTTTATTATACGTTTTTTGGACCATTTTTAACAAGACGACCATCTCAAAATTTCTGTTGGATGCATCTAGGGAGAAGAAGACGTGGGTGGAGGGGGTGGCTGGTTTGCCTCTGGTCACTTCTGACTCTTAAAAATGGTACTAGAACTTCTGATTTTCAATCCAGTGAGTCCCTCCAAAGTTTACAAATCCCACCCTTCCATTGAGATCTTATATGTTAATAATGGGGAACTAGTATAACTCGTAGCCTTTGCCCTGAAAGTGTTTTTTTTTTTTTTGGGGGGGGGGGGTCATCCACAAAAAACATAAATACTTGAGCTTTCAAATATACTGAACAAAATTGCAATCTCAAAATTTTGATTGGACATGTTTGGGGAAATAACGGGTGGGGGAGGGGGGCTGTTTGCCCTCCAATCACTTATGATTCTTAGAAAGGGCATTCGAGCTTTCAATTTACAATCAAGCCGCTTTCAAAGTTTCAACTACAACCCTTTCTACACGATGTGCCTTGGTCAAAAGTAAAAAATAAATTGTAACCTTACCACTCTTTCATTCATTAAATTAAACAATAAAATTTTCTACTTAAAGTAAGGAGCAACATTAAAACTTAAAACAAAAGAAATTATTCCTTATATTAGAAGAGCTGCCCCTTCCTCAATACCCCTCTCTTCACGCAAAAATTTTTTTTAAGAACTTTTAAAAAAGGTTTTGATTCAATTACAAGGCACTTGTGTTTCAAGAATCGTTCTTAAAAAATTACACAAAAGGTCGAACATTTGCGTAGAGAGAGGGGTATTGAGGTGGGAGTAGCCCACGTATTATACGGAATAATTTCTGTTCATTTTAAGTTTCAATGTCACTCTTTACTTTCGGTACAAAAGACTTTTTTATTTATTTCTGATCATTTTTCAGATAATCCCACGAAATTCATCCCTCTGTGGAAAATTTCCCCACGAAAATTTCTACTATATGAATGTTCTTCCCATGTAAAATTCTTCCACCGGGAAATTACCCCAGGACAGCTCCATCCCTGCTGCAAATTCTTCCCCGAAAAATTTTTGCTGACAATTCTGGCTGAAAAACCTCCTTAGCACACTTTTATTTGAAGAAAGACTTGTTTTCATTCAGTTTCTTATCCTTTTTAAGGTCATTGGGAAATATCCCTGCGGAAAATACCCCACCCCTTCCCTTGGAAAGTTTCTCCCCCAGAAATTTGATGAATTCTGGAGAATTTCTCGTGGTGATAATTCCCCCATGGAAAATTTATCCCATGAAAAATACCGCCCATAAAGATCCGCTGAAAACTACCCTCTAACAATTCCCTCAAAGTGTCTCCACATGTACAATTGGATCAATAACGAGAAAATAAGACAAATAACACAAATTTTGAATACAATTCTAGCAAATTTTCCCCATGTGAAATTTCCCCTGAAAAGGTAACCCCCAGAAACTTCCATCCCAATGAAAAATTCTCCCCGTAGAAAATCAGTCCCCAGAAGATATCCTTCCCCCTTAGAAAATGTCTGTATACTTCCCTATAACAAATACTATATTTAAACAATGGGCAAATTTCATAACTTGCGGCCCTTCCTCTAGTGGTTCTGAGGGGTCATGTCATCCCCAAACACATATCTATTGTACCTTTCAACTATACTGAACAAAGGGCTATCTAAACATTTTGATCAGACAACACTCAGGAAAAAAGTGTGTGGGACGGAGGCTAGTTGTCCTCCAATTTTTGGTCACTTAAAAAGGAAAATAGATCTTTTAATTTTCGTTTGAACGAGCCCTCTTGCGATATTTTAGTACCAATGGTTCGATACGATCATCCCTGGAAAAAGTAACAACGACAAATAAACAGGAATCCGTGATGCTTCTTCTCGCGAACACTACAAAACTTCACATTTTTATAGATAGGAGCTTGGAACCTCTACAGTGGGTTCTCTGATGCGCTGAATCTGATGGCGTGATTTCCATTAAGATTCTTTGACTTTTAGGGGGTATTTTTCACCTTTTTCGAAAATTTGGCTAATGTTTTCAGGCCTGTAGCCTTTGATGGGTAACACTAAACTTAATGAATATTATATATTTGCAATCAGCTAATTCTTTTGGTACATCTATTGATATCGAAATTGATTCCAGATCATCAAGAATCCAATTTGTTTTCTTTTGTTAACTTTTGATTTTCAGTTAGTAATACTTGATAAATAGATAGATGTTTTTGCCTGACTATTGGAAGCCGGAAGCGATTGTCAATGAAATAGTGTCTGCTTGCCTATTATCTTGACTGTACCGTAAAAGCAAGGAGAAATAAAATCGTTTATAGACGATAGAATACAAACTTGTAAAGAATATCAAGAGTATTTGCAGATAGTTGTCTGCGGGAAAGAGCAAGCAACTCCCAAAAATACAGTATAAAACGTAAACAACTAGTAGAAAGTAAGTAGTTAACTAAATTTAGCGCTAGATAAGTATTTTTAGCACTAATTTGGTGAAAAATGACATTTTTATTAGAGAAATATGTATCCAACAGCGAAATATTCTATTTTATGTCATAAATTTGAAAAATATGTCCCTTTTTTGCCCTATTATGTCATTGTGTTCCGGCACATACGAATATGTCCCTTGGACATAAAATATGTCCAGTTGGCAACCCTGCTCGTGTCTCCTCTCGAAGTGAAGAAACAATTTGATACGAAAACGCTCAGCCAAGTTTATAATGGGTTTTCTCCTCCTCATACAACCTCATAGGGTAAAGGATCAACTTGACAAAAAAAAGACGCTCAGCCACCTTTCGAACACGTTTCCCCCTCCTAGTGCCTCCTCCCAGACTGAAGGATCAGTGTGATAATAAAACGCTCAGCCATCTTTATAATGCGTCGGAGCCTATTCGTGCCTCGTCTCCTCTCAGAGTAAAGGATCAATTTGATAAGAAAACGCTCCCATCAACCTTTAAAGAACGTTTCGCCCTCCTTCGAGAATGAACGATTACTTGATAAGAAAAACGCTACTTAAAGTGTTTTTGCCTCCTTGTATCTCCTTATAGAGTAAAGGATCAATTCCACAAGAAAACACCCAGCCACATTTATGATGCGTTTGACCTTCCTCGTGTCTCTTTCCGGAGGGAAGAATCAATTTGATACGAAAACGCTCAGCCAAGTTTATAATGGGTTTCCTCCTCCTCGTGTCACCTCCTCGGATGAAGGATTAACTTTATAAGAAAACGCTCAGCCAACTTTAGAACACGTTTTCTCCTCCTCATGTCTCATCCCGGACTGAAAGATCAGTGTGACAATAAACCGCTCAGTCAACTTTATAATGTATTGGAGCCTCCTCGTGTAACCCTCCCGGAGTGAAAGCATTTTGACAAAAAAAAGGCTCAACCATCTTTATAACGCGTTTTCTTCATATTTTCTTCCGAGTTAGGCCTGGGAGGTTCTGGTTAAGTTTCTAAAAGGGAATAAAATATTTTGCAGTTCGTTTTGTAAACACTTCCCTCATGTTCCGATTTGGACCGAAAATTATTACATATTAAGACGATATGGAGTCTTACTTTGAAATTTACAAAATAAAAATTGATATTTCAATAGTAAGATATGGAACTTGATCAGACTCAGGAACTAATTTTCTGCTGACTTGTCTTTCACTGATGTGAGTTTTGAGATGTAATACTCATTTTTGTTCTTACATGTATGCAAGTCCCTAGTTAGAAATTTCATTTTCATTTTTCTACTTTTCACACTCACCTTAACGCATTCTACACGCATAGACGACCTATCATAGGATACAAGATGACCGAAGAAGACAAGGGTGTCCAAAACACACCTTACCGCGAACCTATGACCGACATTTAAGGATGGCTGAGACATTATCAGTACCAAAATGGGAAAATATCACTTCTACAGCACCGCTTCACGACGAGCAGATGGGCTCCGTTGACGACCAATAAACACGTCAACGGCTCCTGGGGAGCCAAAGTTTTAAGTAAGAGAGCTTAAGATTATAATTATTCTTTTATTTTTCATCTTTTCAACTAGACTTTCTGCGTAACTACATTTGCACAAACCTGGTCGAGGCATCATCGGCCTTGCCATGAGGGAAGGTGGAAGTCCAGGGGGAGGTCCAGGTGGCCTCAACGGCATAGATGGCACGGGATGTATCACGGGTTCTTCCTTTTCTTCTTTTTCTTCTTCTTTCTCTTTATCGCGTCGTTTTTTAGTGTCTCTCTTTTTCTGTGCATCTTCAAAATCCTTCATAAACAAGTCTATGTCTTGACCTGAAAGAAAAATTAGACTTGAAGAATGATCACAGCAGGGACACCACCAAGAATTTTGGATGGACTGAATTCCCAGGGGGGATGGGGGATATTTTCTACTGAACGGGTGTGACGTGGTAATATATTAAAGAATTTCAACAACTATAATAAATTATAATATCTTCAGCAAAGTGAAAATGGCTTAGTTTTATACAGTTCTTAAGATAAATATAGGTAAGTACACAGAGAAGGCTAGGTCTAAAAAAGGATTGCTTTTATTATCTTCCCTTTCCTCGGGAGAGGGGTATTGCCCCGGCACGCAGAGTGGTTAAGCATCAAGGAAAACATAAGTTTAACATAAAAAAAGGAAAAAATATATTCCAGATGCTTTATTTAAAGAACATGAAAATTGGAACTTGGAATGTTACGACATTAAAAAATGACTATCGTATCGACATTTTGACTGACGAATTCAGACGATTCGAATTGGATTTATTAGGAATTTCAGAAACTCATATCCCAGGGATAGGAAGCATGAAATTAGGTGATATAAAATTTGTTTACTCAGGCAGGAAGGATGGGGTACATAGACAGGGAGTAGGGCTCACGATGAATAAGGAAGCTGCTAAGTCTTGTTTAGGCTGGGAAGGTATTAATAATAGAATACCAATTGCTCATTTTATGACTAGAAAGTTCAGGGTATCAGTTATAGTAGTATACGCCCCTGTAGAACCGACTGACGGAGATACTAGTGACTCAGATGAATTTTACTTACAGTTACAGGAGCAAATTGACAGGGTCCCAGGTAGAAATATGATGTTTTTACTGGGAGATTTTAACGCCCATGTTGGTAGAAATAGGGATAGATGGTATCCCATCCTAGGTAAATTTGGTGTAGGAAAAGAAAACAGTAATGGATACAGAGTTTTGCAATTTTGTAGGTATAACAATCTAGTTATAACCAATACGGTGTTTGGTCATAAAATGGCTCATAAGTTAACATGGTATTCACGTGATGGTAAGACAGCAAGCCTTATTGATTATGTTATAGTAAACCGAAGACTGGCAGGAGCAATACAAGATACTAGGGTATATAGGAGTGCTATTATTGATGTTAAAAGTAAAGATCACCATCTAGTAGTGTCAAGGGTTAATTTAAAGCTGAAATATCGGAAGGGTAACTACCTCCCGGAAAGTTATGATGTTTGTAGACTCCAGGATGAGAATTTGAGAGAAACTTTCCAGGAACAGTTGAATAATAAACTTGAGAGTTTAAAATTTGATAATGTGGAAGATGGTTGGAATAATTTTAGAAGAATAATTTGTGAAGTTGCTGAAGGTGTATTAGGGAAGAAAGCTAGAACTGCAGCTGAGAATATTAGTGAAAAAGCTTTGTTTAATAGAAAGGAGAAATGACTTGTACAAGAATTATCTGAGTGATAGATCGTATGAAAACAAAAGAAATGTAAAGAAAGTGGAGAAAGCATTATGAACTAAGGAGGTGTGAAGTGGAGGCCATTGATAAAATTGCCGAGGATCTGGAAGATGCAGCTAGACGGCATAATAGTAAAATATTGTACTGGCACGTTAACAAATTGAGAGGGAGTAGTCAATCCGGACTTGGCCCAGTTAAAGATAGGAATGGGGTCGTAATTAGCGATAAGGAAAAAACTAAACAGAGATGGGCCGAACATTTTGAGAATTTGCTTAACCAAGATAGAGTTGCAGGAAAAAATATAGAGGAAAATGAAAAAGTTTGTGATACCTTGGATGTGAAGGAAGACTTGTTTTGTGAGGAGGAATTAGCAACAGTACTAAAATGATTAAAGAATAATAAAGCTCCAGGTGCTGATAGGGTGGTAAATGAGTTTCTTAAATATGGTGGCTCTGAGGTTAGAAATAAGTTACTGAAGATTATGAATATGATTTTTGAAAAAGAGGAAGTACCTAACGATTTTAGGAAAACCTTAATTAAGCCACTTTATAAGAAAGGTGATATAAGTGAGTGTGGTAATTATAAAGGCATTAGTCTGGTCTCTGTAGGTAGTAAATTACATAGTAATATGATACTTTTTAGACTGAGTTATGCCGTAGACAAAGTTTTAAGAGAAGAGCAGTGCGGTTTTAGAAAAGGTAGAGGATGTGTCGACCAAATTTTCGCTCTTAGGCTAATAATTGAGAAGTGCCTGAGTTTTCAAACACCTTTGGTCCTCAGTTTTATAGATTATGAGCAAGCGTTCGATTCTGTTGATAGAAGAGCTTTAGTAAAGGTTTTATCCTTGTATGGTATACCAGACAAATACATTAAAGTGATTAGTGCTATGTACGAGAATAACACTGCTGCGGTTAAGGTAGGAAATGAGGTTAGCAGCTGGTTTTGTATTAAATCAGGAGTTAAGCAGGGTTGTGTTCTATCCCCCTTTGTATGGATTATTTTGATGGACTTTGTTTTAAGGAGCACAGGAAAGGCAATGGGAGACCACGGAATCAAATGGGGAGGAAAAAGTCTCCTGGACTTGGACTATGCTGATGAATTAAGCATCCTAGATGAAAGTGTGAGCAAAATGAATGAAGTTTTAGAGGTTTTGCGAGTTCAGGGTGCTAGAATTGGTTTGAAAATTAATGTTAGGAAGACTAAGTCACTAAGGCTAGGAATAAGTGAAGATGAAAAGGTGACGTTGGGTAATGAAAAGATTGATCAGGTGGGCAGCTTCACTTACCTTGGTAGTATTATTAGTAAAGATGGTGGGAGCAGTGAAGATGTTAAATATAGAATAGCCAAGGCTCAGGGTGTTTTTTCACAGTTAAAAAAAAGTCTGGAAGAATAGGAAGATAAGTCTGCAAACCAAGATTAGAATATTAGAAGCTACAGTGATGACAGTGGTCAAATATGGCTCTGAAGCATGGACGCTCCGAAAAGCGGATGAAGATTTGCTAGATGTTTTCCAGAGAAATTGCTTAAGGACTGTTCTGGGTACCCGGCTGACTGACCGTATTTCAAACAATAGGCTATACGAAAAATGTGGTTCAATACCGCTCTCTAGGGCTATAATGAAAGAAAGGTTGAGGTGGCTAGGGCACGTTGTGCGGATGAAGGATGACAGATTGCCGAAGATTGTTCTTTTCGGCCAACCGTCTAGGGCTAAACGGAAAGCAGGTCGTCCCCGTCTGGGGTGGGAGGACGTCATAAAGAAAGATTTAAAGGAAATGGGAATTTCGTGGGTGGGTGTAAAAAGGGAGGCTTTGAATAGATTGGGGTGGAGGAGGAGCGTGCGTAGCTGTGTTGGCCTCAGGCGGCTTGGTGCTGCGGTGAGTTGTTAGTAGTAGCAGTAGTTTATGTAACCACCTTTAGTTGTTTGCAAAAAGGAAGTGTTTTAGGCATTAAATGCAGGGAAAAACAAGATCAATATAAAAAACGGAAAAAAATACGTTTCGGATTTTTTTTTTTTTATATATATATATTCTTTGTTACCACTATCAAAGACCCATTATTATTTGCACAAGAGAGGTTTTTCAGGCACCAAATTGAGGAAAAAAACAAGTTTAACAAAAACTGAAATTTCAAGTATTTTCTTTATAATTTCACATATATTCAACACATTCGCATAAGAGCTGTTTTCTTCAGCATTTTAAATACGGAAAAACAAAATTTGCCATAAAAAGCGAGAAATTCTGTTTCTGATTTTTTTTTTTCTATTATTTACGACTCATTGTTTGTATAAGGTATCAAAATTAGAAAACAACAGATTCAATATTGAGACTGAAAAATATATTTTGGATTTTTTAAAAGCCCATTATTTGTACAAGGGCGATTCTGAGGCATAAAAAATAGGAAAAAACGATTTAACAAAAAATTAAATTTCATATACTTTTTACTATCATCATCGGCATTCGCACAAGAGCGATTTTTTTCAGCATTGAAAATACATAAAAAAAAAATTACCGTAAAAAGCTGAAAATCCTATATTTGATTTTTTTTTTTTTTTATTATATACGAATCATTATTTGTATGAGGTATCAAAAATAGAAAAAAAATTCAACATAAAAACTGAAAAATGCATTTTCGATTCTTTAATTGGTATTATTAACAATCTATTATTTGTATAAGGGACATTTTGAGGCATAGTAAATAGGAAAAAATAAGACTAATATGAAAAATGTTTTCTTTTTACTATTATTAACGGTTCAAATGTGTATACAGAAGATAATTTAGGCAAGAAAAACCGATGAAACAAGTTAACTTAAAAAACTTAACATATAGACTATTTCAAATTTTTACTTATAATTTCTGCTCTTTATTATTATTATTAAATTAAAAAAAAACAAGTTTTTCAACTAAAAGTAAGGAGCAACATTAAAACTTAAAACGAACAAAAATTATTACATATCTGGAGGGGATTACCCCTACACAACACCTCGCTCTTTACGCTAAAGTTGTTTAGTACTTTTAAAAAAGCTTCTTATTGTTCTAATTTAACCACCCTTATATTTCAGGAGTCGTTCTTAAAGAATTGGGACACAATTCAAACTTTAGCGTAAAGAGCGAGGCGTTGAGGGGGGGGGGGGCAATCCCCTTCATATACGTAATAATTTCTGTTCGTTTTAAATTTTAATGTTGCTCCTTACTTTCAGTTGAAAAAACTTGTCTTTTTATTTAATTTCTGATCCTTTTTTAAATAATACCAGGAAATATGGCACCACGGTCCATGGAGGTATGACACGACCTCCACATCCTCTACACAATTCAATCCCGTTGAAAATTTACCCCGGATAATTACCCTTAATAACTCCACATTGAGACAGAAAAGGGAAAACAAGACATATAAGAAGAATTTTGTGTAGGAATTCTGGCAAATTTCCCCAGTGCATAATTTCCCCTGACAAATTCAACCCCTGGAAACATCCCTTCCCATGGAAAAACCCTGCAGAAAATTCACCCACCACCACCTGAAAAAGTATACACACTTTCCAATAACAACATACCATGCGTAAACAATGGGCAAATTTTATAACTTAAAGATCCTTCCCCTGGGGCTATGGGGGAGGATGGGGGGTGAGGGGTCATGGCATATCCAAAGGCATAGTTATTGGGCCTTTCAACTATGATGACCAAATAGCTATCTCAAAATTTTGATCGGACGATTTGGGGGAAAAATGGGAGGGGGAGGAGGCCTAGTTGCCCTCCAGTCTTTTTGGTCACTTAAAAAGGGCACTAAAATCTTTTAATTTCCGTTCAAATGAGCGGTCTCACGATATTTCTTGAGAAAAATGGGTGATGGGTAAGACTAAACTTGATGAAACTTATATATTTGAAATCAGCATAATAATCCAATTATTTTGACGTATCTATTGGTATCAAAATTCCGTTTATAGAGTTTCGGTTATTATTGAGCCGAGTCGCTCCTTATTTACAGTTCGTTACCACGAACTGTTTGTGAACGACCTATGATTCGTGCAAGCGAGGTTTTTTAAACTTCGAAAATAGAGAAAAAACAAAATTAATATCAACAACTGAAGTTGTTTACTACTATTTCGATCCCTTTTTTGTATAAGGATGGTTTTTAGGGTATTGACCATAAGCAAAAAAACCACATTAATATCGAAAGTTCAATTTTCCACTCGTTTCTGCCAATAAGAAGAGAAAATATATAAAGTACTTAAGATAACAGATAGTTCATAAGGCCCATTGACAATGAGATTTTACTGATACCGAGATTTAGCTAGCGCTAATATGAGCCAATCAGACTTTTTATAGAATTTTCTGATTGGCTGACAATTTTGCGAAGAATTCTGATTGGCGTAAGTTAGCACTAGCTAACTCGGTGTAAGTAAAATCTCATCGTAAACAGGACATAAGCACATTGAGAACAAAACAAGTTTTTGGGGAAAAACTGATCCAAACGATCAAACGTGCTGACGTCAAGGGGATATTCTGCAATTTCAGTTTAAAAAAATCTCAGTCTAAAAAAATGTCACAACACATTTTGAGTTGTGACCAAGGTCATTCTAAGTATACATCGCTTAGAAAGACCCAAATCCACCGAAGGGATTAGGGACTTCACGACCTCGTCCCCACAGTCTCAAGATCTTGTGATTTCACCCAGAACTTGTTGAACAAAACTTTGTGGTATTACCAATAGAGCTCTCCACAACTCCCAACAGAATTTATTTTCCCTAGTCCTTTCCCTTTAGACCTCAGCTTCCTCGGTCACCTTCAACAAATCCCTATCTTATGAAATTTAGGCCTAATTATTGTGCATACCACATTTACGAGATTCTTTTGGTTTCAAGTTTCGTCCTTTTGTCCGGAACATTTCATTATTATTATATATATTTATATATATAGCATTATATATAAAGCGTTAGCTTATGGAAGGTCATTTGTTTTTTTTTGTGTTGTGTTTTTTTTGGAATAAACCCTTATCTAATCTTATATATTTTTTTAATTGATAAAAGAAGCGAATCTGGCCCTAATAGAACTTATGACAGTCACTTAGAAATGAATTTCATTTTAACTTATGCGTTTCCGAATAACACCCATTTTCTGGGAATACTTTCGAAGTTGTCCCCTCCCCCTCCCAACATCATGCACGTAGCTAATATATAAAGCTCATACCTTCACTTAACAAAGCCTTAAGGTCAGGGTGAGATAAAAGTGAATTTGATCAAAGATCATTTCTTTACTCTTTACATCGAATATTGAAATTTGAATATTGAAAAATTCGAAAATCCAAATTCAATATTGAAAATCTTACCAGCTAGTTGAAGCATTTTCTCCTGGAGTGTCGTGGTTTTCTTAGCAGGAGGTTCTTCATCTTCTTCTTTACTTGGCTCGCCGTCAATGTCTTCATCTGATGATTCCTCTTCTTCTTCTTCTTCAACTTTATTTTCAGCGGTCTCGTCTACCTCTTCCTCGTCCATCCATATGTCCTAAAAAGTGAATAGCTTTTATTTAGGAGAGAAAATAGTTTTCAGCGCTCAAGCATTAATCGGCTCTCACATTACGTATATATTTTTTTATTTAATAACAACAAAATTGTAGAAAATACAAAGAAAATACGCTTCTATGATTCAAGTTTATACTATTCAATCTGAGGCAGAGTCTTTGTTAAAAAAGGGCCATCACCATTAAAAGCTCACAAAATAGCTCTTAATAGGAGTTTTCACTATGAACTCCATTTTTTTTGCTACGAAATTAAAGAAAATACGAAGAAAATACGCTTCAATGATTCAAGTTTATACTAATCAATCAAAGGCCGAGTTTTCGTTAAAAAAGGGCTATCACCATTAAAAGCTCAAAAAATAATCTCTTAATAGGACTTTTCACTGTGAACTCTATTTCTTTTGCATTAAATAAAAAAAACAAGTTTTTTTAACTGAAAGTAAGGAACGACGTTAAAACTTAAAACGAACAGAAATTATTCTGTATATGAAGGGGCTGTCCCCTCCTCAACGCCTCGCTCTTTACGCTAAAGTTTTTTTATTGTTTAAAAAAATAGAGTTGTGAGAAAGTCAAACTTTAGCGTAAAGAGCGAGGCGTTGAGGAGGGACAGCCCCCTTCATATACAGAATAATTTCTGTTCGTTTTAAGTTTTAACGTCGTTCCTTACTTTCAGTTAAAAAAAATTGTTTTTTTTTATTTAATTTTGAACGTTTTTGAATTAATGCAGGTTTTGATTTTGGCTCACCGTACATGAATAATTAAAACAAAATTTGCATATTATATTTGGTTAAATGGCTTTCTCGAAACTTGTTTAATTTTATTTACGAACGTTTTTATTAGTTAATAAATATACGTAACTTAGAATTAACTTACGTAACGAACTTCTATATTCATAAATTTTTAACACGTATATTAGGGGGTTCGCCCCCTAGTCAATACCCTGCTCTTTAAACTATAGTTCGAATTTTTTTCCAGTTCTTTAAAAATGACCTCTTAATCACAATCAGTTGATCAGTTGAAAAACTTGTTTTTTTTTTATTTAATTCCTGATCTTTTTCTTTAATAATGCTGGGAAATCCGGCGCCCCCTTCATAGCAATGTCCCTTCCCCCATGAAAACTTCCTTCATGGAAAGATCCTTCCATATAGCCCCCGACCCTCTCCTTCCCCCACCTACCAGAAAAAATCTCCTCTGAAAAAGTCTGTATACTTCCCAATAATCAATACTATATGTTAACATTGAGTAAAGTCCATAACTTTCAGCCCTCCCCCTGGGGACTTTGGGGGATCAAGTCATCCTAAAAGACATTTTTATCATATTTTCGACCATGCTGAACAAAATGGCTATCTCAAAATTTTGATCGGGTGACTTTGGGAAAAAAATGAGCGTGGGAGGGGGCCTAGTTGCCCTCCATTTTTTTTGGTCACTTAAAAAGGGCACTAGAACTTTTAATTTCCGTTCCAATGAGCCCTCCCACGATATTCTAGGACCACTGGGTCGATACGATCACCCTGGGGAAAAAAAAAAAAAAACAAACAAACAAATAAACACGCATCCGTGATCTTTCTTCTGGCAAAAAATGGAAAATTCCACATTTTTGTAGATAGGAGCTTGAAAACCTCTACAGTAGGGTTCTCTGATACGCTGAATATGATGGTGTGATTTTCATTAAGGTTCTATAACTTTTAGGGGGTGTTTCCCCTTTTTCGAAAATCAGCCAAATTTTCTCAGGCACGTAACTTTTGATGGGTAAAATTAAACTTAATGAAACTTATATATTTGAAATCAGAATTAAAATCTGATTCTTTTGATGTATCTATTGGTATCAAAATCCGTTTTTTAGAGTTTTCGGTTACCATTGAGCCGGGTCGCTCCTTACTTACAGTTCGTTACCACGAACTGTTTGAACAAAATTATAAAAAATACAAAGAAAATACGCTTCTATGATTCAAGTTTATACTATTCAATCTGAGGCAGAGTCTTTGTTAAAAAAGGGCCATCACCATTAAAAGCTCATAAAAATAGCTCTTAATAGGACTTTTCACTGTGAACTCTATTGATTCAGCAGTTCTCACCCCATTTGCAGCCATCTTATCATCTAATTACAATTGAGATCAGTAGGTCAAAATGTGGAACGCAATGTAAGAAAACGATAGAAACATGCTATAGAAAAATAGTGTATATTGTAAAGAGAGTTCTATCACCTCCTTCTCTCACTGTAAATAACATTTACAGACGCTCACAAAAATAGCTCAAAAAAATAGCTCTTAATAGGACTTTTCACTGTGAACTCTTTTTTTGCAACGAAATTAAAGATAAATACGAAGAAAATACGCTTCTATGATTCAAGTTTATACTATTCAATCAGAGGCCGAGTCTTCAGTAAAAAGGGCCATCACCATTAAAAGCTCACAAAAATAAGCTCTTAATAGGACTTTTCACTGTGAACTCTTTTTTTTGCAACGAAATTATAGAAAATACGAAGAAAATACGCTTCTATGATTCAAGCTTATACTATTCAATCAGAGGCCGAGTCTTCAGTAAAAAGGGCCATCACCATTAAAAGCTCACAAAAAAAGCTCCTAATAGGACTTTTCACAGTGAAATCTTTTTCTGCAACGAAATTATAGAAAATACGAAGAAAATACGCTTCTATGATTCAAGTTTATACTATTCAATCTGAGAAGAGTCTTCGTTAAAAAGGTCATCACCATTAAAAGCTCACAAAAAATAGCTCTTAATAGGACTTTTCACTGTGAACTCTTTTTTTGCAACGAAATTATAGAAAATACGAAGAAAATACGCTTCTATCATTAAAGTTTATACTATTCAATCAGAGGCCGAGTCTTCAGTAAAAAGGGCCATCACCATTAAAAGCTCACAAAAATAAGCTCTTAATAGGACTTTTCACTGTGAACTCTTTTTTTGCAACGAAATTATAGAAAATACGAAGAAAAGACGCTTCTATGATTCAAGCTTATACTATTCAATTTGAGGAAGAGTCTTCGTTAAAAAGGTCATCACCATTAAAAGCTCAAAAAAATCTCTTAATAAGCTTTTCACTGTGAACTCTTTTTTTTGCAACGAAATTATAGAAAATACGAAGAAAATACGCTTCTATGATTCAAGTTTATACTATTCAATCAGAGGCCGAGTCTTCAGTAAAAAGGGCCATCACCATTAAAAGCTCACAAAAATAAGCTCCTAATAGGACTTTTCACAGTGAAATCTTTTTCTGCAACGAAATTATAGAAAATACGAAGAAAATACGCTTCTATGATTCAAGTTTATACTATTCAATCTGAGGAAGAGTCTTCGTTAAAAAAGGTCATCACCATTAAAAGCTCACAAAAATAGCTCTTAATAGGACTTTTCACTGTGAACTCTTTTTTTTGCAACGAAATTATAGAAAATACGAAGAAAATACGCTTCTATCATTAAAGTTTATACTATTCAATCAGAGGCCGAGTCTTCAGTAAAAAGGGCCATCACCATTAAAAGCTCACAAAAATAAGCTCTTAATAGGTCTTTTCACTGTGAACTCCATTTTTTTGCAACGAAATTATAGAAAATACAAAGAAAAAAACATTCTATGATTTAAGTTTATACTATTCAATCAGAGGCCGAGTCTTCAGTAAAAAGGGCCATCACCATTAAAAGCTCACAAAAATAAGCTCTTAATAGGACTTTTCACTGTGAACTCCATTTTTTTGCAACGAAATTAAAGAAAATACGAAGAAAATACGCTTCTATGATTCAAGTTTATACTATTCAATCAGAGGCCGAGTCTTCAGTAAAAAGGGCCATCACCATTAAAAAGTCACAAAAATAAGCTCTTAATAGGTCTTTTCACTGTGAACTCTTTATATACGTCAATGTAGTGAATGTCAATCGGGTCTTCCCAGAAAACCATCAGGGTCATCGTTTAAAATCATCACAATCAACATAAGAAAATACGAAGAAAATACGCTTCTATCATTAAAGTTTATACTATTCAATCAGAGGCCGAGTCTTCAGTAAAAAGGGCCATCACCATTAAAAGCTCACAAAAATAAGCTCTTAATAGGACTTTTCACTGTGAACTCTTTTTTTGCAACGAAATTATAGAAAATACGAAGAAAAGACGCTTCTATGATTCAAGCTTATACTATTCAATTTGAGGAAGAGTCTTCGTTAAAAAGGTCATCACCATTAAAGCTCAAAAAATATCTCTTAATAGCTTTTCACTGTGAACTCTTTTTTTTGCAACGAAATTATAGAAAATACGAAGAAAATACGCTTCTATGATTCAAGTTTATACTATTCAATCAGAGGCCGAGTCTTCAGTAAAAAGGGCCATCACCATTAAAAGCTCACAAAAATAAGCTCCTAATAGGACTTTTCACAGTGAAATCTTTTTCTGCAACGAAATTATAGAAAATACGAAGAAAATACGCTTCTATGATTCAAGTTTATACTATTCAATCTGAGGAAGAGTCTTCGTTAAAAAAGGTCATCACCATTAAAAGCTCACAAAAATAGCTCTTAATAGGACTTTTCACTGTGAACTCTTTTTTTTGCAACGAAATTATAGAAAATACGAAGAAAATACGCTTCTATCATTAAAGTTTATACTATTCAATCAGAGGCCGAGTCTTCAGTAAAAAGGGCCATCACCATTAAAAGCTCACAAAAATAAGCTCTTAATAGGTCTTTTCACTGTGAACTCCATTTTTTTGCAACGAAATTATAGAAAATACAAAGAAAAAAACATTCTATGATTTAAGTTTATACTATTCAATCAGAGGCCAAGTCTTCAGTAAAAAGGGCCATCACCATTAAAAGCTACCAAAAATAAGCTCTTAATAGGACTTTTCACTGTGAACTCCATTTTTTTGCAACGAAATTAAAGAAAATACGAAGAAAATACGCTTCTATGATTCAAGTTTATACTATTCAATCAGAGGCCGAGTCTTCAGTAAAAAGGGCCATCACCATTAAAAAGTCACAAAAATAAGCTCTTAATAGGTCTTTTCACTGTGAACTCTTTTATATACGTCAATGTAGTGAATGTCAATCGGGTCTTCCCAGAAAACCATCAGGGTCATCGTTTAAAATCATCACAATCAACATAAGAAAATTATTAACAAATTAAAAATGTAGAGTGGAGATATAAATTCAAGCTCTTATGGGGATCTATCGTTTTCAAAACAGGAAGGCTTGTGATGAATAGACTACAAGAAAGAATTTCTAGCAAATTTTATTAATCATTTTTAATTTCTACTTTCTTAGAGACTTTTCTTATTTTTTTAGAGGATTAAGCAAATTCTATTTTCTTAGAGAATAATTAGAGTCTTTTTCCCTGACAGGTCATATAATAGTGTAAATGGCAAACAGCACTACTTGTAATCTTTTGAAAAAAAAGGCTCATTAAATAGATTGAACTTTTTACTTTGCCTGGAAAGATCAATTAGGGGTTTCATGATTCGGTCTTAGTGCCCTGGAGCTATAATTACATAAATTTATATTATAGATTTATATAGTTGTATAGGCTCATTATACAGACTGAACTAATTACTTTGCCTAGAAAAATCAATTAAGGATATCATGATTCCGTCTTAGTACCCCAGTGATATAATAAAATATAGATTTATATAGAATTATATAGGCTCAATATATAGATTGAGCTAATTACTTTGCCTGGAAAGATCAATTAGGGATCTCATGATTCCGTCTTAGTGCCCAGGTTCAATAATTGTATAGATTTATATAGAGTTGTATAGACTCATTATACAGATTGAACTAATTACTTTGCCTAAAAAAATCAATTAAGGATATTATGATTCCGTCCTAGTGCCCTGATGCTATAATTATATAGAATATTTAGATTTATATAGAATCGTGTAGGCTCATTATATGGATTAAACAAATTGCTTTGCCTGGAAAGATCAATTACGATTATACAGATTGAACTAATTACTTTGCCTAGAAAAATCAATTAAGGATATTATGATTCCGTCCTAGTGCCCTGGTGCTATAATTATATAGAATATTTAGATTTATATAGAATTGTGTAGGCTCATTATATGGATTAAACTAACTGCTTTGCCTGGAGAGATCAATTAGGGATATCATGATTCGGTCTTAGTGCCCTGCTGCTATAATTTAAGATTTACATAGTCGTATAGGCTCAATATACAGATTGAACTAATTACTTTGCCTAGAAAAATCAATTAAGGATATTATGATTCCGTCCTAGTGCCCTGTTGCTATAATTATATAGAATATTTAGATTTATATAGAATTGTTTAGGCTCATTATATGGATTAAACTAACTGCTTTGCCTGGAAAGATCAATTAGGGATATCATGATTCGGTCTTAGTGCCCTGGTGTTATAATTATATAGATTTATATAATACAGATTTATATAGTTGTAAAAGCTCATTATATAGATTGAACTAATTACTTTGCCTAGAAAAATCAATTAAGGATATTATGATTCCGTCCTAGTGCCCTGGTGCTATAATTATATAGAATATTTAGATTTATATAGAATTGTGTAGGCTCATTATATGGATTAAACAAATTGCTTTGCCTGGAAAGATCAATTAGGGATATCATCATTCAGTCTTAGTGCCCTGGTGCTATAATTATATAGATTTATATTATATAGACTTATATAGTTGTAAAAGCTCATTATACAGATTATACTAATTACTTTGCCTAGAAAAATCAATTAAGGATATTATGATTCCGTCCTAGTGCCCTGGTGCTATAATTATATAGAATATTTAGATTTATATAGAATTGTGTAGGCTCATTATATGGATTAAACTAACTGCTTTGCCTGGAAAGATCAATTAGGGATATCATGATTCGGTCTTAGTGCCCTGGTGCTGTAATTACATAGATTTATATAGTTGTATAAGCTCACTAAACAGACTGAACTAATTACTTTGCCTAGAAAAATTAATTAAGGATATCATGATTCCGTCTTAGTGCCCTGGCGCTATAATTATATAGATTTATATAGTTGTATAGGCTCATTATACAGATTATATTAATTACTTTGCCTAGAAAAATCAACTAAGGATATCATGATTCAATCTTAGTGCCCTGGCGCTATAATTATATAGAATATTTAGATTTATATAGAATTGTGTAGGCTCATTATATGGATTAAACAAATTGCTCTGCCTGGAAAGATCAATTAGGGATCTCATGATTCCGTCTTAGTGCCCAGGTTCAATAATTGTATAGATTTATATAGAGCTGTATAGACTCATTATACAGATTGAACTAATTACTTTGCCTAGAAAAATCAACTAAATATATTATGATTCCGTCCTAGTGCCCTGGTGCTATAATTATAAAGAATATTTAGATTTATATAGAATTGTGTAGGCTCATTATATGGATTAAACAAATTGCTTTGCCTGGAAAGATCAATTAGGGATATCATGATTCGGTCTTAGTGCCCTGGTGCTATAATTATATAGATTTATATTATATAGATTTATATAGTTGTATAGGCTCATTATACGTATTGAACTAATTACTTTGCCTAAATAAAGGATAGAAAAATCAATAAAGAATATCAATAAGGATATTATGATTCCGTCCTAGTGCCCTGGTGCTATAATTATATAGAATATTTAGATTTATATAGAATTGTGTAGGCTCATTATATGGATTAAACAAATTGCTTTGCCTGGAAAGATCAATTAGGGATATCATGATTGGGTCTTGGGACCCTGGTGCTATAATTATATAGATTTATATTATATAGATTTAAATAGTTGTATAGGCTCATTATACAGATTGAACTAATTACTTTGCCTAGAAAAATCAATTAAGGATATTATGATTCCGTCCTAGTGCCCTGGTGCTATAATTATATAGAATATTTAGATTTATATAGAATTGTGTAGGCTCATTATATGGATTAAACTAACTGCTTTGCCTGGACAGATCAATTAGGGATATCATGATTCGGTCTTAGTGCCCTGGTGCTATAATTATATAGATTTATATAGTTGTATAGGCTCATTATACAGATTGAACTAATTACTTTGCCTAGAAAAATCAATTAAGGATATTATGATTCCGTCCTAGTGCCCTGGTGCTATAATTATATAGAATATTTAGATTTATATAGAATTGTGTAGGCTCATTATATGGATTAAACTAACTGCTTTGCCTGGAAAGATCAATTAGGGATATCATGATTCGGTCTTAGTGCCCTGGTGCTATAATTATATAGATTTATATTATATAGATTTATATAGTTGTATAGGCTCATTATACAGATTGAACTAATTACTTTGCCTAGAAAAATCAATTAAGGATATTATGATTCCGTCCTAGTGCCCTGGTGCTATAATTATATAGAATATTTAGATTTATATAGAATTGTGTAGGCTCATTATATGGATTAAACTAATTGCTTTGCCTGGAAAGATCAATTAGGGATATCATGATTCGGTCTTAGTGCCCTGGTGCTATAATTATATAGATTTATATTATATAGATTTATATAGTTGTATAGGCTCATTATACAGATTGAACTAATTACTTTGCCTAGAAAAATCAATTAAGGATATTATGATTCCGTCCTAGTGCCCTGGTGCTATAATTATATAGAATATTTAGATTTATATAGAATTGTGTAGGCTCATTATATGGATTAAACTAACTGCTTTGCCTGGAAAGATCAATTAGGGATATCATGATTCGGTCTTAGTGCCCTGGTGCTATAATTATATAGATTTATATTATATAGATTTATATAGTTGTATAGGCTCATTATACAGATTGAACTAATTACTTTGCCTAGAAAAATCAATTAAGGATATTATGATTCCGTCTAGTGCCCTGGTGCTATAATTATATAGAATATTTAGATTTATATAGAATTGTGTAGGCTCATTATATGGATTAAACTAATTGCTTTGCCTGGAAAGATCAATTAGGGATATCATGATTCGGTCTTAGTGCCCTGGTGCTATAATTACATAGATTTATATTATATAGATTTATATAGTTGTATAGGCTCATTATACAGATTGAACTAATTACTTTGCCTAGAAAAATCAATTAAGGATATTATGATTCCGTCCTAGTGCCCTGGTGCTATAATTATATAGAATATTTAGATTTATATAGAATTGTGTAGGCTCATTATATGGATTAAACTAACTGCTTTGCCTGGAAAGATCAATTAGGGATATCATGATTCGGTCTTAGTGCCCTGGTGCTATAATTATATAGATTTATATTACATAGATTTAAATAGTTGTATAGGCTCATTATACAGATTGAACTAATTACTGTGCCTAGAAAAATCAATTAAGGATATTATGATTCCGTCCTAGTGCCCTGGTGCTATAATTATATAGAATATTTAGATTTATATAGAATTGTGTAGGCTCATTATATGGATTAAACTAAATTGCTTTGCCTGGAAAGATCAATTAGGGATATCAAGATTCGGTCTTAGTGCCCTGGTGCTATAATTATATAGATTTATATTATATAGATTTATATAGTTGTATAGGCTCATTATACAGATTGATACTAATTACTTTGCCTAGAAAAATCAATTAAGGATATTATGATTCCGTCCTAGTGCCCTGGTGCTATAATTATATAGAATATTTAGATTTATATAGAATTGTGTAGGCTCATTATATGGATTAAACTAATTGCTTTGCCTGGATAGATCAATTAGGGATATCATGATTCGGTCTAAGTGTCCATGGTGCTATAATTTATAGTAGATTTATATAAGTTGTATAGACTCATTATACAGATTGAACTAATTACTTTGCCTAGAAAAATCAATTAAGGATATTATGATTCCGTCTTAGTGCCCTGGTGCTATAATTATATAGAATATTTAGATTTATATAGAATTGTGTAAGCTCATTATATGGATTAAACTAACTGCTTTGCCTGGAAAGATCAATTATGGATATCATGATTCGGTCTTAGTGCCCTGGTGCTGTAATTACATAGATTATATAGTTGTATAAGCTCACTAAACAGACTGAACTAATACTTGCTAGAAAAATCAATTAAGGATATCATGATTCCGTCTTAGTGCTCTGGCGCTATAATTATATAGATTTATATAGTTGTATAGGCTCATTATACAGACTGAACTAATAACTTTGCCTAGAAAAATCAACTAAGGATATCATGATTCAATCTTAGTGCCCTGGCGCTATAATTATATAGAATATTTAGATCTATATAGAATTGTGTAGGCTCATTATATGGATTAAACAAATTGCTCTGCCTGGAAAGATCAATTAGGGATCTCATGATTCCGTCTTAGTGCCCAGGTTCAATAATTGTATAGATTTATATAGAGTTGTATAGACTCATTATACAGATTGAACTAATTACTTTGCCTAGAAAAATCAACTAAATATATTATGATTCCGTCTTAGTGCCCTGGTGCTATAATTATATATAATATTTAGATTTATATAGACTTGTGTAGGCTCATTATATGGATTAAACTAATTGCTTTGCCTGGAAAGATCAATTAGGGATATCATGATTCGGTCTTAGGGCCCTGGTGCTATAATTATATAGATTTATATTATATAGATTTAAATAGTTGTATAGGCTCATTATACAGATTGAACTAATTACTTTGCCTAAAATAAAGGATAGAAAAATCAAATAAAAGAATAATCAATTAAGGATATTATGATTCCGTCCTAGTGCCCTGGTGCTATAATTATATAGAATATTTAGATTTATATAGAATTGTGTAGGCTCATTATATGGATTAAACAAATTGCTTTGCCTGGAAAGATCAATTAGGGATATCATGATTGGGTCTTAGGACCCTGGTGCTATAATTATATAGATTTATATTACATAGATTTATATAGTTGTATAGGCTCATTATACAGATTGAACTAATTACTGTGCCTAGAAAAATCAATTAAGGATATTATGATTCCGTCCTAGTGCCCTGGTGCTATAATTATATACACTATTTAGATTTATATAGAATTGTGTAGGCTCATTATATGGATTAAACTAACTGCTTTGCCTGGAAAGATCAATTAGGGATATCATGATTCGGTCTTAGTGCCTGGTGCTATAATTATATAGATGTATATAGTTGTATAGGCTCATTATACAGATTGAACTAATTACTTTGCCAAGAAAAACCAATTAAGGATATTATGATTCCGTCCTAGTGCCCTGGTGCTATAATTATATACACTATTTAGATTTATATAGAATTGTGTAGGCTCATTATGTGGATTAAACTAACTGCTTTGCCTGGAAAGATAAATTAGGGATATCATGATTCGGTCTTAGTGCCTGGAGCTTAATTATATAGATTATATAGTTGTATAGACTCGTTATACAGATTGAACTAATAACTTTGCCTAGAAAAATCAATTAAGGATATTATGATCCGTCCTAGTGCCCTGGTGCTATAATTATATAGAATATTTAGATTTATATAGAATTGTGTAGGCTCATTATATGGATTAAACTAACTGCTTTGCCTGGAAAGATCAATTAGGGATATCATGATTCGGTCTTAGTGCCCTGGTGCTATAATTATATAGATTTATGTAGTGTATATGCTCATTATACAGATTGAACTAATTACTTTGCCTAGAAAAATCAATTAAGGATATTATGATTCCGTCCTAGTGCCCTGGTGCTATAGTTATACAGAATAGTTAGATTTATATAGAATTGTGAAGGCTCATTATTTGGATTAAAAACAAATTGCTTTGCCTGGAAAGATCAATTAGGGATATCATGATTCGGTCTTAGGGCCCTGGTGTTATAATTATATAGATTTATATTATATAGATTTATATAGTTGTATAGTCTCATTATACAGATTGAACTAATTACTTTGCCTAGAAAAATCAATTAAGGATATTATGATTCCGTCCTAGTGCCCTGGTGCTATAATTATACAGAATATTTAGATTTATAAGAACTGTGTAGGCTCATTATATGGATTAAACTAACTGCTTTGCCTGGAGAGATCAATTAGGGATATCATGATTCGGTCTTAGTGCCCTGGTGCTATAATTATATAGATTGTATTATATAGATTTATATAGTTGTATAGGCTCAATATACAGATTGAACTAATTACTTTGCCTAGAAAATCAATTAAGGATATTATGATTCCGTCCTAGTGCCCTGGTGCTATAATATATTGAATATTTATATTTATATAGAACTGTGTAGGCTCATTATATGGATTAAACTAACTGCTTTGCCTGGAAAGATCAATTAGGGATATCATGATTCGGTCTTAGTGCCCTGGTGCTATGATTATATAGATTTATATTATATAGATTTATATAGTTGTATAGGCTCATTATACAGATTATACTAATTACTTTGCCTAGAAAAATCAATTAAGGATATTATGATTCCGTACAGTGCCCTGGCGCTATAATTATATAGAATATTTAGATTTATATAGAATTGTGTAGGCTCATTATATGGATTAAACAAATTGCTCTGCATGGATTAAACAAGTGCCCTGGTGCTATAATTATATAGAATATTTAGATTTATATAGAATTGTGTAGGCTCATTATATGGATTAAACTAACTGCTTTGCCTGGAAAGATCAATTAGGGATATCATGATTCGGTCTGAGGGCCCTGGTGCTATAATTATATAGATTTATATTATATAGATTTAAATAGTTGTATAGGCTCATTATACAGATTGAACTAATTACTGTACCTAGAAAAATCAATTAAAGATATTATGATTCCGTCCTAGTGCCCTGGTGCTATAATTATATTGAATATTTAGATTTATATAGAACTGTGTAGGCTCATTATATGGATTAAACTAATTGCTTTGCCTGAAAATATCAATTAGGGATATCAAGATTCGGTCTTAGTGCCCTGGTGCTATAATTATATAGATTTATATTATATAGATTTAAATATTTGTATAGGCTCATTATACAGATTGTACTAATTACTTTGCCTAGAAAAATCAATTAAGGATATTATGATTCCGTCCTAGTGCCCTGGTGCTGTAATTATATAGAATATTTAGATTTATATAGAATTGTGTAAGCTCATTATATGGATTAAACTAACTGCTTTGCCTGGAAAGATCAATTAGGGATATCATGATTCAGGATCTCAGGGATCAATAGGGATCTCATGATCCGTCTAGTGCCCATGTTCAATAATTGTGTAGATTTATATAGAGTTGTATAGACTCATTATACAGATTGAACTAATTACTTTGCCTAGAAAAATCAATTAAATATATTATGATTCCGTCTTAGTGCCTGGGTGCTATAATTATATAGAATATTTAGATTTATATAGAATTGTGTAAGCTCATTATATGGATTAAACTAACTGCTTTGCCTGGAAAGATCAATTAGGGATATCATGATTCGGTCTTAGTGCCCTGGTGCTGTAATTACATAGATTTATATAGTTGTATAAGCTCACTAAACAGACTGAACTAATTACTATATATAGATTTAGATTAGATTTATATATAGATTTATATATAGATTATATAGATTTATATAGTTGTATAGGCTCATTATACATATTGAACTAATTACTTTGCCTAAAATAAAGGATAGAAAAATCAAATAAAAGAATAATCAATTAAGGATATTATGATTCCGTCCTAGTGCCCTGGTGCTGTAATTACATAGAATATTTAGATTTATACAGAATTGTGTAGGCTCATTATATGGATTAAACTAACTGCTTTGCCTGGAAAGATCAATTAGGGATATCATGATTCGGTCTTAGTGCCCTGGTGCTATAATTATATAGATTTATATTATATAGATTTAAATAGTTGTATAGGCTCATTATACAGATTGAACTAATTACTGTGCCTAGAAAAATCAATTAAAGATATTATGATTCCGTCTTAGTGCCCTGGTGCTATAATTATATAGAATATTTAGATTTATATAGAATTGTGTAGGCTCATTATATCGATTAAACTAATTGCTTTGCCTGGAAAGATCAATTAGGAATATCATGATTCGGTCTGAGTATCCTGGTGCTATAATTATATAGATTTATATAGTTGTATAGGCTCATTATACAGATTGAACTAATTACTTTGCCTAGAAAAATCAAATAAGGATATTATGATTCCGTCTTAGTGCCCTGGTGCTATAATTATATAGAATATTTAGATTTATATAGAATTGTGTAGGCTCATTATATGGATTAAACTAATTGCTTTGCCTGGAAAGATCAATTAGGGATATCATGATTCGGTCTTAGTGCCCTGGTGCTAGAATTATACAGATTTATATTATATAGATTTATATAGTTGTATAGGCTCAATATACAGATTGAACTAATTACTTTGCCTAGAAAAATCAATTAAGGATATAATGATTCCGTCCTAGTGCCCTGGTGCTATAGTTATACAGAATATTTAGATTTATATAGAATTGTGAAGGCTCGTTATATGGATTAAAAACAAATTGCTTTGCCTGGAAAGATCAATTAGGGATATCATGATTCGGTCTTAGTGCCCTGGTGCTAGAATTATACAGATTTATATATAGATTTATATAGTTGTATAGGCTCATTAAACAGATTGAACTAATTACTTTGCCTAGAAAAATCAATTAAGGATATTATGATTCCGTCCTAGTGCCCTGGTGCTATAATTATATAGAATATTTAGATTTATATAGAACTGTGTAGGCTCATTATATGGATTAAACTAATTTCTTTGCCTGGAAAGATCAATTAGGGATATCATGATTCGGTCTTAGTGCCCTGGTGTTATAATTATATAGATTTATATTATATAGATTTATATAGTTGTATAGTCTCATTATACAGATTGAACTAATTACTTTGCCTAGAAAAATCAATTAAGGATATTACGATTAAGTCCTAGTGCCCTGGTGCTATAATTATATAGAATATTTAGATTTATATAGAATTGTGTAGGCTCATTATATGGATTAAACTAAATGCTTTGCCTGGAAAGATCAATTAGGGATATCATGATTCGGTCTTAGTGCCCTGGTGCTATAATTATATAGATTTATATTATATAGATTTATATAGTTGTATAGGCTCATTATACAGATTGAACTAATTACTTTGTTGTATAGTCTCATTATAGTTGTATAGTCTCATTATACAGATTGAACTAATTACTTTGCCTAGAAAAATCAATTAAGGATATTATGATTCCGTCCTAGTGCCCTGGTGCTATAATTATATAGAATATTTAGATTTATATAGAATTGTGTAGGTTCATTATGTGGATGAAACTAACTGCTTTGCCTGGAAAGATCAAGTAGGGATATCATGATTCGGTCTTAGGGCCCTGGTGCTATAATTATATAGATTTATATTACATAGATTTAAATAGTTGTATAGGCTCATTATACAGATTGAACTAATTACTGTGCCTAGAAAAATCAAATAAAGATATTATGATTCGGTCTTAGTGCCCTGGTGCAGTAATTATATAGATTTATATAGTTGTATAGGCTCATTAAACAGACTGAACTAATTACTTTGCCTAGAAAAATCAATTAAGGATATCATGATTCCGTCTTAGTGCTCTGGCGCTATAATTATATAGATTATATAGTTGTATAGGCTCATTATAGAGACTGAACTAATTACTTTGCCTAGAAAAATCAACTAAGGATATCATGATTCAATCTTAGTGCCCTGGCGCTATAATTATATAGATTTATATAGTTGTATAGGCTCATTATACAGATTGAACTAATTACTTTGCCTAGAAAAATCAATTATCATGATTCCGTCTTAGTGCCCTGGCGCCATAATTATAATTATATATTTACGTATAATCAGTGCCCTGAAAACCTATATTATTTCCACCAAAAAACGTCTCAAACTTTTAAAATTAATGTTCTCTTTGTTTTTTTTTATATTTATTAAGATTTTAAAATTAACCTTGGTAAAGGTTTAAAGCTATGAAATCCTTTGATGTTAAAAATTGAATCTTTAAATAGAAGCATGTGTCTTTTGTAACATGTTTTTGGCAAAACATATAATAGAAGTTGGACACCAAGGGAAAATTCAAATCGAGCAGGAATAGAGCCAATTTAGGGCTATTAACAGAAGCCGGATCATGCTCCCGTCAGTGTCCCCCCGAGGATTATTATTATTTTTTTTAATGTGTCCTCGAAACCACGTACAGTTAGGTATTTTGATACACTTCACTGTCTACTTTAAATTTTCTGAGGCAAGATCATGGTTAAAAAAAAAAAAAAAAAAAAAAAAAAAAAAAAAAAAAAAAAAAAAAAAAAAAAAAATCCTCAATAGCCGCTTTAAAACACATATTTAAATAATTGTTGCAACTTTAAAAACCTTTTTTTTCTTTTTTCTTGACAGATTGATTTATAACTAACAAAGCAACCCCCTACAAAAAAAAGCCCACTAAAATCTATAATTTTGTTTAATATATGTACGGTCCTAAAAATTCTTAACTTAGTCATCAGTTACGTCGAGGGCCAAGGTCTGTCCTACAAATCCATCACCACTTCACTCTACAAACTATAACGTGTCACACTACAAAAATGAGTTTTTTCATAATGATAACAAATAGAACCCCTAGGCTTTGTTTTATCATACTCAATCAATTTTAAAGTCATGTTTGTTTTAAAACAAATTTCTTGAATTCGTGCTTTCAACACCCAACTCGTTCTCAAAGTTGAGTCATGGAAAACTAAAATTGGATTTCCTTTTTTTTTATATCCTTTTTTATATATAGCCACTTCCTTAAACCTACAAGTTTTAACTCTGTCTTAAGAAGCTTTTTCAAGGTCTTTTTAAATACAAAATATACTATTTGAGAAACAAACAACAGAGTCCTTTATCGATCGACATTTTACACTTACGGGCACAAAAGTGGCTGGGGGAAGGAGGAGTCCTCCAAAGAATTATTCAAAGAACCCCACTCCGTCAAAAATTTCAGTATAAAAACACATTTTCAAGAAAGAACACTTTGCTTCTCAATCTGGTTGCTCTTTTCAGAGTTAGCAAGCCCAAGAGTGACTTTAGGAAAATGAATGAGATTCGATGTAATCCTTCCAGTCAGATACTGAAAGGAGATAAGATGAATTTGGGAAAGATTTTTCTGTATAATTAAAATTAGTGAGGTAGAATATAATCTTTTTTATCAACCCCGAATGCGTATAAAAAGAAGGACAAATCAAAAAAGTAAAAAAGAAGGCAGTGGAATATGAAATAAATAAGGTACTCCTCTCATCAAGAAGCAACTGATTTTTGTACTGTTGATCTGTGTTAGAATTTTAGCTATTTACCAGGTGTAAGGTTCCTTCGTAGTCTCGCACTCCCTCTTCCGGACCCAAATCCTGGGTACGTCCTTTTTCATGTATATGAGATTAACATAAGATCTAAGTCTTCTCAAATTTTAAACACAATTTAAAGTTTTTCAACGAAAAGTAAAGAGTGAATTAAAAAGTGAATTAAAGAGTGAAGTGCAGAAATTAAATCATGTGAAAAGTCAAACATAAAATATATTGAAAGAAGGAATGAAACCTAAAATGGTTAGAAATTACTATCAAATCAAACTTAAAACGAAGAGATATTTCAAGGCCTCATGAAAGCTAGAGTCAGTTGTACTTCACTAAAAACTAAACAGGTTCCAAAGATTAAAGAAGTATCATTATGATCTAAGTTTCTCTTCTGAAGGAAACAGTAATTTCCCAATCAACACACTTTCAAAATATAATGATCGTTGCTGTGGCAATTGCCCCAGCCCTAATTGCACCCCTCCTAACGGGGCTAGATATAGCACGGGGCTATACACAAAACTAATATAAAACACTATAAGAATGAAATTCTTGCTTTATAATATTTAGATAGATTATTATAATCAAATTTTTATGTTTTTATTAAATCATTTCTAAATATATATCCAACTATGGTATATCTATATTATTATTATCATTATGTTATTGTTAATTAATATAATTAACCATTAATTAATGCATCATTAGTTGGCTAATGAATATATTATATTGATTAAATAATGCATTAATTAATTATTGATGCATTAACAATAATTAATAATTAATTAATTAATTAATTTTATATAACTATTACTAATATAATAATAATATATCTATCAAACTGTTCTCATTATTTCGCAATGATGTGATGGTATAGACCAGATACTGGATCTGGACTAAACAACAGAAACGACAGATACGATGATTCCAGCTGTGGAATATTATTATTTATAACGGATAGCAAGTCAGTTGATTTTTGAATCAAAATCAAGCTGGTGGATTTTGATGAAAAAGTAAAGAGCCATGGCTAATTGGAGAAAAGACCAAGACATATAGTCTGGGTGAGAGACAAAGCTGGCATAAGCCTTTTTCACAATTGAATATTGTAATTGTATATTAGAATTGTAATTGTATATTAAATGAATATACTGTTGATTTTTAATCAAAATCAAGTTGGTGGACTTTGATGAAAAAGTTAAGAGCCATGGCTAATTGTAAATTAAATATTATTATTTTACTAATAATGTTATTATTAAAAAATAAACATTATCATATATTAGTACAGGCAAATGGAGGTTTGACCCGAAACAAATTGCAACAGAAATGATTCTCACACCATCATGTAGAGAAAACAAAACTGAACAACATATCCATTTTCGCATGTTCTGAGTTGACGCAAAATAACCGTTTTTGGCTTTTAATGCGATTTTTTTTACGTTTTCCGAAAAAAAAAATACAATTTTAGTATCCGACCGTTTTTCTTGAAATGAAGTATGATTCTGATGCAGAATGACAAGCTGAGACAGAAAATGAAGTCAGATTAGGTTTCTGGTGCAAAACAAAAAAGTTTCACTATCATCAATATGCGTTGCGGTAATTTTTGTAAAGACAATCAATCGGCACTTGTTATTCAACAAATGATCGGTTGTTCGTAAAAATACCAGAACTAGGCACTAGTATAAGACACTTCGAAGGCTACGTAATGCAATAAAAATGAAAATCGTCACATTCATCACTCAGTATTTTAAAGATTTCAAAGTTTATTCCCAAGATTTGACTGAGAAATCAATTAGACGAAGACCTCAAGTAATGCCAGAAAGTCGAGTAGAAAACTAATTCCGGTCAGTGACAGTCATAACCTTTATTTAAATTCGCCATCTACCCCGAGAAAATTTTTTATTTGAAATTCCGCCATCTAACAGTCGAGTAATACTTTCCGGTGAATCTGCTAGTGTTCTGATGAATGATTAGCGCAGGTAAGGAGTCGGTTTTTATAATGGTGGTTCGGAACTGAATACTTTAAAAGTTTAAAGGATAAATTATTGTACTTTACTGCTTTGTGTCAAATTCTTTGATGTTTCATGTCAGTTTAAGTTTTTTGTTTTTTTTTGTTTTACAGCGACATCTATTGAGAAGACAATCGTCCCCTGAAATACACCTTGTATCAACAGGTGACCTCATCATCACGACAGGTTAGCTTGTATTATGAGCCTTTGGTATTCTTCAGAGCTGTGAGGGACCAAACGATTGACGGATTAGGCACACAGGGCTGCCACAAAGTCCCTAAAACCAAATGAAGGTCCCTATTGGTCCCTTAAATTTATAAAGGTCCCTAAAGTCCCTTTTCTTGCTTTGGTTTAAAGCTCCGTATCCTTCCTGTTGGGAACCTCTTCCCCCTTCCCTATATTTTTCTTTTTTCGTTCACTTCCTCGGCTCAATTATTATTGATTGAGTAAAATATTTTTCAGAGGTTTATCATGATCGCGTTTATCAAATCTTTTTCAGAGGTTTATCAAGATTGCGAAAAGGATCAATCTTACGGAAACTGAGTACTTTCATCACGAACTGTGTTCCTACCTAGCGTCACTGTTTGACAGCTCCTGCATGCTCCGGACTGCGAACAAACCAGAACTTGCGAAGGCCGTAGCCCAGGCGTGTAACCTTGAGAAGTATTCATTCCTCCTCCCCGAAGGCACTCGATATATCCTAGACGAAGGAGCTCTGCTGCACAGGATATCATGGACAAAAATGAAAGATACCTGGAGATTCTAGACCATTATGCAACTTACGTGACAGGAAAGTACCCTTCTGCCACTATCATTTTCGACGGCTACGATGGTGGGGCTTCCATATAAGATATGGCTCACTCGCAGAGGAGTCGTACAGTTGGCCGTGAGATCTTCTACACAGCAGATATGCAGCCCAAGGTGAAGAAAGAAGAGTTCTTATCTTGCAAGAAAAACAAAGCCAGGTTTATCTGCGCTTTGGCTGATCATCTCCGTGCAAAGGGTGTCTCTGTCTCCCAGGCATCAGGTGACGCAGATGTCCCGATTGTGGAAGCTGCTGTTGCCTCTTCACGGTATCATGACACTGCCGTAGTTGGGGACGATACCGATCTATTGGTTCTCTTATGCTACCACTGTGACTTGTCAAGCAAGAAACTATTCTTCGCACCTGAGCCAAAGTCGAATAAAGCTCCCCAAATATGGGACATACACACCCTGAAAGAGAATCTGGGACAAGATACTTGTCATCTGATCGTTTTTGCTCACGCCCTGTTAGGCTGTGACTCTACTTCGCGAATCCACGGTGTGGGAAAAGGTCTTGCACTTAAGAGGCTGATAGAAGACAATGATTTCCGAACATCAGCTGCAGTGTTCATGCAGAAGTCCGCTTCGAAGGAGGAAATCAAGACCACTGGTGAAGACGCCCTGCTGATCATATACGGTTCGTCGAAAGGAGGGAGTTTGAACAAACTCCGCAGAGAAGTTTTTGAAAAGAAAGTGACAACGGCAAACTCTTTTGTTCACCCAGAACATCTGCCACCAAGTTCTGATGCAGCCAAGTTTCATAGCTATAGAGTTTTTTATCAAGTTCAGGTATGAACTGGAGAGCCTGATCCGGAACTGAAAGCCGAGAAATGGGGATGGACGAATAAAGATGACTTCTTGTACCCATTAACAACTGACCTCCCACCAGCCCCGCGAATGCTCCTAAGGATCGTGAAGTGCTCCTGTCGTGTACAGTGTAGTTCAGCGAGGTGCAGCTGCTTTAAAAACGGCTTAGTTTGTACTTCAGCATGCAGAACCTGCAAGGGAACAATGTGTTCCAACTCCCCAAAAATCGACAGCAACAATGATGAAGAGAACCTAGAACCCTAGTCGTTAATCCATTCCAAATGAAGAAGTTGTGAAACTAGTCGGAATCTGATTCTCTATTTTGTATTTTTTATAAGATTGATTCTATTTAATAGACTGTGAAGATTAGATACTATGGGTTGACCCTAAATAGTATACGAAGAGTGTTTTAAGTGTGATTTACGATACTGACCACTGAAAACCAGTTCGGTTTGTAATTCACTTTCCCTAGTTATTTTCTCAAAAAATGTAGATCATTCATTAATGATTACGATTTTTTTTTTCTGGTTCAGTGAACAACCTATTTGATTCTATTTTCGGTCTCAGCTCGTGATTCTACGTCAGAACCACACTTTCGTTCAATAAAATCGGGCTACAACGAGAATTGTATTTTTTAGGCGAAAAAAGTCGAAAAATACAGTTACTTTTTGTATGGTGCTTCTTACGCTAAATCCGACTTCGTTTTCGGTCTCGCCATGTTATTTTGGGTTAGAATCATACTTCAGTTCAAGAAAAACCGATGTCCACGAAAATTACGATTTTTATTCGAATAACGGAAAAAAATAGCATTAAAAGCCAAAAAACGGTTATTTTGCGTCGACTCAGAATATGCGAAAATTGATATGTTGTTCAGTTTTTGTTTCTCTACAAGATGGTGTAAAAATAATTTCTGTTGCAATTTGTTTCGGGTCGACCTCTTTTTGGATCTCATTTTCCTGTACTATATTACAGATATATAATTATATTATTTAGGTCTATATCTGGCCCCATTAAGGCCATGAGGATGGGGGGAAATTGACACAGTAGCAACCATTATGCACAGGAGCAGATCCAGGACTTTTTTTAGGGGGGGGGGGAATGGGTTGATCCGATAAATTTGCGTTAGGAGCAAGTTTAATTAACGCAAACTTGCGTTAATTAAGTAAATTACACCACTTCAGTCGAGGTTAGGGGGCACGCGCCCCCCTCGCCCCCCTGGATCCGCAACTGATTATGCATGGAAAGTATTGATTGGAGAGTCAAAGGGTACTACTCTCTTGTTATTAGATGTTATTAGGACATAGACAAGAACGTTATTATTACATTTTTATCTAGTCTATTATTTGCTATTAATTTGAAATGAACGAATAAAAGGATGAATTCATTGATGCGTAAGGTTTTTAGTCATATAAATTAAAATATAAGGTATTTGAGTTTTCCTTACCCATTCAGCAGTTTTGAATGAGCCCTAGGTGAGGTATTTGACTTTAGTAAGAAGAAGTAGCGTTGACTGACTTACCAATTGCCATACTAAACTTAAAAAAGCGTATTTGAAGAAACACCCATATGGCCTTTTAAAAGAAATAGAACAAATTAACAACTGACAAAGGTCTAGAGTCTGGTGAAAATATGAAAAATCAAACAATAGAAATGTGAAGAAAAACAATTCTAGGCTACATTTGTTAAGGAGAGGGGGGGAGGGTCCTTCGATTATTTGATTCATGCCAAAAGATTTTATAGCAAGCACAGCTGGCAGTTGTTTGGCCTCAGAAGTTTAGCTTACTGGGGTTCTTTAAACTCGTCTTTGGGGGGAGGAGGCAAGAATTTCTTATCTGTTTAAATATTTTATTAAATCTTTTTGTAGCTGTTGCCACCTTCCTAAATAGAGTTTGAAACAGTAAAAGCCATTCGCAATTTGTTCCATATTCTATGAACAGAAAAACAAGCTAAAAACAAGTTAAAAAAAAATATTGTCTAAGGTATCCATACAGATTTGAAACAGTAAAAGCCATTCGCAATTTGTTCCATATTCTATGAACAGAAAAACAAGCTAAAAACAAGTTAAAAAAAAATATTGTCTAAGGTATCCATACAGATTTCTTTTATAAAGCACAGAATCAAAGAAAAAAAAGAATAGCCGGAAGAAAAAGATTAAGTGTTGATAATCAAAGAATAATCAGAAGAAAGAATTTAAAAAAGAAGAAGTGTTGATAATCAAAGAGGAAAAGAAGAATAAGCATTTCATAAATTTATAATAGACTAGTATTCACCGATAATATAGGTGGGGGGCCCATTGGTACACCAGGCGGCTTTTTAGCTTTTAGGGCCTCCAAGGCAAACGAAGAGGTTTTCTTCAATATCCCCTGAGCAGGAGCAGAGGGTATGGGAATAGGAGCATATGAGGGATAAAACACATGGGGAACTTGATAGCCACCAAAGTGGGCGTGGCTGGGATGAAAAGCCTGTGCGCCATCTGGTTCTAGTTTATTTCCACCAACAGTAGGTAGGGGAATATCCACAATTTGAACATGTTGGGCAGTTCTGACAGCATCTCTACAAGGAAACACTAATTACTAAAAATTTAATTGACACACAAATCAAACTTTATAAAAAAAAAATCTTGACGAAATAAAATACAAAACATTGAGCAAATTCGTAAATGTCAAAACCATAATAAATACTACTGAACTATTAATATCAATTACTTATTAACGCGCATTGATTGGCCCTCGAAGATAGCACCACTGGGTACAGATCAAGTTAGATCACTCCCCCCCCTCTTTACCACCATCGCCAGCAATTCAAAGTTTTTATCACCAGTTGAGACAGCATTCGCAAAATTAAAAAAGTTGTTCCTAAAGTTGAAACAGCAGGACTTAAAAGTTCTTCTGACAATAATTTCATCTAACTGACTATTTTTACTCTTACATTTTACTACACTACTTTTATTACATCTTACTACAACAATTTTCTATAGTAGCCAATTTAAATTTCCCAAGGAAACATTTTAAGTTATTTAATAGTAAATAGTACCTTCATTCATATAATTGGAAATGGACTAAACTTGGTTGCTAGGCAATAATTGTATTACAAATAAATATATTAAATTGTTTTGTGCATGAGTGTTTATTTTAGTGTCCTCATGTTGGGATGGCCTCACACGCCCCTCTGGCTCAGCATTTCTTTATTTCTTTAATTTCGTATGTTTTCTTTTGGTTAACCAAGTTAATGTTCATTATTATTATTACAACTATATGTTATTTTTTCTTTATATACCCTACTATTTATAAACCCAAAGTTACGAGCCCTGCTCTCCGTTGGGGGGGTTAATGTTTTTTTTTGTAGTTTTAAGTGAACTAAATAAAACAGTAACAGGCTATCTGACTTTAAAACTGGGTTCTATGTTACTATTTACGAATCGAATGATGTTTTACGATCCGTTTTAAACAACAACAAAAAATATATGAACTACTTCTATGAATGAATGAATATTTGATTATCTGATTTAAAAACAACAAAAAAGGGAGAGAAAGAGAGAGGGGAAATGACGACCAAAATCAAAAAGAGGACAATAAAAACTACACCTAGCATTTCTATAAAAACAAATAAGATGAGCTACAACAATAAAAAAATTTAATAAATAATAATAAATAAATAACTACACCTAACATTTAAAACGAAGACATGAAAAAAGTGTCATTACTATTAAGAGCATCTGTTTTGAGTCATATTTCCAGTTTTGATCGCCTTACAAGGCAGACACCTATCCAAGTGTGACCCTTTGGGCCAATAGAATTTTCTAGTCAAATCATCAACACACATAGGGTCAACAAGTCTATCAGATTTGACCAACAGTCGCTAGTGCATGGCGATAAAGCAAGGACATAATGTGCTTATACAGATACAGAAAACAAGGGGGCGGGAGCTACGGGCTAAATAATTCCTGCGAAAAACTTCAGGAGCAAGCATCAAGAAATACCATAAAAGCCATGACATATGGAAGAAAAAAATATGGGGCCGAAAACTCCCACCTGCATAAGTAGCTTACGTGATGAAGCAATGTGAGACCTCCGTAAGCCTTATAGAGTCATCAAACACACACAAAAAAAATAAATGCTTCCAAAACAGGGGACATACATCGATTTTTTACAGATCCAGAAATGGTGAAAAGGCCGCAATATTAGGGAGGATAGAACCTTAAAAGGATGGTTTCAATCCAATGAATGCACAGCCCTTTACTCGCAACGACAAATGCCAAGGCTTTCCCAAGCTCCCTTTTTGAAAGCTGTGTTGAGAGAAAAGAAGATAATATAAAATTAATATCAAGATTGCATTGGTGCTGAAAGCATCAAAAATAAAAAAAAGGGGGGGGGGCCTTTTGTTTATATCATGACTGTATTGGTAATGGAAGCATTAGATGAAAAATCAAAAGAAAACCTGCTAGAAGCTAAAGGGAGTCTATTTTTTTTGTATTCCAGGTGCTGTTTATCAGAAGCAGAAGACTAGTTAGTTTTAAAGGACTAGAAATATAAACAAAAAACGAAAATTGAAACAATTGACCATTGCCTATTTGAATGTAATATGCTGACGTCTGCACAGTATACCCTGTAATGTAAACTGTTAAAGTGCTTCAAACACCACAAAATATCACTATCAGCCAAGAGCCTAGCCGACTATACCTGCACACAGAGCACAGAAGTCGATATCTATATTCTTATATTTCAACTCCTAGAGTCAAAAGATTTACTGAAAGATATATAAGCAGATTCAATATAAATAAGCAGCAACCATTGCAGTAGCTCATTTCAACTCACCTAGTGAGTCAAAAGGAGGAGCCATTTTTTTTGGGGGGGGGGGCGACCCTCTCCCCCCTCCTCGGGACACCCCTGTCCTTAGTACAGATAGATCAAATAAATACCAGTGTTGTCAGGCCCCTTTTTGTTTCTGGTAAAACAACCTGTTTGTACTTATGTTTGACTAGCCAAAGAGATTGTCTGATGACAGGAAAAAAGGGAAAAATAAAAGAAAAGAGGGAGTAAAAGAAAGAACACAAGAAAGAAAAAGACATACAGTGCTCTCACTTTTATAGACTGAATCTCAGGCTTAGATTCATTAAAGGCGTTTTTTGGTATTTTCATTGAAAAAATCGAAAAAAAATGCCTCTCAATAGGATTAAAAGAATACATTTACTGAGCTGAATACTTGCAACATCAGCTATCAGTTGTAGCGCACTCTTAGTGTGAATGGATAAAATAAATAACATTTTTTTCAGACTTTTCCATTTTCTGTAAAACAACCTGTTTGTAGTTATGTTTGACAATACAAAGAGTTTGCCTGATGACAGGAAAAAAAAGAGAAAGAAAAAAGAAAGAAACGAGCACATATTTATTTTCTGGAGTGTAAAATGGAGGATTCTATTCACGTTTTAAGTTGAATAGAGGGCAGAGGGGCACCCCACAAGAACAATATTTGTCTGAAACACGTTCAAGTCCTTTGAAAATATCAAAATTTACCAAAAGTATATTTGTACTAATGGTTTGACACCAAAGGCACCAATTGGGGAAGGGGGCGATCCCCCTTGAGTTTTTGCCCCTCTATTTTTATTTTGAAAAATACTTTATTGGTATTTTCATTGATAAAATAATAATAATAAAATAATAATAATATTATATAATAATAATAGTAATAATAATAACAGATAATAAAAATAATAATAATAAAACAAATTGTTCTAATAGGATTTGAAAAAAAATTACTAAACTGAATACTTGCAGTTGTAGCAAACTGTTATTATTATTATTGCTTAATAATAATAACAATAATATATAACAATAATAAACAAAGTGCTCCCCTAGGGTTTGAAAATTACATTTACTAAACTGAATACTTGCAGTTGGGCAGTAAACTTTTGTAATTATTATTATTATTGTGTAATAATAAGTAATAATAATAATAAAACAAATTGCTCCCCTAGGGTTTGAAAAATGCATTTACTAGGCAGAATACTTGCAGTTGTAGTAAAATATTGCTATTATTACTATCATTGTGTAATAATAATAATAATAATAAATAATAATAATAATAAAACGAATTGCTCCCTTAGGGTTTGAAAAATACATTTACTAAGCTGAATACTTGCAGTTGTAGTAAACTGTTAGTGTTAATAGATGAAAAAAATAGCAGTGCTGTCAGACTCTCTCATTTCTTTTACAAAACAATCTGTTTACTTATTTTTGAGTAGCCAAAGAGTTTGTCTGATAACAGAAAAAAGGAGAAAGAACAAAAAAAGCGAAAGAAAAGAAAGCGCATTATGCTCCTTCTTTTTTATGCTTAATCTCAATCTTAGATTCAGGAAAAAAAGATAGAGCTATAGCTGAGTACTAATGATATAGCTCTTTAAGATTTTCTTACAGCATTACTTTAATCCCATTTGGAATAAAAATATTAATTATCTGGATGGGGAGGGGGATAGAGTAAATGTCATGGGGAGAAAGGGTTCAAATTGCAGAAGATATATTTGTAGGCTATATTTTGTATTTTTTGGGGACGAGTGCATTCCTCTTTCTCCCCTTCTCATGTCGAGAGACTATAACAAAAAGTATTTATAGCGTATCAGATAACATGTTATTTTAAACTCCCAAAATGTAAAAATAATAGTTTTTTTCTACTAGGCTTTAAAGTTTTAAGAATAGAGTATACTATAGAATGAAATTGTTATTCTATTCTATACAGTGGAGCAGAATAAATAGCATAATGGGAAATGAATCCCGTTTCTAAGACAAAAAAAAACAAACAAAAAAAAAACACGGACTTAATGTAAATAGTTACAAGGAAAAGAGAAAATGCTAAAAAATCACCGTCGGCGGGAGTCGAACCAACCTTTAGTAATAAGACGAAGTTTCAACTCGAGGTTTATTTGTAACAAACTGAGGAGAAAAAAAAATAAAGTTATTATTATTCGGTCATTAGCGAATATAAACGGAATAGATGGCGGTGGCCTCACATAAGCTAAGGTTTTTCCAATATACTAAATGTGATAGTGAAATTCCGAACAGATTTGTAAACTCCTTTGTGCCATATCTTGTAACCATATTTAGCAAGCGACTACCCCACTCTCTCTCTTTTTCTATTTATCTTGTGATAGTAAAAGCAGCACAATTTAACGCTCATTTTCGAGTGCTACGATAGCTATTTAAATATACGAATACGAAAAAATACAAACTAAAACCCCGATCTCGAAACTTGAAATTACAAATTACATTGATTGAAATTACGATTAGGAAATCACATACGATAAATTATGAAATCACAAAAAAAGACGTCGTATAGCCCTTTTTTGAAAATAATATCTTCGAGAAAAATATGAATGTTCTGCCTAATCTCAAAATATGTCATTTTACCTTTAACTTAAAATCTGGAAGAGATAGGTCACTTCTTGTTACATTACTTTTGTAACTTACAACGGGAACTCTCCGATTTCAACAGAAAGGGGTAGAGGAATCCACCAAGGGGGACCCATAATTTTGTCTTTGGGGAAGGAGCAAAGTGTCTTTCCTCCTGTCCTCACAACAGGGTAATCCCCTATAATTTTTTCTTTCTTTATCTTTTTTTCTGTCACCTTTTCTCAGTCATCTGACAAGCTTATAAACAAATAAGTAGAACAACAAGGAAATTTTTTTTTATACAAGACAGTGGAACGCAACTTTAAATGAATATTTCGACCCTATATCCAAGGGCCGTCCTCAGCAAAACAGACGAAGAGAATAAAAACAATATAAAAGAAACTTACATTAAAATTCAATCATTAAAACTGAAAGGTTTTTTTTAAAAAAATGTTTTAAAACAGCCCTAATATCATTACTTCAAGGAAGTTCAACCAGGACTTCAAACTGGTTGTTTTACCAAAAACGAAATAGAGTCTGACAATACTGGTATTTATGTATTTTATCTGTAAACACTAAGAATAGACCAAGCAACAACACTTGTCTACAAATAACAACAAACTGCCTTTCCATCCTAAAACAACAACAACAGCTAAAATTCGTGAGGCAATAGAAATCAAACATTATGTTTTTTAAATAGGGATTTGGGGGAGTACTCACCAAGGCTATATCGAGGGGGGGGGGGTACCGGATTTCATCCCCCACTCCAGAAACTTTTTACTACTCGTAAAAATGTAAAAAAAATGCACATAAAAAAAATTTGAGGTATTTTTAAGGTTTGTTTTGTGTAAACCTCCCTCTTTGAACAAAATCCTGGATACGACCTTGGTACTCGCTCAATTCTTTACACGCAAATTTAATTAATCAAATTTAATTAACAATCTATGTTACGAAACGAGTAGCCAATATCGACTAACCCATGAAAAAAAAACTTTTAGGTTGTCTGCTAAAAACACAAGAATCTCATTGAAAACACATTCTTGATTTATATTTACCTGAATGAATTGCCTCGTTTTGTGTTGTTTTCTCTTTGGTCCTGATTGAATTACTTTGAAGTAATGATCCAAGGATTGTTTTAATTTTTGTCTTAACGATTGCACCTTATTGTAAGTCTTGATTTCATTTATATATGCACTTTGCTGAGGACATCCCTTGGATATAGAGCCGAAACATTCATTTAAAGTTTTAAAAAATTTCACTGTTTTTGATAGATTCCCTATGGTTTTTCCTGTTATTTTTAAAATAGACAGAGGACACAAAAGGAAAAACGCCCTATGAACAATCATAACAAAATTATGATCACGCTGGTCATCATAAACGCAGCCGATTTAGCTCTTACCTCATACGCCATCAAAATAATACAAATTACTAATTATTACTAATACTAATTACCTGTAAGCAACTATCTGGTCTCTTCGCTTTACATAGTCCCCCTCCATCTTCTTCATCCTTAAGAAAAATTCTTGATCATCTTTTTCATAAAGTTTATAAACTCTTTCAAGAGTTTCCTTCAATTTCTTCCTCTTTTCCTTCAACACTTTGTCGTTCAATGGCGGAGGTTGGTCAGGATTAAACTCCATTAAGTCAATCTTTTCTAGTTCTAGAAAAATTTCACTCGGATCTTTCCCTTTCAATACTGCAGTACGTACAAGCATTCGCTGTTTCTTATTTTTCTTCAGTTCTCGTTTTCTTGCCTCTTTGCGAGCCTGGTCAGTAGGGTTCATGAATTTCCCACTTTTGGTTGTGTTGATATTTCTTCGACCCATCTTGAAGCTTTTTTAAGTTGAATTCAAAACCTGAAAATCCAAAAGGCATCATAGTCAATGAACCAGCGGAGGAAGATGAAGACCTATGTTCACTAGAGGTATAGCATATCTATCGACAGGGAATAAATGGCAATAATCAGGCATGTGCCATGGGTAGATGTCAGGTAGACAGAATAAATGCGGGTTTTAAACTTAGACTACCCAAAAGTCAATTTTACCAATCCAGTAAAATAAAAGAAAAAACCCAGTAATTCAGTATGCAACCATAGACAAGCATAACATATCTACGGGTATATACTATGATGATAGTGAATAGATGGCAGTGATAAGACATGTGCCATGAGTAGATGATGGGCAGGCAGAATAAATGTGGATTTTTAAACATAGACTACCCAAAAGTCAGTATAACCAAGCCAGTAAAAAAATAGATAAATACAAAAAGAGGAGAAAATTATAAAAGACGATTTACTGACGATTTGGATTTAATGTACCAGGTTTATAGATTAAACCTGTGCGTAAGTGTGTTTACATTTGATTATGTGCTTGAGTATACCTGCATAGGCTATGGGTTGGAATTCCATCTCCCCGCCCAGACTGGCCCAGTGACCAAAAGTTATGACATAGAAAGACAGGAGAATAATTGCCCCCCCCTCCATCCATTCATGGGTGGTCAAAGCGCAGTATGTCATAAATACTTCCTGTGCAGTTAAATTTGGAAAAGCGCTGGGATATTTGTTAAATTGTAATTTCAAATTAATACAATGTATAGTTTGACATGCTGGGGATTCCTTTGGAAAATTTTCAATACTGTAATCACTCTTCTTTCTTCTTCCCTTGTTAAAAAAAAAGAAATATATATATATTTTGAGTATCAACCACTTTGCAAGTTCAGAAATAGATTTAAAGCGTCAATTTCAATTCTAGAGCAATTGGTGAGATGCGGCATTCATTCCTGAAGGCCACAGGCCATAGTTGAGGGCTCTGAGACCAGACTTTCCATACTAGAATCAACCTGATTCCAAAGAGTATTGTCAATAAAACAAACTTACTATGTCTGAAAACCGAACCAGGGCACAAAGCCGTGCCAATTAGACAAAACAACACACAATTCCAACTTGGACCAGAGACATCAATCACATGAGGTGATGCCTACTTTGTCTCTGGAAACTACTGGATCATATAAATGAAGAGTACCAGGAGACCAAGCTTAGCTTGGCAGAAAGGAAAAGACAGTTTTTTAAAATCTCTTTTGTAAAATAACTTTAATTTCGTTTTATAAGCTCTAGAAAGTAAAAGCATTATGGTACTGGAAGTCTGGGTATCTGGGAAGTTGCTCATATGAAAATCGTTTTTGAGGTTTTTTGTGTGCAGTCCCCCCCCCAATCCAAAAAACATTGAAGCTCAGTCCCTTTGCAAGCCAGTTATTTTTATAATTTTTCTTCTGTAATCCACAGCATTTTATGCAAAGCAACTAAGAATCCTAGACCAATTTCACAGTTATCAAACAGGGATGTTTTTCTCTGAAAGGTCAAAATCAACTGAAATATCATAAAACCTGTGCTTCGAAACTCCCCTTGCTAGTGCTCAGGGCTTTTAACCTTCAAGGGTTTCTAATTTCAGTTAGCAGACAATTTATGAAAAATATCAAGGGGACTGGGAGGGGAAAAGAAAATTTTCAAGCGTCATTGGCGCTTTACTGAAAACTATATGCGTCTTGAATAATCTTGGAAAGTATAAACAACATCAAATTGAATATTTGATGTATAATGATATTAATTGTTGAAAGATCCATCAGTTCAAGAATTTATTTCACTGTAATTGTATTTTTATTTTCAATGCTGTAAGAACTGGAAAAGAAAATATTTGTAATATTAATCCGTTTTCAGTTAAGCGCCAATGACGCAGTAGGCTTTTGGTTTTTATTTACAGTTAGGAAAGGAAGCAGTATCCAATCACTTGTTTGTAGGGAAACTATATTCGTCTTTAACAACTTTAAAAAGAGTTAATAAATTAAACTGAATATTTGATGTATAATGATATTAATTGCTGAAAGCTCATCAGTTAAAAATGTTACTATAATTTTAATGTTTATTTTCAATATTAAGTACAAAAGAAAATATTTGTCACAAAATTGGTTTTCAGTTTTGGCCAATGACGCAGTAGGTTTTAGACTTTTACAGTGAGAGAAGGAGGTCATACCCAAACTCTTGTTTGTGGTGATTTTTGTTTATTTAATTTCTTTTCGTTTTAAGTTTCATTTATACTTCAATAGGAAAATATTTTTTTTCGTTTTAAGCTTGATTTTCATATTCAATCTAAGCATTACTCGCTTTAAGATCTATTTATTCATTTATATTATTACTTGTTGTATGTTTTTGCTATGATTGCTTATTTAATTTCTGTTCGTTTTGGTTTTCATTTATTCTTTAATAGTAATTAATTAAAAAAAAACTTTCCGAAAAATAAGTTTTTCAAAAAAAAAGTAAAGGCCATTTTAAACTTAAGCTCAGGAGATACAAATACCTGTTAAAATTCAAACTCAAAACAACCAGAAATTACTATTAAAGAATAAATGAAACCCAAAACGAACAGAAATTGAATAAACAATCATAGCATAAAACATACAACAAGTAATAATATAAATGAATAAATAGATCTTAAAGCGAGTAATGCTTAGACTGAATATGAAAATCAAGCTTAAAACGAAAACAAATATTTTGCTATTAAAGTATAAATGAAACTTAAAACGAACAGAAATTAAATAAACAATCAATGCAAACAAACATACAATATATATTAATGTAAATGAATAAATAAATCTTAAAACGAGTGAAACTTAAAAAGAATATGCAAATCAAGTTTGAATCGAATAAAAATAACTACAAACAAGAGTTTGGGTATCGCCTCACTGCAGAAGCCTAAAACCTACTGCGTTATTGGCGCTTTATTGAAAACAATTCTTTGAAATGTTTTCACTTTTGTAACTTTAAGAAATCAAAAATTAATAAAGATTTTAGGGAATAAATATCAGCATATGTATATTAAATTGACAATGCACGTTTTTTTTTCAGTAAACTCATTTGAATTTTTTTTCAGTAAAGTACAAATTATATTCTGGCTTTTAGAAAGCATAGGGGTTTTGAACCCTACTCATATTAATTTATGCTCGCTTTGAGTTTAACTCTAATATTTATTTTAATTTTTGTTCGTTTTGGGTTTCATTTATTTATCGATACTGATTTGGGGTAGTTGTATGCTTGGTAAATTATATGATAGTCCGGACGCCAGGTATTGAAAATGTGAATCATACCACGACGGAATGGGGCTGATACGAGAATTAGCCTACCCTCCACCCCCTAAATTGACCATGCGGATTCAAAAATACCAATGGCACTTGCTTGCGAGTGGTGGAACACTCCGAAACTTGACATTTTATTATATTTTGGTGTTTCATGCATGAAAATGCTTGTTCCACAAAGTTTGAGGTGCAGTTTTCCGCTCAAATAGAAATGCCTAGAAGCCACAGAATGTTTTCATAACAAACTAACACGATTAGTTACAAAAAATGGCAGAGTTAAAAAAAACGGCAAAACTATATGAGTCTTGAACAGTCTTGGAAAGTATAAACAAAATCAAATTGAATATAATGATATTAATTGTTGAAAGATCCATCAGTTCAAGATTTTGTTTCACTGTAATTTTTATTTTCATTTTCAATGCTGTAAGAACTGGAAAATAATAAATTTGTAATATACGAGTAATTCGTTTTCAGTGAAGCACCAATGACACAGAAGGCTTTAGGTTTTTACAGTTAAAGAAGGGGACAGTATCCAAATTTTGTTTGTAGTGAAACTATATTTGTCTTGACCAATCTTGAAAAGAACTAATAAATTAAACTGAATATTTGATGCATAATGATATTAATTGCTAAAAGCTCATCAGTTCAAAATTTTACTGTAATTTTAATATTTATTTTCAATATTAAGTATAAAAGAAAACATTTGTAATATAATTCGTTTTTAGTAAAGCGCCAATGACGCAGTAGGTTTTAGGCTTCTGCAGTGAGGCGATACCCAAACTCTTGTTTGTAGTTATTTTTATTCGATTCAAACTTGATTTGCATATTCTTTTTAAGTTTCACTCGTTTTAAGATTTATTTATTCATTTACATTAATGTATATTGTATGTTTGTTCGCATTGATTGTTTATTTAATTTCTGTTCGTTTTAAGTTTCATTTATTCTTTAATAGCAAAATATTTGTTTTCGTTTTAAGTTTGATTTTCATATTCAATCTAAGCATTACTCGCTTTAAGATCTATTTATTCATTTATATTATTACTTCTTGTATGTTTTTGCTATGATTGTTTATTTAATTTCTGTTCGTTTTGGGTTTCATTTATTCTTTAATAGTAATTTCTGGTCGTTTTGAGTTTGAATTTCAACAGGTATTTGTATCTCCTGAGCTTAAGTTTAAAATGGCCTTTACTTTTCTTTGAAAGAATTATTTTTCGGAAAGTTTTTTTTAATTAATTTTTGTTCGTTTTTGATTGCAAAAAGTTTCAATTTTTTATGGCATGGGGGGGGGACTTACTGTCCGATTATTCTTGACTTTAAAAAACAGATCTAGAACTTTCAATTTAAATCGAGTGAGGCTTTTTTCAAAGTCTATACGATTGCCTCTTTGATAAAACCCTTATATATGAACAATAGACAGCTTGCATAACTTGTGGACAGCAATTGACAACAATGAATGGATTGAAAAAATAGCTCCAATAAGGGGGTTTAGACCATTTCACTTGCTGACACAAAGGGATCACGACTGTTTGGAATTGACCTTAATAGGATTTTGTGTGCCAAAGCAATTTTGCATCTATCACAGAGTATGTATTTTAACCTTATAACTGGATAATTATAATAGATTTCCTATGTGTTCTTCCCATAAAAAACCCCTTCCCATAAGTTATAAACCCCCCTTAATAAGTTATGCCCCAGGGCATAACTTAAAACGCCTACCCCCGGGCCCTGATGGGCTGTGTCGACACCGGAGTTTTTTGTTATCAGAACTTGGAACTATGTTAACAAAATGTCTATCTCAAAATTTTTATCTGATTCATTTAGGGCTTGGAGGAGGGGGGGGCTAGTTACCCTCCAATCTCTTTTGACTCTTAAAAAGTGCACAAGACCTTTCAATTTTCAGTCAAATGAGCCCTCTCTAAAGTTTATACGAGCATCCCTTCCATAAGAAATAATAGGAAGGATTTGGAGAATCCTTAAATTACAACCCTTGCCCTGAGGGCTGTGGGGGAGTTGTCATCCTCAAAGACCTAATTTCCAGAACTTAAAACTACGTTTAATTAAATGGCTGTCTCAAAATTTTGATTGGATGTGTTTGGGGGAATAATGGGCGTGGTGGTTCTGTTTTCACTGACCTTATTGCACAACTAAAAAAACAATAAAACATCGAAACCTATTTATTAATATATAAACCTATCATATATTTTCTATCTGGAAATCAACTACGCTGAACAAAATGGCCCAAATAAATCGAATGAGCCTTTTTTGAAGTTTCTATGACAACGACTTCTATAAAAACCTTATATGCCCCCAGGGCTTAAATTAAAACCCTTTCCCAGAGGGTTGTGGGAGATTGTCCTCCTCAAAAATATATTTTCTATCTGGAAATCAACTATGCTGAACAAAATGGCTATCTCAAAATTTTGATTTGATGTGTTTGGGGGAATGATTAGCGTGGGGGAGGAGGGCTAGTTGCCCTCCAATCACTTTCGACTATTAAAAAGGGCACTATCCCTTAAAATTTCCAAACAAATGAGCCTTTTTTTGAAGTTTCTACGACAACGCCTTCTATAAAAACCTTATAAGCCCCCAGGGCATAACTTAAAACCCTTGCCCTGAGGGTATTGGGGGATTTTCCTCCTCAAAACATATTTTCTATCTGGAAATCAACTACACTGAACAAAATGGCTATCTCAAAATTTTGATTTGATGTGTTTGGGGGAATGATTGGCGTGGGGGGAGGGGCTAGTTGCCCTCCAATCACTTTCGACAATTAAAAAGGGCACTATCCCTTAAAATTTCCAATTGAATGAGCCTTTTTGAAGTTTCTATGACAACACCTTCTATAAAAACCTTATATGCCCCCAGGACATAACTTAAAACCCTTGCCCTGAGGGTTGTCCTCCTCAAAAACATGTTTTCTATGTGAAAATCAACTACGATGAACAAAATAGCTATCTCAAAATTTTGATTGGATGTGTTTGGGGGAATGATGGGCGTGGGGGGGGGGGGCTAGTTCCCCTCCAATCACTTTCGACTATTAAAAGGGGCACTATTCCTTTGAATTTCCAATTGAATGAGCCTTTTTGAAGTTTCTACGACAACGCCTTCTATAAAAAACCTTATATGCCCCCAGGGCATATCTTAAAACCGTTGCCCTGAAGGTTCTGGGGGAGTGTCCTCCTCAAAAACGTATTTTCTGTCTGGAAATCAACTACTACGCTGAACAGAATGGCTATCTCAAAATTTTGATTGGATGAGTTTGGGGAAATGATGGGCGTGGGGGGGGGGGGGCGGGGCTAGTTGCACTCCAATCATTTTCGACTATTAAAAAGGGCACTAGCCCTTTAATTTCCAATCGAATGAGCCTGTTTTGAATTTTCTACGACAACGCCTTTGTCGTATGCTTTTGAATGTCCAATCGAATGAGCCTTTTTTAAAGTTTCTACGACAACGCCTTCTAAAAAAGCTTATATGCCCATAGGGTATAACTTAAAACCCTTGCCCTGAGGGTTGTGGGGGAGTGTCCTCCTCAAAAATATATTTTCTATCAGGATATCAACTACGCTGAACAAAATGGCTATCTCAAAATTTTGATTAGATGTTTGGGGAAATGATGGGCGTGGGGGGGGGGCTAGTTGCACTCCAATCACTTTCGACTATTAAAAAGGGCGCTAGCCCTTTAATTTCCAATCGAATGAGCCTGTTTTGAAGTTTCTACGACAACGCCTTCTATAAAAACCTTATATGCCCCCAGGGCATAACTTAAAACCCTTGCCCCGAGGGTTGTGGGGGAGTTTCCTCCTCAAAAATATATTTTCTATCTGGAAATCAACTACGCTGAACAAAATGGCTATCTCAAAATTTTGATTGGATGTGTTTGGGGGAATAATGGGCGTGATGGGGGGAGCTAGTTGCCCTCCAATAACTTTCGACTATTAAAAAGGGCACTAGCTTTTTGAATTTCCAATCGAATGAGCCTTTTTGAAGTTTCTACGACAACGCCTTCTATAAAAACCTTATATGCCCCCAGGGCATAACTTAAAACCCTTGCCCTGAAGGTTCTGGGGGAGTGTCCTCCTCAAAAATATATTTTCTATCTGGAAATCAACTACGCTGGTCAAAATAGCTATCTCAAAATTTTGATTGGATGTGTTTGGGGGAATGATGGGCGTGGGGGGGGGGGCTAGTTCCCTCGAATCACTTTCGACTATTAAAAAGGGCACTATCCTTTTGAATTTCCAATCGAATGAGCCTTTTTGAAGTTTCTACGACAGCGCCTTCTATAAAAACCGTATATGCCCCCAGTGCATATCTTAAAACCCTTGCCCTGAAGGTTCTGGGGGAGTGTCCTCCTCAAAAATGTATTTTCTATCTGGAAATCAACTACGCTGAACAGAATGGTTATCTCAAAATTTTGATTGGATGTGTTTGGGGAAATGATGGGCGCGGGGGGGGGGCGGGGGCTAGTTGCACTCCAATCACTTTCGACTATTAAAAAGAGCACTAGCCCTTTAATTTCCAATGGAATGAGCCTGTTTTGAATTTTCTACGACAACGCCCTCTATAAAAACCTTATATGCCCCCAGGGTATAACTTAAAACCCTTGCCCTAAGGGTTGTGGGGGAGTGTCCTCCTCAAAAATATATTTTCTATCTGGAAATCAACTACGCTGAACAAAATGGCTATCTCAAAATTTTGATTGGACGTGTTTGGGGGAATAATAGGCCTGGGGGGGATTAGTTGCCCTCCAATCACCTTCGACTATTAAAAAGGGCAGTAGCTTTTTGAATTTCCAATCGAATGAGCCTTTTTTGAAGTTTCTATCGACAACACCTTCTAAAAAAAGCTTATATGCCCATAGGGTATAACTTAAAACCCTTGCCCTGAGGGTTGTGGGGGAGTGTCCTCCTCAAAAATATATTTTCTATTTGGAAATCAACTACGCTGAACAAAATGGCTATCTCAAAATTTTGATTGGATGTTTGGGGAAATGATGGGCGTGTGGGGGGGGGGGGGGCTAGTTGCACTCCAATCACTTTCGACTATTAAAAATGGCGCTAGCCCTTTAATTTCCAATCGAATGAGCCTGTTTTGAAGTTTCTACGACAACGCCTTCTATAAAAAACCTTATATGCCCCCCCAGGGCATAACTTAAAACCCTTGCCCCGAGGGTTGTGGGGAAGTTTCCTCCTCAAAAATATATTTTCTATCTGGAAATCAACTACGCTGAACAAAATGGCTATCTCAAAATTTTGATTGGATGTGTTTGGGGTAATAATGAGAGTGGGGGGGGCTAGTTGCCCTCCAATCACTTTCGACTATTAAAAAGGGCACTATCCTTTTGAATTTCCAATCGAATGAGCCTTTTTGAAGTTTCTACGACAACGCCTTCTATAAAAACCGTATATGTCCCCAGTGCATATCTTAAAACCCTTGCCCTGAAGGTTCTGGGGGAATGTCCTCCTCAAAAATGTATTTTCTATCTGGAAATCAACTACGCTGAACAGAATGGCTATCTCAAAATTTTGATTGGATGTGTTTGGGGAAATGATGGGCGTGGGGGGGGGGGCGGGGGCTAGTTGCACTCCAATCACTTTCGACTATTAAAAAGAGCACTAGCCCTTTAATTTCCAATGGAATGAGCCTGTTTTGAATTTTCTACGACAACGCCTTCTATAAAAACCTTATATGCCCCCAGGGCATAACTTAAAACCCTTGCCCTAAGGGTTGTGGGGTTGTGTTTCTATCTGGAAATCAACTACGCTGAACAAAATGGCTATCTCAAAATTTTGATTGGATGTGTTTGGGGGAATAATGGGAGTGGAGGGGGGGGGCTAGTTGCCCTCCAATCACTTTCGACTATTAAAAAGGGCACTAGCTTTTTGAATTTCCAATCGAATGAGCCTTTTTTGAAGTTTCTACGACAACGCCTTCTATAAAAACCTTATATACCCCCAGGGTATAGCTTAAAACCCTTGCCCTGAGGGTTGTGGGGGAGTGTCCTCCTCAAAAATATATTTTCTATCTGGAAATCAACTATGCTGAACAAAATGGCTATCTCAAAATTTTGATCGGATGTGTTTGGGGAAATGATGGGCGTGGGGAGGAGGGGGGCTAGTTACACTCCGATCACTTTCGACTATTAAAAAGGGCACTAGCTTTTTAATTTCCAATCGATTGAGCCTGTTTTGAAGTTTCTACGACAACGCCTTCTATAAAAACCTTATATGCCCCCAGTTACCTGATTTCTATGCCCCTTATATGCCATCAGTTACCTGAATGCATTCAACGGAGTAAGAGCTCTTCGCGCCAGGACCTATTACAAGTGAATGAATTGGTCTAGTTGAACAGTTAATATTAACCGTGATAAATTAGTCTGCTCTGAGCTGAACTTTTGAACTTTGATATTTGAATTTGGATAAGTTTCTAAAGGATGGGAAAGAGAAAGAAGAAAATGGAAGAACCTCTAAACTTGTCTGCGTCTACGGCAACAAGTCAAGGTGATGAAGTTTCTATAAAGTCTTTAGCAGAAAGTATCAGTTTGATTTTAGAAACAGTTAAAGGTAATACTGCCACCTTAGAATCATTAAAATCTAACATCAAAGCAATTGAAGATAATGTAAAAAAATTGGAAGAAATTGTTTCTGAATCGAGTAAAGAATTGGCGCAGCTGATACCGCGTGTTCAGAATGTTGAATTAGAGACGGCAAGCTTTAAAAATCAAATATCTGTGTTGGCGGAGGAAAATATAGCGCTTAAATCACATATCGACAACATGTCGCTTACTCTGATGAAATTGGAAAGTAATGAAAATGATAAACATTTAGTGATGTGGAATGTGAAAGTTCAAGATGAAATAAGAGCACAGGAATTACTGTCTAAAGTTGTTATTGAAGGCCTTGATCTCCCAGCCCCAAGCCCAGTTAAGTTGGTGGATTTCAGGGAAAATGCCAAATTCTTGAAATTTGAATTGCCATCGAGGTTAATCAGGAGTGAGATATTGAAGAACGCCAAGAAACTGAAAAACAAAAAAGTTGGAGGATTCGAGAAAATATATCTGACGGATGATGTGCCAAAGTCTGTTCGTGAAGTTCGAAAGAGGTTGCTTCATGTGAAATTAAAATTGCACGATTTTGGAATTGACTCTTGATTGTCGAAAGGTGTACCCCCCTGCCTAGTTATCAAGCGGCGAGATGGAACGAATGAACGACTAACCGTTAGTGAAGGTTTCGCTCTAATTACTGACCTTGAAAGGAAACATGGTGGTCGAATCGCAAATATGGATACATGATTTTTTTAAGACTGATTGTGTTGATACGATAGTGGATTAGTTTTGTTAAATAATGTGAGTGTTCGATATTTATTTGGGTTGAAATAAAAAATGTGGTGGGTTCTGTGCGGTTTGATGTATTTGGGTGTTATTATTATGATTAAGAATCTATTTAGTGTGAGTTTTAGTGTTTGTAATTTTTTGTGGGAGAGGCATGGGTACTCTTTGGCGTGAGATCAGTACATGATAATGGTTAGTCAAGTTCATGAGATCCCTACATGTAGGCTAGAGGAATTGGAAAGAAATTCAGCCCATTTTAGTAATGTATTCCAAACGCCCCTAGCCCATGATAATAATGAAATTTTAAATTCTTTTTTAGTCCCCCCCAAATAAATATTTGTTTTCTCATGAAATAGATCATAAAAACCCAAACATGAGGAGAATATCTTTTTGGAACTGTCGTGGATGGAGGAGCGGGCAAGATGCAATCAAAAACTCTTTATTTGAATCTGGTACGGATATTTTTGGAGTTTGTGAAGCATTTTTAGATGAAATTTCGGCAAGAAAAATTAATATTAGTGATTTCCAATTTTTTCACGTAAGTAGAACTCAACAAAAGCAAGGTGGTTTAGCAATACTGGTTAAAAACTATATTCCGGCACGACTGAAAGAAGAATTTTTATATTTGAATACGGAGATGATTTTCGAAAGCTGTATTGTTGAATGTTTTCTACCAAATAATGATAAACTTTTAATTGCTGTAATTTATCGTCATCCCTCATCAAATAAGGCAGATTTTATTGATAAATTTGAAAATATGTTAAGTGTGATATCAAATCTTCGAATGCCATTTTTAATCCTTGGGGACTTCAATATTGATTTAATGGGATGTCTCCCATCTAGACAGCAAGGAATCGACCGACATGTCCTTCAGTTTTTGGAATGTAACCTTTCTCATGGTATGAACCCAGTATGTTTTATTCCGACACGCATAACAAATTCTTCTTTTTCTCTGATTGATAATATTTTTGCACCTTATCCTTGTGAGGCTACATTCGTGGTTATGGAGGATACATCTGACCATTGTATTTTAATGTCTGACTTCAAAGCGCAAAAGATAGTCAATAAAGAAAATCATATGAAGAGGAGAAACTTTTCACAAGTAAATATGAATGAATTGAAATCTAATCTTAGCGATGTAGGATGGAGTGAAGCTATTAATGAGAATGACCCCAACATATCTTTAGATATATTTTATCGAATTTTGAATGAAAAATTGGACCTTCATTGCCCATTTAAAACTACGCACCGGAAAAGAACCTCACCCAAACAACCTTGGATAAGTCCATCACTTCTAAAATCTATCAAGGAAAAAAATAGACTGTATAAGATAAAAATGAAATACCCCTCAGCTCATAATGTAGAGCGATTCAAAAATTATAAAAATTTGCTAGTTAAAACTCTCAGAACAAGTGAAAAAATGTATTATGAAAATGCATTTAAAAAATCTGATTCACCTCGGACTACATGGAAATTATTAAGGAAAAAATTGGAAACAATATTAAAAATCCACTCCCTGAAGTGATCATAAATGAAAATGGTGTTGAGTTGAAGGGGAAGGATGTTCTTGCAGAATATTTTTGTCATTATTTTTCTCATATTAGTTCTACCGTTGAACTGGAATCCCCTGAATATCCATCTCATTCATATAAAGAATATCTCCCGCCATCCGAAAATTCCAGTATGTTCCTGGCCCCTGTCACTCTCGGTGAGTTCCAGAAAGTAATTATGAATCTAAAGAGTGTTAATTCTCTAGGTCTAGATGGGCTCTCCACAAATATTCTGAAAGAACTTGCATGTGTAATTCACGTCCCGTTGCTCCATATTTTAAATGCATCTATGTCATCAGGGATCTTTCCGGGAGTATGGAAATCTGCACGAGTTATTCCAATTCATAAGAAAGGTGATAAGACAGATATAGGTAACTATCGCCCAATAGCTATTCTTTCCTCTATATCTAAGGTTATTGAAAAAATTATTCAAAAAAGATTTGTCTCGTATTTTGATAAAAGGAATTTATTTACTAAAAATCAGTTTGGATTCAGGGCAGGTCATTCTACTGAACGAGCTATTGCAGCGCTAATTTTAGAGATTAATGATTCATTAAATGATGAAAATCATGTATCTACTCTTTTCTATGATATAAAGAAGGCATTTGATACGCTAAACCATGAAATTTTATTGGAGAAAATTAATAATGCAGGTATTAGAGGTAAAGGCTTAGATCTAATAAAATCTTACTTGCATGGTCAAAAAATTCAGGTAGAGGTAAATGGGCACCTGTCAAGCCATATTGTTATTGATGATGTTGGAGTCCCCCAGGGATCAGTATTAGGGCCATTACTATTTTTGATTTATATAAATGACCTTTCGAGGTGTTTACCCCAAGATAGTAGTTTAGCAGTAATTTTTGCAGATGATACGTCGGTGACAGTAAAAGCTAAAACCCCATCTTTGTTGGCTGAGAAAATGGTGACAGCAATGAATTCTTTGAATAAATGGTTTGCATGTAACTACCTGGCTCCGAACTTTTCTAAAACTGAATTCATGATTTTTGGGCGGTCACAGCGGGCAGTAGATAAAATTACCATAGATGAGTTAATTGTAAATCAAAGTAGGATAAAAAGAGTAAATTCATTTCGTTACCTTGGGATTATTCTTGATGAGCTTTTATCTTTCCGTAAGCATTCTGATTATTTGAGATTGAAACTTGCCCATAACTTAGGTTGCCTTCACAGAATGAAACATGTATTTCCTTTTTCCATCCTTAAAATTTTATATCATTCTCTAATTGAATCATATTTTAAATATTGCCCTGTAATATACCTCAACACATTTATGGTCCATCTCCAACCTCTTCAGATAATTCAAAATAAGGCGGTTAGAATCCTGGGTACTTTTGTTCATCGCCCAGTAAGGCTTCAAAATCTTTCAGAAACCCAAACTTTATATCTTTTTCTCAATATACTTAATCTCAAACAACTGAAAGACCTGCATACAGCAATGTGGTATTATGATATCCAATCTTCGGCAAATTATTTCCATGATCTGGGTATAATTGAGACTCCAATTTCTCCTGCCCACCACGTCCACTCCAAGAAGTATCGCCTTCCCCCAATTAAATCTGAAAGAGCTAGTTTCTCAATCAGATACCAGATCCCTCATATTGCAAATAAATTTAATTTAATAGATGTGTCCCCAAGATTCAAGAGCCGATTTTCTTTGAAAAAACATATTTCAAAAATTGTTCTTTGCCTGGATGTTGGGATTGGTGAATTTGGATTTTAGTATGAAATTTGTTGTGGTGTTCTCGCGCTGGGGTGGCCTTCTCTGTTATCTCCTACCATGTGTGTCTTTTTTTTCATTATTGATATGCTTTATTTGTTATTTCGGCAATTTTTTTTTATGTTTTTGGCCGACACATCGAGCCCTGCTCCCCGTCGGCCAGTTTAGAAAATAATTTATTCATGTAATTTGTTTGTTAAATAAACTTATTCTATTTCTTCTATTCTATTCCCCAGGGCATAACTTAAAACCCTTGCCCTGAGGGTTGTGGGGGAGTGTTCTCCTCAAAAATATATTTTCTATCAGGAAATCAACTACGCTGAACAAAATGGCTATCTTAAAATTTCTATTGGATGTGTTTGGGGGAATGATGGACGTGGGGTAGGGGGGGGGGCTAGTTGCCCTCCAATACTTTTCAAGTATTAAAAAGGCCACTAGAACTCTCGATTTCCAATCGAATGAGCCCCCTTTGGAGTTTCTACGACGACCCCTTCCGTATGAAGTGCCTCTGGGGGAAAAAAATAAATAAATAATAATAATAATAAAACATTGGAGCCGTATGGCCTTTACTATAGGCAACGCTACAGCGTTGCCTCTGATTTCTGGTCGTTTTGAGTTTGAATTTTAAAAGGTATTTGTATCTGCTGAGCTTAAGTTTAAAATCGCTTTTACTTTTCTTTGAAAAACATATTTTTTCGGAAAGTTTTTTTTAATTAATTTTTGTTTGTTTTTGATTGCAAAAAATTTCAAGTTTTTAAAAATTCCTTATTTCAAAATCAAACTTAAAAAAAAAATCAAATATTCATTAAAGTATCAAAACTGGTATCAAAGTAACAATATCAAAGGGAAAAAATGGGTTTGTGTCAACCTCGGATTTTTATTATCTGATGTTAGAACTATTTTTAACAAAATTGCTATCTCAAATTTTTTATCGGATGGGTTTGGGGAAAAGGGGGCATGGGGGGACTAGAATAAGCTTCGGTCTCTTTTGACTCTTTAAAATTGAACTAGAACTTTCTATTTTCAATCAAATGAGCCCTCTCTGAAGTTTATATGAGTATCCCTTCTATAAGAACAATATATATATCCCCTGAGTATAACTTACAACCCCTGTCCCTGGGCCCTGGGGGGTTGTGTCGACCCTGGAGTTTTAATATCTGATGGTTGAACTATTTTTAACAAAATGATCACCTGAAGTTTTTATCGGATGGGTTTGTCCATCCTATACACCCAAAGGCGTGGAGGGCGGGAAGGGTTAGTTGCCCCCGATCTTTTTTCACTCTGAGAAAATGAACTACAACGATTAATTTCCATTCAAATGAACCCTCTCTGAAGTTTATACGAGCATACCTTTCATAAGAACCATATATGCCCCCAGAGCAATATGTACCGTGAGTAAAATGCGATGTATTTAAAATACCAAAATAAAGTTCCTTCTTTCTAAAGATAATTCCGACTTCCTATAATTAAGTTAAACCTAGTTTCAAAAATGAAAAGTCCTTAGTCAGCAAAGAAAAAAAAATGCAGTTAGCCTCAGACAAAGAACGGCGCTATCCAAGCTTTGGATTTCTCTAAGACAGTGAGCAATAAAAAAGGTGCTGCGCACAATATTTCTAAGGAGGTTTAAACGATAAGAACCGTGTGAACGTCTAAATCATCAAAAATAGTTAAGAAAGATTATTGGACGAAGGGTTCGCATCCTTGGGCCACCTGAGCCAATTGTGAGCCAGTTCTCACAGCGCAGGACAAAAAACTATGTTTGATAGTGGGGTAAAAGTGCTTTTTTGGATTATTCGTATTTGAGAATCAGGACCGTTCAGACAGAATTACTCGGCGTACGATCTGGGCAATTCTTTGATTGTTGTATCTCAGTCACCATTGTTGTCGTTTGAAGTGACTCACTGCTGTTCACCTAAATATGTAAGTCTCAATAAATCCATTGCTTTTTACCTGTGTTTACTTCATTTTATATGTCCGTATCTAGCCTAATGATAGCTAATTAGTTCGCATGTCTCCAAGGTAGCGCTCCCAGAGGAATCTGATCTCCAGATAGCTCGAAGAGAAGAGGTCACATTTATATGGCTACACATCTTATTTTCTCTCATTAATTGAGGGTGGCGTAAGCCTTGTTGGCACGACCTTTAGCGCTATAAGCGGCGCTATCGGAGAACTTATAAGGTGTAAGTTCACGGCTTCAAGATACGATGTTCGATTTGACGCGGTCAATATTTATGACCACAACTAGCCCAGTCCATTTTCTTTCATCGCTAAATTTTCCTTTATAGCTCCCATCAATCGTTCTTTCACCGCTACAAATACTTACAACGCCTGCCCCGGCCCTGGGGGGTGTCAACACAGGACTTTTTCTTATTTGACCTTTGAACTATTTTAACTAAATGACCATACGTAAAGGAGTTTTTGTTATATCGTCGTGCCCAAAACCAAAGGGCGTATCTGACACTTTTTACGAAAACGAGTTAATGTGCTCCAAAGAGTCATCTAGTGGGGTACAATCCAGTGGGTGCATTTGCAGGGACGTATATTAACACACTTTTGATTTACACCATAGGCACCTGGGCGTATCTGAAAACACTGACCAGAACCAAAGGGCGTATCTGAACATACGCCCTTTGGATTGTGGTCACTTTTCGAAGAAAATATTTAAGTTACAGATACGCCGCGAAAAACAAAAACACAAAACACTAATTAGTGAAATTTTCATCAATTTTCGGAGCTTCAAGTTGTTCCACCACCACAGTCGTAAGCTAGGCCTATCATTCTTATGATTCCAGTACTTTGGACATTATAATGTTGGGGGAGAGGCCGGTTTTACCTTACTGATTATATTGCCTAGTGTTAAAACAGACTGATTATGTTGATTATTGTTGACCATGGATACACAACCTTCATTTTATGAAAGATCCCAAATTGGGCTGCACGAGCCTGGAGCCTGACTTATTTTTACTTTTATTAATCTTTCGCTAAGGGCAATTCCATGAAAACGTCAACCTCGGGGTCAAATTTAAAATTGTCGGAGGAAATATTTGTTTGTGTCTATCTTATTACAAATTGTCTGAGCTTTATGAATATGCAAGAATCATTTTAATGTGAAAACCGCAATTAAGTTTTTTAAGGTCTAAGTCGCATGTTTTATTGACATCGGAATTGGAAATTTTACGGTTATTTTACGGTTATATGGAAATTTTGAGCCTGACTTATTTTTACTTTTATTAATCTTTCGCTAAGGGCAATTCCATGAAAACGTCAACCTTGGGGTCAAATTTAAAATTGTCGGAGGAAATATTTGTTTGTGTCTATCTTATTACAAATTGTCTGAGCTTTATGAATATGCAAGAATCATTTTAATGTGAAAACCGCAATTAAGTTTTTTTTTAGGTCAAAGTCGCATGTTTTATTGACATAGGAATTGGAAATTTTACGGTTATTTTAATCAGATCACCACGGGATTAAAATAACAGCGATTTTGAGTAACGTGGGCTCGAATTTAAGCCGTGACATTATTTAATCGATGTCAGTTCATGATTAGCAGTTCTTAGTGGTTTTCTATATCATTCAAACCTGCCTTTCAGAAAAATGCGACAGAAGAAAATTCTCAAGACAGAAGAAGCATTGCAGTATCTAGATGAATCTGACGAGCCAGAAGATATGTCCAACAGTGAAGGTGATGGTGACCCTTCGTTTCTGCCGTCTAGTGACTCTGAAAGTCCCAGTGAGTTGACACCAGCGCTGGTTGTGAATATTAGTACTGAGCCCCATGCGACAGTTTCAGCTAATTCTGAAGAGAATGATCCTGCAGAGGTAAATCTTATAGGTATCATTTCCTCTAATGAAAGTCTCTTGGCCACGGGTTCAAAATCCAAAAGAGCACACAGAAAGGCTCAACCGGTTTCAGGCAAAGAATACATATCTCCTGCTACTGGAAAGTTTGTGAAGGCGAAAGCGGGGTCTGAAAATCCCTGTAATCACGAAAAATGTAAGAAAGGCTTTACAGACGAGATGTTGAACGGTAAGTTTGCATCGTTTTGGAATCTCGGAAAAGAGGCAGGCAACCACGATCAGCAAAGACAGTTCATCGCTGGGTTGTGTAAACAAGCTCCTAAAAAGCGACATACTGTGTCAGATTCTTCAAGAAGATCTAACAGTCTTGTTTACAGTCTACCGTCCGAAACAAACTACTTTCCAGTTTGCAAGAATTTTTTTCTTGGGACTTTCGGAATATCAGAAAAATTTCTACGACGTTGCGTGAAATCAGAGTTTCAAGAACCAAGTACATCAATTGTGAAACCTGATCAACGAAGAAAAAATAAAAATTCCAAAAGGATCACAGCAGAACAACTTGGATTTATCCATGATCACATCAAATCTTTTCCCGCGGTCGAGAGTCACTATTGTCGCAAGAGCACAAAAAAACTCTATTTGGATGCGAATCTTTCATTGCGGAAAATGTATGATCTGTACAAGGAAAAATGTAAGGAAGAGAAGAAAGTAGCCTTTGCATTAGAAACTTACTGTCTTCAGTTCAAGAAATTCAACCTTGGGTTTCACAGGCCTAAAAAAGACCAGTGTGGACTTTGTCTTAGGTATAACCAGCTCGCAGACAAATCAGAAAAAGATGTGAAGCAATATGTACGAAATCGTTCGGAAGATTAAAGAAGAAGAGGAGGGCTTTGAAAAGGCTACGTTCATTAATTTTGATCTTCAACGCGTTCTCGAAACCCCGAAAGGGCCAGGTGGTCCTATATTCTACAAGCGAAAGCTTGCTTGCTATAACTTAACCCTATACAATATGAATAGCCACGCCGGATTTTGTAATATCTGGTAATAAAAACATTTGCATTTTAGCGAGGCGGAACAATCCGTATACTGTGAGAACACTCGATTATTCCTTCTTCAAGGACTTCAAGAAGCTGACTGGCCAGGTCGTAAAGAACGTTAAGGCGAACACTTGTGGAGAAAAAGTTAAGTGGCTTGATATCAAAGTTCTCCGTTACACAGTGGACGATGCGGCTAAAATATTCTATAGCTACGATTACAGCGGGGAATACAAGGCAATTGATGTTGACAAGGTAAAACGATCAGTTGGACAGAGTGGGACAATGTTAAGCTTGATGCCAGCTTACGAGAAAAAGTTGCCAATAAGTGATGCAAAATTTAAAGACTTGCTTTCACTGTGCGAACAACGGCTAATCCATGCAGACTTCCATGCATTCTACCGAAACCTTCCCCATGGCAAAGCCGTGAAGGATGTCCTACAAGACAGTGATATTGACGACGAAAGTGACAACGGAGAGTAATGTGAATTTGTGCCTTCCTTTGATAATTTAATTGACGCTTTATTGTACTCTTTTTTAATATTTGAAGCAAAATTACACAAACTTATTCAAAAATCACTTGGTCTTAACTAAAGGAAATGTTTTAGAATGACCAGAACCAAAGGGCGTATCTGGTTTTTCTAGTGTTCTAAGAACTTTTGAGAGTTTTACTGTTCACCAACCGATTTCTCGTAGTGAAGAACCTATAAATACATTGCGACTACGTCATTAGAAAAAAATCTCTTCTTAAAAACAGCTTCACAAACCTTGTTTTTGCTCTCCTGTAAAATTTGTAAAATGTTAGATACGCCCTTTGGTTTTGGGCACGACGACATGATCTTTGAACTATTTTTAACAAAATGGTTACCTCAAATTGGGGGGGGGGTCCAGTTGCCCTCTGATCACTTTTGACTCTTAAAAGGGCACTAGAACTCTCAATTTCCAATCGAATGAGCCCCCTTTGAAGTTTATACGAGGACCCCTTCTATATGAAGTGTCTCTGGGAAAAAAATAAATGGAGTGTGGGGGGAGGCTAGCTGCCCTCCAATCACTTTTGACTCTTAAAAAGTGAATTACGACTTTCAATTTCCGATCAAATGAGCCCTCTAGGAAGTTTATACAAGCATCCCTTACATAAAAACCATATATGTCCCCAGGCATAATTTTCAACGCCTACCCCCGGGCCCTGGGGGGCTATGTTGACACCGGAGTTTTTTGTTATCAGAACTTTGAACTATTTTTAACAAAATGTCTATCTCAAAATTTTTATTTGATGCATTTAAGGCGTGGAAGAGGGGAGCTAGTTGCCCTCTGATCTCTTTTGACTCTTAAAAAATGAACAAGAACTTTCAATTTCCAATCAAATGAACCCTCTCCGATGTTTATACGAGCATCCTTTCCATAAGAACTATATATACCCCTAGAGCGTTACTCATAATGCCTACCTCCGGGTCCTGGCGGGTTCCATCCACACAGGAATTTTTCTTATCTGACCTTTGAACTATTTTTAATGAAATGGGTATTATAAAAATTTTATTGGATGGGCTTGGGAAAAAAATGGTGTGTGGGGGGGGGGGCTAGTTGTCCTCGCATATCTTTTGACTCTTAAAATTTGAACTAGAACTTTCAATTTCGAATCAAATGAGCCCCCTCTGAAGTTTATACGAGCATCCCTTTCTTAAGAACCATATACGCCCCCAGGACAACACTTACAACGTCTACCCCTGGGCTCTGGGGGGCGTTTTTGTTATCTAATTTTTGAACAATTTCCAAAACACTGGCTATCTCAAGATTTGTAGCGGACTGGCTTGGGGAAAAAAGAGCGTGGGGGGATAGTTTAACTCTCTTGACTCTTAAAAAGTGAACTAAAACTTTCAATTTCCAATCAAATGAGCCCTCTATGAAGTTTATACAAGCATCCCTTTCGTAAGAACTATACATGCCCTTAGGGCATAACTTAGAACGCCTTCCTTCCCTGTGCCCTGGGGGGTTCTATTGACACCAGATTTTTTCTTATCTGACCTTTGAACTATTTTTAACAGAATGTCTATCTCAAAATTTTCATCAGATGTGTTTTGAAAAAGAAGGCGTGGGGGGGGCAGCTGCCCTCGGATCTCTTTTGACAATTAAAAAGTGAGCTCGAGCTTTCAATATCCAATCAAATGAGCCCTCTCTGAAGTTTATACGAGCATCCCTTTCATACGAACAATATATACCCCAGGACATAACTTACAACGCCTGTCCCCGGGCCCTTGGGGGTTGTGACGACACCTGAGTTTTTGTTATCTGACTTTTGAGCAATTTTTAACTTAATGGTTATCTCAAATTTTTTATTGAATGCATTTGGGGGGAAATGGGGGCGTGGGGGGGAGCTAGTTGCCCTCCAATCTCTTTTTACTCTAAAAAACTGAACTAGAACTTCAAATTTCCAATCAAATGAGCCATCTATGAATTTTTTACGAGCATCCCTTCGATAAGAACCATATATTCCCCCAAAGCATAACTTACAACACCTGCCCTCGGGCCCTAGGGGGCTGTGTTGACCCCTGAGTTTTCTTTATATGGTCTTTGAACTATTTAAAAAAAAGCTATCTCAAAGGTCTAATCGGATGGGTTTGAGGAAAAAAGAGCGTGGAGGGGGGGGGGCTAGGTGCCCTCGAATCTCTTTTCGCTCTTAAAAAGTGAACTAGAATTTTCAATTTCCAATCAAATTATCCCTCTTTGAAGTTAATACGAGCATCCCTTCCATAAGACCCATATATGCCCCCAGGGCATAACTTACAACGCCTGCCCCTGGGCCCTGGTAGGTTGTGTCGACACCGTAGTTTTTGTTATATGATCTTTGAACTATTTTTAAAAAAATAGCTATCTTAAAATTTTTATTGGATACATTTGGGAAAAAGGGTTTGGGGGGGGGGGAAGCTGCTTACCCTCCAATATTTTTTGACACTTAGAAAGTGAACTAGAACTTTCAATTTCCAATCAAATGAGTCCTCCCTGAGGTTTATACAAGCATTCCTTCCCTAAGAACCATATATACCTCCAGAGCATAGCTTATAACCCTTGCCCCTGAAGACTGTGGGGGGAGTGTCCTGCTCAAACATATAATTTCCAGAACTTTCAACTACGTTGAACAAAATGGCTATATCAAAATTTTGATTGGACGTGTTTGGGGAAATGGTGGGCTTGTAAGGGGTGTCAGTTGGCTTAAAAACACTTTCGACTATTAAAAAGGGAACTAGCCATTTAAATTTCCAATCGAATGAGCCCTTTCTGAAGTTTCTACGACAACGTGGTCTACACAAAACCTTATATGCCTCCAGGGCATAACTTACAGCCCTCGCCCTGAGGGCTGTGGGCAGTTGTCATCCTCAAAGACCAAATTTCCAGAACTTAAAACTTCGTTTAATAAAATGGCAAAATTTTCAAAATTTAATAAAATCTCAAAATTTTGATTGGATGTGTTTGGGGGAATGATGGGCGTGGGGCTAGTTGCCCTCCAATCACTTTCGAATATTAAAAAGGGCACTATCCCTTTGAATTTCCAATCAAATGAGCCTTTTTTGAAGTTTCTACGACAACGCTTTCTATAAAAACCTTATATGCCCCCAGGGCATAACTTAAAACCCTTGCCCTGAGGGTAGTGGGGGATTGTCCTCCTCAAAAACATATTTTCTATCCGGAAATCAACTACGCTGAACAAAATGGCTATCTCAAAATTTTGATTGGATGTGTTTGGGGAAATGATGGGCTTGGGGGGGGGGCTAGTTGCCCTCCAATCACTTTCGAATATTAAAAAGGGCACTATCCCTTTGAATTTCCAATCAAATGAGCCTTTTTTGAAGTTTCTACGACAACACCTTCTATAAAAACCTTATATGCCTTCAGGGAATAACTTAAAACCCTTGCCCTAAGGGTTGTGGGGGAGTGTCCTCCTCAAACACATATTTTCTATCTGGAAATCAACTACGCTGAACAAAATGGCTATCTCAAAATTTTGATTGGATGTGTTTGGGGGAATTATGGGCGTGGGGGGGGGGCTAGTTGCCCTCCAATCACTTTCGACTGTTAAAAAGGGCAGTAGCCCTTTCCTTTTCTAATCGAATGAGCCTTTTTTGAAGTTTCTACGACAACGCCTTCTATAAAAACCTTATATGCCCCTAGGGTATAACTTAAAACCCTTGCACTAAGGGTAGTGAGGGATTGTCCTCTTCAAAAACATATTTTCTATCTGGAAATCAACTATGCTGAACAAAATGGCTATCTCAAAATTTTGATTGGATGTGTTTGGGGGAATGATGAGCGTGGGGGGAGGCTAGTTGCCCTCCAATCCCTTTCGACTATTAAAAAGGACACTATCTTTTGAATTTCCAATTGAAAGAGCCTTTTTGAAGTTTCTATGACAACGCCTTCTATAAAAACCTTATATGCCCCCAGGGCATAACTTAAAACCATTGCCCTGAGGGTTGTGGGGGAGTGTCCTCCTCAAAAACATATTTCCTATCTGGAAATCAACTACGCTGAACAAAATGGCTATCTCAAAATTTTCATTGAATGTGTTTGGGGAAATGATGGACCTGAGGGGGGCTAGTTGCCCTCCAATCACTTTCGACAATTAAAAAGGGCACCAGCCCTTTGAATATCCAATTGAAAGAGCCTGTTTCGAAGTTTCTATGACAACGCCTTCTATAAAAACCTTATATGCCCCCAGGGCATAACTTATATATATATATACTTATAACTTATATATAACTTATATATATATATAAGTTAACTTATATATATATAAGCTATATAATATATATATATATAAGTTATAATAATATATATATAAGTTATATTATATAATATATATATATATATTATATATATATATATATATAAGTTATATATATAAGTTAACTTATATATATATAACTTATATATATATAACTTATATTATATATATATGCCCCCAGGGCATAACCTATCATATAATTTCTATCTGGAAATCAACTACGCTGAACAAAATGGCTATCTCAAAATTTTGATTGGATATGTTTGGGGGAATGATGGGCGTGGGGGAGGGGGGGCTAGTTGCCCTCCAATCATTTTCGACTATTAAAAAGGGCACTAGAACTCTCAATTTCCAATCGAATGGAATCGAATGGAATGGAAATTCAGAATTTTTTTTTGTGGTGGTTGTTTATCGACCTCCATCTGGAAATGTGCAGGAATTTAGTGATTTGCTGGAGCGGCAAATGGATAAGTTGTCAGGTTCAAATCGCCCATGCTTTGTTTGTGCAGACTTTGATCTTGATCTATTTTCTGTAAATGTAAACCCGAAAGTTTGAGATTTTTTAATGTTATGTTGGGTTACAGTTTAAGACCAACAGTTAATATAGGTAGTCAAATGACTTTGTGCTCGGAATCACTTTTGGATAATATATTTGTTAATGCGAAGTATGATTTTGCTGATGTTATTTTAAATGATTTTTCTGATCATTTTGGTGTTCTTGTTGTTATTAGAGATTTCGGTGTTCCTAGAGCTATGAATATACCACAACAAATTTCTGCATTGAAAATGGATGCTGAGGCTCTTAACATATTCAGAAGAAAATTAAAGAATGCTCAATTTGACTTTTTAGAAAGTAGTGATCTGCAAGTGAATGTAAAGTTTTAATTGTGGTATTCAGAAATAACTAAATTACTAAAAGAAAGTTGTACAGTTATTAAAAAGCTGGTTATCCATGTTACCCCTAGAAAACCCTGGGTTACTAGAGGACTGATGAAGGCCATATCAAATTGAAGACTGCTATATAAATATTCTGTAGTGTCTCCTGAGGCGAAAGTGAGATATAAGAAATATAATTGTGAACTCAATAACCTATTACGAACAGCGAGAATTAATTATTATAGAAATGAGTTTTAAAAAAAGTACAGGTAATCCCAGCCAATCGTGGAGAGTAATTCAGTCTGTTCTGAGCCCTTCCCAAAAGTTCAATTTTACCTGAAAATTTCAACACTGATTGTAGATAATATGTGTGACCATTTTTCTATTGTTGGTAAACAGATAGCGAACTCCACAACAAAATTTTCTGGGGATGGAACATACCACCAATTTTTACCCAAGGAAAGTGATGTATCTGCATATCTGAAACCAGTGACTGCTAGTGAATTACGTACCACATTGTTGAACATGAGAAATAATGCTTCGGGTACTGACTTCCTTTCATTGCGTGTACTTAAGTATGTTTTCTCGGAAATATGCGACCAGGTTTGTGTTCTATTTAATATGTGCCTAAAATTTGGTGTTTTTCCCAATTTTATGAAAATGGCTAGAGTGGTTCCGCTTTGCGAAGAAAAAAATTTGCCGAATGATTATAGGCCTATTTCATTGCTGCCAGTTTTATCGAGAGATTTTGAAAAATTGATTAGTGGCAGGATGGCTGATTTTCTTGAGAATAAAAAGTATTTTAGTAAAACTCAGTTTGGATTCCGTAAAGCAATGTCGACAGATCAAGCTCTTCTTTTTCTCACGACTTTTGTGAACAATGCTCTGGACCAAGGATGGAAAGTTGCATCTGTTTTTTTTTTTTGACTTTTTGAAAGTCTTTGATGCAGTGGACCATGGAATTCTTCTGGCGAAGCTGAGGAATTGTGGTTTTCAAGGTATGTTTTACCGTCTATTGATATCTTTTCTCCAAGATCGAAAACAGTTTGTAAGTGCTGGTGAAATCAAATCGCAAGTTAAAAGTGTTGAATTCGGTGTCCCTCAAGGGTCTGTTTTGGGGCCACTACTGTTTCTTATATATATTGATAACCTGCGAAATACTATCAATGGACCGTCTTTTGATTTAAAATGTAGTGATACTGGAGCATCAGAATCTATTTTGCCTTATTTTGCTGATGACACGCATCTAACTGTTGCTGCAAAAGCCAGGAAAATGCTTATACAGAATCTTCAGACTGGCATGTTAAACATTGAAAAATGGATGACGGTTAAGACACTTCAGCTAAACCATGCAAAATCCCAATTTGTCATGTATGGGAGAAGTAGCAATTACTACCTTTGGATTGACAAAATACAGTTCAGTGAAAATATTCTGCCTCGGGAAGTTTCAACAAAGTATCTAAGGGTGATTGTTGATGAGTGCCTTAAATCAAACAACACATTTCACGTGGTAGTGGCAACGTTGCAAGAAATGTTGGGATGATGAGGGAACTGAAGCACTTTTTTCCAAAACATATTATGAGATTGCTTTATTTTTCTTTTGTTCACCCATGCCCTCTATATTGTGTTGTCAAGTACATTTTTAACTCACCTTCGTCCCCTTAGAAGTCTACAAAATAATGACCTACATGTTTTAACTGGAGATAATCATAATATGTCTGTTATACATAGATATAATCAAGTAAATACATTACCGATTGCTGGATTATTCCGTTTTTATAATGCTCTTTTTATGTTTAAATATACACACGCTTTATTACCTGAGTGTTTTAGGGAAATGTTTACAAGTGCTGTTAATTTTCATAATTACTCGACTAGAGCATCAACACTAGTTCGGCGACATCAGGTTATTACAAAGCGATCCGTTTTTCCATAAGACATGTTGCCCTCAGGTGTGGGAACCATTACCTTGGACCATTTCAACAATTGATGAGCTAAATGAATTTCGCAGTAAACTAAAAGGACAGTGTTTGTCTACATATGAGTTTTAATCCTTGCTGAGCGAATTTTCTCTCGAGTGATTGTGACACTTTTTGGGGGAGGGCGACGAGGAGGTAGAATAGAAGAACGATTTTTAATTTTGTGTCTTCAGTATCCAATTAGGTCGTGAAATTTTTAGAAATTAATTTATTTCGTTTATTTTTATTTATTCATTTTATTATTATTTATTTTTTTTGCCTTTTTTTGGGAGGGGAGCTAAGGATGGCTGGTAGTAATTGTTGTATGTAGGGTTTTGTAAAGGGTGATGTCTGCCCATACAAGTTTAATAAACTTCAGGTTTTGTTGTTATTGTGTTTTATTTTTTTAATAAAACCCTTTTTTCTCTCTCTCAATGAGCCCCCTTTGAAGTTTCTACGACGACCCCTTCCATATGAAGTGCCTCTGGGGGAAAAAAATAATAATTAAGGCAACTATAGGCAACGCTACAGCAGTGCCTCTAATAAAGGACTCAAGTGAGAGGTTTCAAGAGGTTTGTGGGGAAGACTGACATAAGGAGAGAAAGCCATATTTAGGATTAGCAAAGCTTGTTAAAACACTTAAAAATATTCTTTGACAACAGGCAACCTATCTGCTGGAGAAAATCAAAACTGTTGCCTAAGTACAAGAAACTGAGAGACATAAACCCACAAATTAATGTGTAAATGATGTCTTGCATTTGTGCTTCCTCTTCCATCAATTCAGACAGACCAAGAGGCATAAATCCTAAAGGTTTAGAAAAGAAGCCCCTTTTCATTGGTAGACACCATGGCTTCATTGGCAGGACCAATTTGGGAAGGGGATCTTTGTGATACATTTTGGCCATACAGTAAGGGGGATGAGGAGCTTCTCAACCTTATGCCAGAGTGCAATGATGACTCAGAGTTAGAATGGGAAAGACCATACAAGGTATTAGAGGAGATGATTAGTATTAATGATATGGCTGAGATAGATGAGGCTGGGAAATGGGTAAAGATCTGCCCTTGCCAACTTAACAGGGGGGGGGGGCTCAGTCAGAAGTTAGGGTTTGTGCAGCAAATTCAAGGGAGAGTTTAATCTCCTTACCTCCTAGTTTTGACCTTGAAGGGTGGCAATGATGACCTCATCACTGAGATTTTCAGCTAGTGCAAGAAGTTTCCATGCCACATTTTGAGGTCGGAATACAAACTCCTTAGTTTTGGTATTTTCCAGTAAGGAGAATTTGGAGGTTTCCATATTAAAGACACAAATGGGTATTTTTCCCCCAGAATTAACTCCCACTTGGCTACACTAGCCTTAACACTAGCCACACCTTCCCCTGATAAGTGTGAATCATCAACTTTGGCATTAAGTGCAACAATATAATAGACATATCAACAAAAGACTCTAACAATTCTGTCTTAAAAGCTTACTCAGAATATTTACATTTTTATCTAATCACAGCAAGCAGAAACTTTATGCTGCAAATATACTCATACCTCTTAAAGTTTTGGTAACACAAAAATAACAGTCATTAAAATTTTGGGCAAATCTTTCTTTCCATGGGTATTGTCATTTTAAGTGACCTCATTCTTCATTGTAATATGATAATATAGAAGCTGCCAAAATGTGAACAATTTTAAACTATATGCAGATACAGGCGATAATGACTCATTCCAATAATCCCAGTCTAAATAAATGTATATATAGTACATGGTGCACAAGTCATGATCATGGACTTCTAGTAAAACAAGTATACAATACTGTCGTAGAAATTATAGGCCCATTCTTTTGCACTAAGATCTTACATATAAGATCTCACATCTTTCTGCAAAGATTTCCGTTCTTTTAACTCATCTTTCTTCTAGGATCTTACAGCTCACTGATGTTAGCAAAAAGTGTGAAAGACGCCATCTTTCTACCATATAGAACAATGATAAGAGAACTTTGATGATATACTCATCATTGTTCTTAGACTGCTGATCAGAGCAGAATGATGAAAGACATTTGCAAAAGAACACGACAAGATGTAAGATCTTAGTTCTAAGATTTCACTTTTAAGTGTTCTTTGTCAAAAGATGTAAGATCTTAGCACAAAGATAATTAAAAGAAAGGCCCTTCTGTGTAACTGAACTTCTAGAAAATGTTCTAGTTGGAATTTCTAAGGAACCATCAAAGAAGGGCTTCAAATATGTCACTTATGTAGAAGCAAGATACCTTTTGTCATACCTGTGATATCAGTCATGGTCAGAACATCCAAAAAATTTTGTACATTCTTAAGACAGTTTGCATCACATCCTAGCTTTGCTCTGCCCTCGAATCATTGGTTAATGCTAAGTTAACCAAGAAAATGCAGAGGAAAATCTGACTACCTTTAGGCAATCAAGACTTGCAATCAAAGTGTACTTCTGTTTAGCTTCAAGTCCAGCATTAGATGAATGAGAATTACGATCATGGTTGCAGCAGCAGCTACAACCTAGTAAAGAGCAAACCACAACCCATAGTAACCAAAAGTTAAAAAACATGTTTTGAAAAACTGCCTAACGAAAAAAAATTGCCATCTGACACTGAACCAGGAATGGTGACTATTCTTTCGTTTTGTCTTAAAAGTAAAAGTTTATTACAAAAAGAAATGTAGGGTGATTAAAAAAAACCTCAAACCCCTCGAAAATGGCATCAGATCAAAATGAAAACTGTACCATTGGAATCAGCATAGTCGAAAACCTACAACAGGGAAATTACAGTCCCTCTCCTTAAACAACAAGGAAAATCCCTTTTTTGCATGGGTAGCACTGATCTGTCTCCCTTTTTTTCTTTTTTTTTCTCAATAGACCTAGAAGGGCTACCAGAACATCATAGAGAGATGCTTAATGGCTCATTCAAAAGCTATGTCTGATATCTATGTGCTTTTTATAAATTCTGCCATCTTCAAGTGCCATATGGCATAAAAATGACAATTTTTGTGCCAGTTCTCAAGGGGTAGCACTAGCAGGCTACCAGGACAGATCTTTTATAGCTTATATAAAAGATATTGCTCATATCTATATCCTTCATACAAATTCCACCATCAGTAAGTTCCAAATGGCACTTTTGGTGCCATGTCTCAAGTGGAAAAGCTGGGGAAATTGAGCTAGCAGAACTTATAAAAGTGATGTTTAATGGCTTGTTTGAAAGCTATTGTTCATAAACAAGTGCTTTTTTTTATCACTTTACCATTCTTAAGTGCAATATAGCACAGAAAACAACACTTTTGGTGCCATTTCTTAAGTGGAAGACTTTATCTGTTCCGTTTTTATTGTTGAGGAGCTTCAGTCTAGAAATGCAGATGTTGCTTTTGAGTTCATCTGAAAGGTTAAAAAAGAAGTATGTGATAAGTTCATTCCACATTATTACATAATTATCACACAGCAGCAACTCTATAAGAAAATTAAAATAGATTTTCTTGTGAATTATTATCGCTTCTAATCAGCAGTTGTACCAAACCAATCTTGCTCAACCCATCCTCAGGGCTATACTGTGGTGTCTCTCCTCCCCATAGTATAGTGCAGACGGTTTGATATCATTCTATTTTCCCTTCTTGTTTTAGTTTTTTTTTTTTTTTAAAGCTTTTTCCAATAGGCAATGTTTAGAAGTCCTCCAAAAAAAAAGTCCCCCCAGATCCCAAATCAAGTTCCAGTGAAAGTGCCATAGTGAAAGATACCCATCTTGGCTGGTCAAGCACACTATCTCAAAGTTCAAATGATAGCTCCAATTCAGAGAATAGGACAATGATAAGTGTAGGGGCTAATGTAACCATAAATGATGATAATGGGTTTCAAGAGGTCCTCTCTAGAAGCTCTAAAAAAAGGAAAAAAATCTCCCCAATCAAAAGCATTTCCCCTCTCCCTGCCCAAGATCCTCCCTCCAAAAACTTAGGAATTTACCTTAAAATTACTCCTACTACCCCCTTTGAAATAAAAATGATCACTGCAATAAGAGTTGCAATTTTTAAATTGCTAAAATCAATGTTCTCTCTTAATATTAACCGTGATGGATCTCTGCTAAAAGCCGTAGAAGATCAGAAATTGGCAGATACAATAATTAACCTAAAATCCCTTCTGAATACCCCAATTATTGCATCTAATTGGAACCCAAAACAATCACCAACGAAAATAGTAGTTTATAATATTCCCCCAGAGATATCCACTCAGGAGTTAAAAGAAGGGCTCTCAGATAGGGCTGGAAACACAATCCCAGTTGAGGATGTTACCCAACTTGGCAAACCTAACTCTAATGGCCTAAAAACTAGTAGATCCTTCTTATTCACACTGAAGAAAAAATTAATATCCCAGAAAAATTATTCCTATTTGGGCAAATCAAACCACACAAGGAATACAAACCTAAGCCTATCCAGTGTCAGAAGTGTCTCAAACTGGGACACACAACAAACAAATGCAATGAAATTCTCAGAGAGTGCAGTAATTGTAAAGCTTTCCATCCTAAAGAGTTGACAACTTGCAACAACACTCAGCCTACATGCATCAATTGCAAAGGCCCACATGAGTCTACAAATAAATCATTATGCCCTGCATACAAGAAAAGAGCTCTAACACTCCAAATATCAACAGAGAAGGCCATCCCATACCCCTTTGCAGCAATGGAAGCAAATGCTGCCCAACAATACCAAATAAAGCCTGCAATGAAACCAACCAAAACCTCCAAGTCAAACGCCCCCAATGCATCAAGCACCCCATATAAAACACCATCTTCTAAGCCCCCTAGCTCAAATCCCTATCAGAAGGAATCACCAAGCCAACAAGCCTCCTTGTCCGGTGAGATGAGGTCAGCCTGGCCCCCCCTCCCAAGAAGAAACAAACCAGAAACACTACCAGGAATTAATCCCTTAACCAACAAACAGGATGCACAACCAAAAATGCAATCCCCAAATATATACTTATTCATTCTAAACTGTAATGCAGTTCAGGCCGTGAACATACATCAACTACAAAAAACAAAAATCATTGCAGAATTGGCAAAAATCTACATCCCAGATGATATTCTCATTCAAGCAAAAAAAGATCTTGCTTTACTTTTAACAAAGCTGAACATTGATACACAGTCATATGAAGAATAAATCAATAACACAACATATATCAATACTCCAATGGAATGTAAGATCACTCACAGAAAATAAGCTAAATGAACTAATATCTTTTATGAATAAAAATTCCATTAATATTGCTTGCCTCCAGGAAACTCATTTAACCCAAAATCAACAAAGTCTCTGGGATATACTATCCTCAGAAAGGATAGATCTTCAGAGAGAAAAGGAGGTGGGGTAGCTTTATTAGTTAAAAATAATATAAAATTTTGTGGCATCAATTTTCCAGATTTTGCAAATGACGTTGACGCAATTGGTATCAGTGTTTGGCTGAATAATTTAAAAACCTACATAATAAGCTTTTATAACCCTAATGGCCAAACTACAGATGCCAAGGATTGCTTTAATTATATAAATAATTCTAATATGTTAAAAAATATCATTATTTGTGGAGATTTCAATGCCCACAGCCTTTTGTGGGGGAATAAACCAGCAAATAAAGCTGGTAAATTCATTGAGCATATGACTTCAAATAATAATGAATTAGCTGTTGCTACCCCTCCAAACCTGAATACATATTTCAACCCCAAAAGTGGCAGATTCTCCACAATTGACCTACAAATTGTGTCATTAAATTTTTTGAATAAAATTTACATAAATAAAACTGATAGTCTATGTACTGACCACTTTGCTATAGCTTGCTCCCTAAATAAACCTGCTGAAACTTTATCTCATACCTCCAAATACATCAACACTAAAGAAAATTGGTCTATGTTCCAAAATAAGCTAAATGATGAAATTACAAGTTTCACCCAAATTTCATGCATTTCTAAGACAACAGTTGACACACATGCTGAAGCCTTGACATCTTTACTAATAAATACAGCTAATCATGCTATCCCCAGGACAACACCTAGGAAAACATTCCCTAAACAAATTCCTAAAGCATGGTGGACAAATGAGTGCCTAAATAAATGGAGAATAAAAAAGGCGGCTAGGACAGAATTCATAAAAAAAACCATCAACTACTACATATTTAAAAAAATTACAAGCAGAATCTAATCTAAAAAGGACTATAATAGATGCTAAATATAAATACTGGAATAATTTTGCAAATAATCTCTCCAGAGAAACACATGAGCCAATTATACATAAAGTCATAAGCCACATCTGTGGGAAAAAGACTTCCCCTAACCCACTCCTGTATGAGCTCATACATAATATTACCCATTATGACAATGATAATGAAAAAGCTAACCTATTTGCAACTCTTTTTGTTAATAAGCTAAAATCAAATAATCAAAGCAAACTGTCCCCAATTCCTATGAACCCAAGTTACCGACCACGCCCAGGATCCGAGTACATAACTAATCCATTTCCAATCCAGGAATTGAATAATGCAATACATCAAACAGTTCGTGGTAACGAACTGTAAGTAAGGAGCGACCCGGCTCAATGGTAACCGAAACTCTAGAAAACGGTATTTTGATACAAATAGATACATCAAAAGAATCGTATTTTAATGCTGATTTCAAATATATAAGTTTCATCAAGTTTAATCCTTTCCATCAAAAGTTAGGCGCCTGAGAAAATTTGGCTGATTTTCGAAAAAGGGGGGAAAGACCCCCTAAAAGTCATAGAACCTTAATGAAAATCACACCATCATATTCCGCGTATCAGAGAACCCTACTGTAGAGGTTTCAAGCTCCCATCTACAAAAATGTGGAATTTTGCATTTTTTGCCAGAAGAAAGATCACGGGTGCGTGTTTATTTGTTTGTTTGTTTTTTTTTTTCCCCAGGGGTGATCGTATCGAACCAGTTGTCCTAGAATATCGTGAAAGGGCTCATTGGAATGGAAATTGAAAGTTCTAGTGCCCTTTTTAAGTGACCAAAAAAAATGGAGGGCAACTAGGCCCCCTCCCACGCTCATTTTTTTCCCAAAGTCACCTGATCAAAATTTTGAGATAGCCATTTTGTTCAGCATGTTCGAAAATATTATAAGTATGTCTTTTAGGATGACTTAATCCCCCGAACTTCCCGGGGGGAGGGCTGAAAGTTATGAACTTTACCCAATGTTAACATATAGTATTGGTTATTTGGAAGTATACAGACGTTTTCAGGGGAGATTTTTCCTGGTAGTGGGGGGAGGGGGGGGTCAGGGGTTATGTGGGAGGAGTCTTTCCATGAAGGAAGTTTTCATGGGGGAAGGGACATTGCTATGAAGGGGACGCCGGACTTCCCAGCATTATTTAAAAAAAGATCATAAATTTAATATAAAAAAACAAGTATTTCAACTGCAACAGCAGCAACATCGAAACTTTAAACGAACAGAAAATATTACATATATAATTGGGTTCACCCCGTAGTCAATGCCTCGCTCTTTAAGCCAAAGATTTTTTAGTACTTTCATAAGAGCTATTTATTCTAATTAACGGCCTTTGTGATTAAGCGGTCATTTCTAAAGAATTGGAACAAGATTTGAACTTTCGCTTAAAGAGCAAGGTATTGACTAGGGGGCGAACCCCCTAATAAATGTATTAAAAATATATGAATATAGAAGTTCGTTACGTAAGTTAATTCGTAAGTTACGTATATTTATTACTAATAAAAACGTTCGTAAATAAAATTAAACAAGTTTCGAGAAAGCCATTTAACTAAATAAAAGTAAATTAATATGAAAATTTTGTTTTAATTATTCATGTACGGTGAGCCAAGATCAAAACCTGCATTTATTCAAAAACGTTCAAAAATTAAATAAAAAAAACAAGTTTTTTAGACTGAAAGTAAGGAGCGACATTAAAACTTAAAACGAACAGAAATTATTCTGTATATGAAAGAGACTGTCCCCTCCTCAACGCCTCGCTCTTTACGCTAAAGTTTGACTCTGTCTCACAACTTTATTTTTTAAAACAATAAAAAACTTTAGCGTAAAGAGCGAGGCGTTGAGGAGGGGACAGTCTCTTTCATATACAGAATAATTTCTGTTCGTTTTAAGTTTTAATGTCGCTCCTTACTTTCAGTCTAAAAAACTTGTTTTTTTTATTTAATCATATTAAAACCAAAACTAGCGGCAGCTATCACAACATACACCCTACATGGATAAAGAATCTCACACCTTCATACAAACAAGAACTGCTAAATTGTTATAATCACGCTTGGGCATCTTCTATGTTCCCCAATATATGGAAATGTTTGTCCCTCCTACCAATCCTAAAGAAAAATAAACCAAAAGATAACCCTGAGTCTTATAGGCCCATAATGATTACTCCTGTGATGGGGAAAATAATGGAGAAAATGATCTATCACAGACTCCTCTGGTTTGTTGGGAAAAATAATATGATCCCTCACACTCAAACTGGACTCAGGAAACACCACTCCTCAACAGATGCTTTCATTTTGCTAACGAATGCAATAAATGAATCTTTCTCAAAAAATAATGTCCTAGTAGCAGCTTTCCTAGATTTTGAAGGGGCATATGACAATGTGAACCACCAAATCCTTTTAAACAAACTTGCAAACCTTGGAGTACCCCCTAAGCTAGTATCTTTTATTAAATCTTTCATAGAAGTGCGAAGTTTCATCGTTTGTGTTGGTTCAGCCTCTTCACCCCAAAAGACAATAACCAAAGGCCTACCTCAGGGAGCAGTCCTCAGTTGCCTCCTATTTGCCCTATATCTCTGGGACATGAACCTACCCCACAAAAATCTACGACCCCATCACAAATAAGACCCCATATTGACTATGGGCTCATCGTCTATGGTGCATGTGCAAAGACCCAGATGCAAAAAATTGAAACAACACAAAATGATATAATACGTCTAATATTTGGTCTTAGGAAACCCACAAGCACCAAGTTTCTGCTCATGGAGAGTGGATTAACAACAATAAGGGAGAGACGTAGCTTTCTCTTGACAAAACATCTTACAAAAATTGAATCAAATAGCTCACACACACTACATAATTGGTTAAGAAATCCAGCCATGTATAGAGGTATTGCAGATGAGTATGCCAATATTCAGAAGAAGTTCCCAATACCAGCAAAGTCTATTGCACCCACTTTCCCCCCATCCCCCCATGGAATTGGTCAAGTTCCATAATAAATAATGAATTCTCAAAGTGGAATAAAGATTTAACCCCCATTGCTTTTGTCCAGAAAAAATTTGCAGAACTTAATACAATTACCTATAAAAATCACTTCCAAATATTTGTTGATGGGTCAAAAATGAATGAGAAGGTTGCAAGTGGTGTTTTCCTTCCTCACCTGAAAATTGCAATAAGCGAGAGATTATAAAAAAAATTTATCTATAATGTCTGCTGAGTTAAATGCCATAATCATGGCATTAGAATACCTTAAGGAAAACCAACCTTTGATTGCAAATTCAAATAAGATTATCATATATTCCAACTCTCTATCAAGCCTTGAGTTGCTGGCCTCAGCCCCTCAATATAAGTTGGACATTGACACTTATCATTGTCTCAGTACTATAGATAATCTTGCTTCAAGTGGCATAAAAACTTATTTTCAGTACATTTCTAGCCACTCTGGCATAAGTGGTAATCATCAGGTTGATGAAATAGCAAAAAATGCAATAAATATTGACCAGCCAAGTGGGAGACCAATCCCAATTGGAGATATTTACTAATGGAGGCTATCAGATATTAATTTTAATAAGATTAATCCTATCCTTTCCCCCTTTCCCAATAAGTATCTTTCTAAAATTTATCATAGAATTCGTTCTGGAACAAATGGACTAAATTTCCTTGCATTCTCATATAAGTTTTCTAATTCAAGTGGTTCAATTCCCCTGTCCCCTCTTTGTAGGCATTGTAATATGAATAATGAAACAACTGACCATTGCCTATTTGAATGTAATATGCTGACGTCTGCACAACATACCTTGCTTTGTAAACTGTTAAAATGCTTCAAACACCACAAAATCTCACTATCAGCCAAGAGCCTAGCCAACTATACCTGCACACAGAGCACAGAAATCGATATCTATCATCTTATATTTGAACTCCTTGAGTCAAAATATCTACTGAAAGATATCTGAGAATATCTAATAAATAAGAGACAACCAAGCCAGTAGCTCTGCAGCCCATAGAGTGAAGCAAAAAGAAAAGGGCTAAATAGTACTACTGAATAGCCCGCCTGCTGTGAATTAGAAGAAGAAGAACATAAAAGAAGGTCCAAGAAAAAGAAGAGCAACAGCAACCTTATAAGAAAATCGAAATATATTTTCTTGTGATTATTATCGCTTCTAATCAGCAGTTGCACCAAACCTATCCTGCTCAAGTCATCCTCAGGGCTATACTGTGGTGTTTATCCTCCCCATAGTATAGTGCAGACGGTTTGATATCATCTATTTTCCCTTCTTGTTTTAGTTTTATATTTGTGTTTAAAGCTTTTTCCAATAGGCAATGTTTAGAAGTCCTCCAAAAAAAAACGTCCCCCCAGATCCCAAATCAAATTCCATAGTGAAAGATACCCATCCTGGCTGGTCAAGCACATTATCTGAAAGTTCTAATGATAGCTCCAATTCGGAGAATAGGACAATGATAACTGTAGGTCCATGTTAAAAATATTTTTTAACATATGGTAATATGTTAAAAAATATCATTATTTGTGGTGATTTCAATGCCCACAGCCTTTTGTGGGGGAATAAACCAGCAAATAAAGCTGGTAAATTCATTGAGCATATGACTTCAAATAATAATGAATTAGCTGTTGCTACCCCTCCAAACCTGAACACATATTTCAACCCCAAAAGTGGCAGATTCTCCGCAATTGACCTACAAATTGTGTCATTAAATTTTTTGAACAAACTTTACATAAATAAAATTGATAGTCTTTGTACTGACCACTTTGCTATAGTTTGCTCTCTAAATGAACCTGCTGAGACTTTATCTCATACATCCAAATATATCAACACTAAAGCAGATTGGTCTATGTTCCAAAATAAGCTAAATGATGAAATTACAAGTTTCACCCAAAGTTCATGCATTTCTAACACAACAGTTGACACACATGCTGAAGCCTTGACCTCTTTACTAATAAATAAAGCTAATCATGCTATCCCCAAGACAACACCTAAGAAAACATTCCCTAAACAAATTCCTAAAGCATGGTGGACAAATGAGTGCCTAAATAAATGGAGGATAAAAAAGGCAGCTAGGACAGAATTCATAAGAAAACCATCACCTACTACATATTTAAAAAAATTACAAGCAGAATCTAATCTAAGAAGGACTATAATAGATGCTAAATATAAATACTGGAATAATTTTGCAAATAATCTCTCCAGAGAAACGCATGAGCCAATTATACATAAAGTCATAAGCCACATCTGTGGGAAAAAGACTTCCCCCAACCCACTCCTGTATGAGCTTTTACATAATAATACCCATGATGACAATGATAATGGAAAAGCTAACCTATTTGCAACTCTTTTCATTAATAAGCTAACATCACATAATCAAAGCAAACAGTCCACAATTCCCATGAACCCAAGTTACCAACCACGCCCAGGATCCGAGTACATAACCAATCCATTTTCAATCCAGGAATTGAATAATGCAATACAACAGATTAGGACCAAAACTAGCAGCAGCTATGACAATATACACCCTACATGGATAAAGAATCTCACACCTTCATATAAACAAGAACTGCTAAATTGTTATAATCACGCTTGGGCATCTTCTAGGTTCCCCAATATATGGAAATGTTTGTCCCTCCTACCAATCCTAAAGAAAAATAAACCAAAAGATAACCCTGAGTCTTATAGGCCCATAATGATTACACCTGTGATGGGGAAAATAATAGAGCAAATGATTTATCACAGACTCCTCTGGTTTGTTGAAAAAAATAATATGATCCCACACACTCAAACTGGATTCAGAAAATACCACTCCTCAACAGATGCTTTCATTTTGCTAACAAATGCAATAAATGAATCTTTCTCAAAAAATAATATCCTAGTGGCAGCTTTCCTAGATTTTGAAGGGGCATATGACAATGTGAACCACCAAATCCTTTTAAATAAACTTGCAAACCTTGGAGTACCCCCTAAGCTAGTATCTTTTATTAAATCCTTCATAGAAATGCGAAGTTTCAGTGTTTGTGTTGGTTCAGCCTCTTCACCCCAAAAGACAATATCCAAAGGCCTACCTCAGGGAGCAGTCCTCAGTTGCCTCCTATTTGCCCTATATCTCTGGGACATGAACCTACCCCACACAAATCTACAATATGCTGATGATCTGGTGCTATGGTCATCTGGCAACACTTTTCATATAGCACAGTCAAATCTGCAAAAGTCACTTTCCCAGTTTGAAAAATTCTCTCAACATTCAGATTTACCCATTGCACCCACCAAGTCAAAAATAATCCAATTTCACCGGAAGTGAAACCATGTTAATGCAAAACTAACTCTAAATAAAACAACTATTCCAGAAGATAATAATATTAATTACCTAGGTCTCATGCTTGACCAAAAACTTAATTTCCACCTCCACATTTCAAACACGATAAAAAAATGCTATAGAAAAGCAAATATACTAAAAAGACTTCTTTCCACACCCTGGGGTTGTAAAGAGAAAACCTTACTCCAGTTTAATAAATCACATATAAGACCCCATATTGACTATGGGCTCATTGTCTATGGTGCATGTGCAAAGACCCAGATGCAAAAAATTGAAAGAACACAAAATGATATAATACATCTCATATTTGGTCTTAGGAAACCCACAAGCACCAAGTTTCTGCTTATGGAGAGTGGATTAACAACAATAAGGGAGAGACGTAGCTTTCTCTTGATAAAACATCTTACAAAAATTGAATCAAATAGCTCACACACATTACATAATTGGTTAAGAAATCCAGCCATGTATAGAGGTATTGCAGATGAGTATGCCAATATTCAAAAGAAGTTCCCTGTTCCAGCAAAGTCTATTGCACCTACTTTCCCCCAATCCCCTCCATGGAATTGGTCATTTCCCATAATAAATACTGACTTTTCAAAATTGAATAAAGATTTAACCCCCATTGCTTTTGTCCAGAAAAAATTTGCAGAACTTAATACAATTACCTATAAAAATCACTTCCAAATATTTGTTGATGGGTCAAAAATGGATGAGAAGGTTGCAAGTGGTGTTTTCCTTCCTCACCTGAAAATTGCAATGGGCGAGAGATTATTTAATAATTTATCTATAATGTCTGCTGAGTTAAATGCCATAATCATGGCATTAGAACACCTTAAGCAAAACCAACCTTTGATTGAAAATTCGAATAATATTATCATCTATTCCAACTCTTTATCAAGCCTTGAGTTGCTGGCCTCAGCTCCTCAATATAAGTTGGACATTGACACTTATCATTGTCTCAGTATTATTGATAATCTTGCTTCAAGTGGCATAAAAACTTACTTTCAGTACATTCCTAGCCACTCTGGCATAAGTGGTAATCATCAGGTTGATGAAATAGCAAAAAATGCTATAAATATTGACCAGCCAAGTGGGAGACCAATCCCAATTAGAGATATTTACCAATGGAGGCTATCAGATATTAATTTTAATAAGATTAATCCTATCCTTTCCCCCTTTCCCAATAAGTATCTTTCTAAAATTTATCATAGAATTCGTTCTGGAACAAATGGACTAAATTTCCTTGCATTCTCATATAAGCTTTCTAATTCAAGTGGTTCAATTCCCCTGTCCCCTCTTTGCAGGCATTGTAATATGAATAATGAAACAATTGACCATTGCCTATTTGAATGTAATATGCTGACGTCTGCACAACATACCTTGCTTTGTAAACTGTTAAAATACTTCAAACACCACAAAATCCCACTATCAGCCAAGAGCCTAGCCAACTATACCTGCACAATGAGCATAGAAATCGACATCTATCATCTTATATTTGAACTCCTAGAGTCAAAAGATCTGCTGAAAGATATCTGAATATATCTAATAAATATGAGGCAATCAAGCCAGTAGCTCTGTAGCCCACAGAGTGAAGTAAAAGGAAAAGGGCTAAATAGTTTTACTGAAAAGCCCGCCTGCTGTTAAATAGAAGAAGAAGAAGAAGAAGAAGACAACTGCCAAAATTTGTACTTGATTGACACTTATCATTGTCTCAGTATTATTGATAATCTTGCCTCAAGTGGCATAAAAACTTACTTTCAGTACATTCCTAGCCACTCTGGCATAAGTGGTAATCATCAGGTTGATGAAATAGCAAAAAATGCTATAAATATTGACCAGCCAAGTGGGAGACCAATCCCAATTAGAGATATTTACCAATGGAGGCTATCAGATATTAATTTTAATAAGATTAATCCTATCCTTTCCCCCTTTCCCAATAAGTATCTTTCTAAAATTTATCATAGAATTCGTTCTGGAACAAATGGACTAAATTTCCTTGCATTCTCATATAAGCTTTCTAATTCAAGTGGTTCAATTCCCCTGTCCCCTCTTTGCAGGCATTGTAATATGAATAATGAAACAATTGACCATTGCCTATTTGAATGTAATATGCTGACGTCTGCACAACATACCTTGCTTTCTAAACTGTTAAAATACTTCAAACACCACAAAATCCCACTATCAGCCAAGAGCCTAGCCAACTATACCTGCACACAGAGTATAGAAATCGACATCTATCATATAGAGTCGAAAGATCTGCTGAAAGATATCTGAATATATCTAATAAATATGAGGCAATCAAGCCAGTAGCTCTGTAGCCCACAGAGTGAAGCAAAAGGAAAAGGGCTAAATAGTGTTACTGAAAAGCCCGCCTGCTGTTAAATAGAAGAAGAAGAAGATGCTATTGGTGATAAAAATAAACAATGGAGACAGTATATGTTAAAAAAAAAAACAAAGACTTATGGTGTGCACATAAAAGAGCTTGGAATTGCACCACTTGATTTCTATGCATTATCCAGGAATCACTCAAATTACTAACATTACTAACAATCATTACTAACATTCAAGGGTGTCCAAAGAAGTTTTGGAAGTATGTTAATAGAAACAAGACTGATTCCTCAACTGATTTGTGCATTTTTGATGACCCAGCTACTAGTGAATTAATAAGCAATGATCAGGAAAAGGCTGATGTATTTATTCAAGATCTTTCATCAGTTTTTGTAAATCCAAATGATGTTCATGCATGCAGTCCAACCCATTTTACCAAATTTGTTTCAGCAGACAAAGTGCCCTTTGATGACTCTGATATTTCTTCACAGCAGGTTTTAAAAATTCTCCATGACCTTTCTGTTAATAAAGCTCCATATATAGATGGTATTTCTAATGCTTTTCTTTGGAAGGCAGCCACATGTTTAGCTGAACCTCTTGCATTTTTGTTTAACCATTGTCTATTGAGTGGTAAACACCCCTTAGTGTGGAAAAAAGCCGTTTTAAAACCACTCTATAAAGGAGGATCTATGTCCCAATTTGGAAATTATCATCCAATTTCAAACACTTTGATTTTTTTTTCAAGAGTTCTTAAAAAGATTATTGTATATCAGATACAAGATTACTTTGAGCAAAATAAATTACGGCATCTGTCACAACATGGTTTCAGAAAAAACAAGTCATGCAATACATAGTTGCTAGAAGTTGAAAAAAAAATTTCAAAATATGGCTGATTTTGGTTTGAAGTTTGATTGCTTGTACATTGACTTCAGTAAAGCATTTGACAAAGTTTCAGTTAGTTTTTGTTGCTTGAAAAATGTGAAAAGTATAAGCTAGGCAGTAGAACTTTAGCATGGATTACTTATCAGGCTGTTTCCAGCAAGTTATAGTTGGTAGTGCACTTTCAAGTGAGAGCCTGGTTTTGAGTGGTGTGCCACAAGGCAGTTGTTTAGGCCCAGTGCTATTTTGTGGGTTTTTCAATGATTTGCCTGAAGTATTTCATCAATCTAGTGTCAAACTGTTTGTGAAAACGTAAAACTGTATAAACGTGTTACCTCCCTGGTAGAAGTTGTGCTTATACAAGAGGATCTGAATGCCCTAAATGATTGGTGTAAATCGAACTCCATGTTTGTAAACCATCAAAAATGTTTTGTACTTCATTACTTTTTGAAAAGCTTGACTAATCATTATTTTCTTGGTGATACACCTGTTTCATCCGCAGATTCAGTAAGGGATTTAGGTATTCACTTTGATAACCAGTTGAAGTTTCACAAGCCTGTGTCAACAATTAAGAGAAGTCTCAGGATATTTAACCTTTACACTTTTATAACACTATACAAGACAGTAGTAAGCCTGATGGTAGAATATTGGGTAAATTTTTGGCAGTTCATATTATTGACTTACAAATAAAGTAAACATAATATGCAATGTCTTTTTATGCTCTTTCCAAATATAACAATCATTTTTGTCAGAAATGAATATATATATATATATATATATAGATATATATATATATATATATATATATATATATATATATATATATATTATATATATATATATATATATATATATATATATATATATAATATATATATAGATATATATATATATATATATATATATATATATATATATATATATATATATATATATATATATATATATATATATATATATATATATATATAGATATATATATATATATATATATATATATATATATATATAATATATATATATATATATATATATATATATATATATATATATATATATATAGATATATATATATTATATATATATATATATATATATATATATATATATATATATATATATATATATACCAATTCAGGGTATATATTTGCACATTGGGAGGGGGAGTTTATTTCTGATGCAAATGAGAGGTAAGTTTAAACTTTACAGCCCACCCTCCCCTAATGTGCAAATATATACCCTGAATATATAGGGGTGGAAGTAAACTTTATTTTCAACAAAACTATTATTATATTTGTAAAGAGCATAAAAAAAGTCATCAAGTAGTATATTCACTTTATTTGTAAGTCAATAATATGAACTCCAAAAATTTACCAAATATTGTTCCTCTGTGTGGTATCTGACATGGAAATGTGACTTGTAGCAAATTGAAAAGGTTCAACATTTGTTGTCAAAGTTTGTTCCATATCTGGGTCATTTACAATATCAGCACTGACTGCAATCTTTGGGACTTCCTTCTCTTGAGTTTCAACAGGATAGGATTGACCTGATCAATACATTCCATTTTATGAAGGGTGTTGATAATGTGGACTTGGCTGATTGCTTCAAACTTAGTCATTCAGCCACTCAACAAAACTTTTGTAGAGGCCCTGTGGCCTAGTTGTTTTGCATTATATTATTATTATTAAAACTCATGCACAAGAAAATAGGTCAATGTAGCTTTATTAACTGAGCAACAAAAATTTGGAATAGTTTACCTGATACCATAGTTTCTGTGCAAACATTTAAGAGTGCTCTTGTTGAAACTGAGTTCTATGGAAAATAGTTCCTGTAATATAGTTTTTTTTTTTTTTACTGATGAATATTATTTTTGTTTTGTGCTTTACAGTGTTGCTGTTTTAGCTGTAATTTCTTGTGTTTGTATTGCAACAAGCCATTAGGGCTGTTCTTTTACTCATCTTTGTGCTAAGATCTTACATCTTCTGACAAACAATGCTTAAAAGTAAAATCTTGGCAATAAGATTTTACATCTTATAGTATTCTTTTGCAAATATCTTTCATCGTTCTGCTCTGATTAACAGTCTAAGAACAATGAGGAGCATATCATCAAAGTTCTCTCAACAATGTTCTATTTGGCAGAAAGATAGTGTCCTTCACACTTTTTGTGAACATCAGTGAGCTGTAAGATCTTAGAACAAAGATGAATTAAAAGAACAGAAATCTTTGCAGAAAGATGTGAGATCTTAGATATAAGATCTTAGTGCAAAAGAATGCCCTATTGGCTTTCTCCTTTATTGAATAAAATAAATAAAAATATATAAATAAATAAAAGCAGGTACATGTGTATGAAATATACTCTTTTATATACTGTATATGGAATGTCAAACAAGATGCTATAGACACCAGGACAGATACCCACCAGACTGGTTATTTCAATAGACTGTTAATAAGAATTGGAAAATTGGAATGCATAGAATAGTTTTCATTGCATTTATAATATTTAAACTGTTGTTTTTTGGGGTTTAGGGGGGAGGTAATTAGGTTAGGTTATATATTTAATATATGGTATGCTTTACCCCCCAACCCCTCCCTAATGTGCAAATATATAGCCCAAATTTGTTTCTGAACTAATATGTTCATCCTATTTTATTTCATTAGCATTAACCAAACCTGACTTCTTTAGCAGTATATAAAAGAGTACATTTAATATGCAAGTACCTAAAACATTTTTATAACAGCCAAGACAAGTGCCATCTATATAAAAATCTATAGCATACATTTCAAACATATAAACATTTTATTGGATGCATGGCTTTTTCCTATTTTTTTTTTAAGCTGGAAAAAAAGAGGAAAGAAATGAGGATAAAGGTTTTCTGCTTAGATAATATGTTAACTAGGATTATTATACAGATTATAAAGTAAGAATTGTTTTCTTAACATGTTTCTTTATTATCAGTCACAGTTGTATATTTATACCAAGTTATATGGCCAACAAGAAATTTACCAGGTAGCCTATGTTTACTTTATTTGTAGGCAATAATATGAACTGGTTAATATTTAACAGCTGTTTTCTAAGACTTATAAATCAGAAGAGGGTTAAGATAGTAGCCTGGCAAAACCTTCCTGGAGTATCCTATGTTTTTGGCCCTGGATTCATAGCCATAAGTTTCATTTTCCTAACCTCAACTTTTCCAAGATAGAAAAAAGTAGCTTGTCTAAAATTTTACCATATTTCTAAAATTTCTCTTTGACAGAGAGTGGATCAATAAAATATTTGGTAAATATATAGCCTATCAAATCATATTATTGAGTTAAGAATAAAATGAATACACCATTCAATGCCTTTTTTATGCTGATTACAAATATAATAATCATTTCTATCAGAAATGAATTTCAGCCCCCCCCCCCTATATATGCCAATTCAGGGTAGGCCTATATATTTCTACATTAGGGAGGGGGGCAAATTTTGTTTCTGATGTAAATGGGAGGTAATTTTAAACTTTACCCCCCCCCCCCCTAATGTAGAAATATATACCCTGAATTGGCATATATAGGGGGGGGGGCTGAAATTCATTTCCAATAGAAATGATTATTTTATTTGTTATCAGCATAAAAAGAGGCATCGAATGGTGTATTCACTTTATTCCTAACTCAATAATATGATTTGGTATATATTTACTAAATATTTAGCCTACCAACATTTCACATCAAAGACCAGTGTCCTTTGGACAAGGAAGGGGTAGGATTAGAAACTTCAATAGTTCTATATCTTCCCATAGTACAGTTTAGACTCTAGATGCATAACTGAAAGGTTCATTCAGAAATCTACTGAGCTTACCTGTTGTTGGCAAAATTCGTTTCACTGATTTAAGAGAAGATTTGTTAGTTTCAGAGAAGTAATTTCTTTGATTTCTTTCTTAAATTGAGTTAAATAGACTTTTGATTGATTCAAAAGCCATCTGCTTGAGCCGCGTTTTTAGCTTCAGTGGGTTCGAACACGGGTTGTTCTCGTCTCGTTCAAGTTTTTCTTCTAGTTTCAGTGGGTATGAAGTTTCAATCCCTGGTTTATGTACTAGATGCACTAGGGCCGTTTTTGAGTACTAAGATCTTGCATCTTTCTGCAAAGATTGTCGTTTCTTAACTCATCTTTGTTCTAAGATCTTACAGCTCACTAGTGTTAGCGAAAAGTGTGAAGAACTACTATTCTGCTATATAGAACAATGATGAGAGAACTTTGATGATATACTCATCATTGTTCTAAGACCGCTGATCAGAGCAGAATGATGAAAGACGTTTGCATAAAAACGACAAAAGATGTAAGATCTTAGTTCAAAGATTTCACTTTTAAGCGTTTTCTGACAAAAGATGTAAGATCTTTGCACATTGCTGAGTGAAAAAACAAGCCTATTGATGCATAACCCTGGGTTCCCACTGATGCAATTTCACGTAAAAACGGACGTTTTTGCGTGATCCGTCAAATTTTCTCCGTTTTTTGCTGCAGGTTTCTGCGTCACAACGGTTCAACAACGGCTGCGTTGAAATGTTTCTACTGAGCCGTTGAAAATCGCATCCGTTATTTTAAATTGAATCATTGTAGAGCCATATATTACAAGTGACTGAGAAACTAACATGTTATAGATAAGACTTATATTTTTCATTAGGCATAGTTAGCCAAGGCTACTATAGGTTAGCCCTTTGAATATTTTTTTGGCTTCTAGAATTTGATTTAGCCTATTTTTATGCATATGCTTTTTAAATATAACATAGTATATTTGCGATTCAACGGCTGTAGTGAACCGTTTCTGTGTGAAGATTTTTACGAATTTCCTGCATCCGCTATCCATGAGCCGTTTTTCGTGAAAAAAATCGCACCAGTGGGAACCAAAGGTAACGCTTGATGCACTAGACGAGAACAAACCGTGTTCGAACCCGCTGAGCCGTGAACAACTCGTCTTCGTACATGGGTTGTCCTCGTCTAGTTTCAAGCATATAGTTTTTCGTCTAGTTTCAGTGGGTTCGAAGTTTCAACCGCGTGTTTGATGTACTAGATGCACTGATGCATAACGCTTGATGCGCTAGACGAGAACAACCCGTGTTCGAAGACGGGTTGTTCACGGCTCAGTGGTTTCGGACACAGGTTGTTCTCGTCTAGTGCATCAAGCTTTATGCATCAATGCATCAGACACGGGGTTGAAACTTCAAACCTGCTGAAACTAGACGAAAAACTTTTAACTTCTTCTTCTATTTAACAGCAGGCGGGCTTTTCAGTAAAACTATTTAGCCCTTTTCCTTTTGCTTCACTCTGTGGGCTACAGAGCTACTGGCTTGATTGCCTCATATTTATTAGATATATTCAGATATCTTTCAGCAGATTTTTCGACTCTAGGAGTTCAAATATAAGATGATAGATGTCGATTTCTATGCTCTGTGTGCAGGTATAGTTGGCTAGGCTCTTGGCTGATAGTGGGATTTTGTGGTGTTTGAAGTATTTTAACAGTTTACAAAGCAAGGTATGTTGTGCAGACGTCAGCATATTACATTCAAATAGGCAATGGTCAATTGTTTCATTATTCATATTACAATGCCTGCAAAGAGGGGACAGGGGAATTGAACCACTTGAATTAGAAAGCTTATATGAGAATGCAAGGAAATTTAGTCCATTTGTTCCAGAACGAATTCTATGATAAATTTTAGAAAGATACTTATTGGGAAAGGGGGAAAGGATAGGATTAATCTTATTAAAATTAATATCTGATAGCCTCCATCGGTAAATATCTCTAATCGGGATTGGTCTCCCACTTGGCTGGTCAATATTTATAGCATTTTTTGCTATTTCATCAACCTGATGATTACCACTTATGCCAGAGTGGCTAGGAGTGTACTGAAAGTAAGTTTTTATGCCACTTGAAGCAAGATTATCAATAATACTGAGACAATGATAAGTGTCAATGTCCAACTTATATTGAGGAGCTGAGGCCAGCAATTCAAGGCTTGATAAAGAGTCGGAATAGATGATAATATTATTCGAATTTTCAATCAAAGGTTGGTTTTGCTTAAGATGTTCTAATGCCATGATTATGGCATTTAACTCAGCAGACATTATAGATAAATTATTAAATATTCTCTCGCCCATTGCAATTTTCAGGTGAGGAAGGAAAACACCACTTGCAACCTTCTCATTCATTTTTGACCCATCAACAAATATTTGGAAGTGATTTTTATAGGTAATTGTATAAGTTTTGCAAATTTTTTCTGGACAAAAGCAATGGGGGTTAAATCTTTATTCCATTTTGAAAATTCAGTATTTATTATGGGAAATGACCAATTCCATGGAGGGGATTGGGGGAAAGTAGGTGCAATAGACTTTGCTGGTACAGGGAACTTCTTTTGAATATTGGCATACTCATCTGCAATACCTCTATACATGGCTGGATTTCTTAACCAATTATGTAATGTGTGTGAGCCATTTGATTCAATTTTTGTAAGATGTTTTATCAAGAGAAAGCTACGTCTCTCCCTTGTTGTTGTTAATCCACTCTCCATAAGCAGAAACTTGGTGCTTGTGGGTTTCCTAAGACCAAATATGAGACGTATTATATCATTTTGTGTTGTTTCAATTTTTTGCATCTAGGTCTTTGCACATGCACCATAGACGATGAGCCCATAGTCAATATGGGGTCTTATATGTGATTTATAAAACTGGAATAAGGTTTTCTCTTTACAACCCCAGGGTGTGGAAAGAAGTCTTTTTAGTATATTTGCTTTTCTATAGCATTTTTTTATTGTGTTTGAAATGTGGAGGTGGAAATTAAGTTTTTGGTCAAGCATGAGACCTAGGTAATTAATATTATTATCTTCTGGAATAGTTGTTTTATTTAGAGTTAGTTTTGCATTAACATGGTTTCGCTTCCGGTGAAATTGGATTATTTTTGACTTGGTGGGTGCAATGGGTAAATCTGAATGTTGAGAGAATTTTTCAAACTGGAAAAGTGACTTTTGCAGATTTGACTGTGCTATCTGAAAGGTGTTGCCAGATGACCATAGCACCAGATCATCAGCATATTGTAGATTTGTGTGGGGTAGGTTCATGTCCCAGAGATATAGGGCAAATAGGAGGCAACTGAGGACTGCTCCCTGAGGTAGGCCTTTGGATATTGTCTTTTGGGGTGAAGAGGCTGAACCAACACAAACAATGAAACTTCGCACTTCTATGAAGGATTTAATAAAAGATACTAGCTTAGGGGGTACTCCAAGGTTTGCAAGTTTGTTTAAAAGGATTTGGTGGTTCACATTGTCATATGCCCCTTCAAAATATAGGAAAGCTGCCACTAGGATATTATTTTTTGAGAAAGATTCATTTATTGCATTTGTTAGCAAAATGAAAGCATCTGTTGAGGAGTGGTATTTCCTGAATCCAGTTTGAGTGTGTGGGATCATATTATTTTTTTCAACAAACCAGAGGAGTCTGTGATAAATCATTTTCTCCATTATTTTCCCCATCACAGGTGTAATCATTATGGGCCTATAAGACTCAGGGTTATCTTTTGGTTTATTTTTCTTTAGGATTGGTAGGAGGGACGAACATTTCCATATATTGGGGAACCTAGAAGATGCCCAAGCGTGATTATAACAATTTAGCAGTTCTCGTTTGTATGAAGGTGAGAGATTCTTTATCCATGTAGGGTGTATATTGTCATAGCAGCTGCTAGTTTTGGTCCTAATCTGATGTATTGCATTATTCAATTCCTGGATTGAAAATGGATTGGTTATGTACTCGGATCCTGGGCGTGGTTGGTAACTTGGGTTCATGGGAATTGTGGACAGTTTGCTTTGATTATTTGATGTTAGCTTATTAACAAAAAGAGTTGCAAATAGGTTAGCTTTTCCATTATCATTGTCATAATGGGTATTATTATGTAAAAGCTCATACAGGAGTGGGTTGGGGGAAGTCTTTTTCCCACAGATGTGGCTTATGACTTTATGTATAGTTGGCTCATGCGTTTCTCTGGAGAGATTATTTGCAAAATTATTCCAGTATTTATATTTAGCATCTATTATAGTCCTTTTTAGATTAGATTCTGCTTGTAATTTTTTAAATATGTAGTAGGTGATGGTTTTCTTATGAATTCTGTCCTAGCTGCCTTTTTTATCCTCCATTTATTTAGGCACTCATTTGTCCACCATGCTTTAGGAATTTGTTTAGGGAATGTTTTCTTAGGTGTTGTCTTGGGGATAGCATGATTAGCTGTATTTATTAGTAAAGATGTCAAGGCTTCAGCATGTGTGTCTACTGTTGTGTTAGAAATGCATGAACTTTGGGTGAAACTTGTAATTTCATCATTTAGCTTATTTTGGAACATAGACCAATCTGCTTTAGTGTTGATATATTTGGATGTATGGGATAAAGTTTCAGCAGGTTCATTTAGAGAGCAAACTATAGCAAAGTGGTCAGTACATAGACTATCAATTTTATTTATGTAAATTTTGTTCGAAAAATTTAATGACACAATTTGTAGGTCAATTGTGGAGAATCTGCCACTTTTGGGGTTGAAATATGTGTTCAGGTTTGGAGGGGTAGCAACAGCTAATTCATTATTATTTGAAGTCATATGCTCAATGAATTTACCAGCTTTATTTGCTGGTTTATTCCCCCACAAAAGGCTGTGGGCATTGAAATCACCACAAATAATGATATTTTTTAACATATTAGAATTATTTATATAATTAAAGAGATCCTTGGCATCTGTAGTTTGGCCATTAGGGTTATAAAAGCTTATTATGTAGGTTTTTAAATTATTCAGCCAAACACTGATACCAATAACATCAACATCATTTGCAAAATCTGGAAAATTGATGCCACAAAATTTTATATTATTATTAACTAATAAAGCTACCCCACCTCCTTTTCTCTCTGAAGATCTATCCTTTCTCAGGATAGTATATCCCGGAGACTTAATTTGTTGATTTTGGGTTAAATGAGTTTCCTGGAGGCAAGCAATATTGATGGAATTATTATTCATAAATGATATTAGTTCATTTAGCTTATTTTCTGTGAGTGATCTTACATTCCATTGGAGTATTGATATATGTTGTGTTGTTGATTTATTCTTCATATGACTGTGTATCAATGTTCAGCTTTGTTAAAAGTAAAGCAAGATCTTTTTTTGCTTGAATGAGCATATCATCTGGGATATAGATTTTTGCCAATTCTGCAATAATTTTTGTTTTCTGTAGTTGATGTATGTTCATGGCCTGAACTGCATTACAGTTTAGAATGAATAAGCATATATTTGGGGATTGCATTTTTGGTTGTGCATCCTGTTTGTTGGTTAAGGGATTGATTCCTGGTAGTATTTCTGGTTTGTTTCTTCTTGGGAGGGGGGGCCAGGCTGACCTCATCTCACCGGACAAGGAGGCTTGTTGGCTTGGTGATTCCTTCTGATAGGGATTTGAGCTAGGGGGCTTAGAAGATGGTGTTTTATAAGGGGTGCTTGATGCATTGGGGGCATTTGACTTGGGGGTTTTGGTTGGTTTCATTACAGGCTTTATTTGGTATTGTTGGGAAGCATTTGCTTCCATTGCTGCAAAGGGGTATGGGATGGCCTTCTCTGTTGATATTTGGAGTGTTAGAGCTCTTTTCTTGTATGCAGGGCATAATGATTTATTTTTAGATTCATGTGGGCCTTTGCAATTGATGCATGTAGGCTGAGTGTTGTTGCAAGTTGTCAGTTCTTTAGGATGGAAAGATTTACAATTACTACACTCTTGGAGAATTTCATTGCATTTGTTTGTCGTGTGTCCCAGTTTGAAACACTTCTGACACTGAATAGGCTTAGGTTTGTATTCCTTGTGTGGTTTGATTTGCCCAAATAGGAATAATTTTTCTGGGATATCAATTTTATCCTTCAGTGTGAATAAGAAGGATCTACTAGTTTCTAGGCCATTAGAGTTAGGTTTTCCAAGTTGGGTAACATCCTCAACTGGGATTGTGTTTCCAGCCCTATCTGAGAGACCTTCTTTTAACTCCTGAGTAGATATCTCTGGGGGAGCATTATAAACTACAATTTTTGTTGGTGATTGTTTTGGGTTCCAATTAGATGCAATAATTGGGGTATTCAAAAGGGATTTTAGGTTAATTATTGTATCTGCTGATTTCTGATCTTCTACAGCTATTAGCAGAGATCCATCACGGTTAATGTTAAGAGAGAACATTGATTTTAGCAATTTAAAAATTGCAACTCTTATTGCAGTGATCATTTTTATTTCAAAGGGGGTAGTGGGAGTAATTTTAAGGTAAATTCCTAAGTTTTTGGAGGGAGGATCTTGGGCAGGGAGAGGGGAAATGCTTTTAATTGGGGATATTTTTTTCCTTTTTTTAGAGCTTCTAGAAAGGACCTCTTGAAACCCATTATCATCATTTATGGTTGCATTCGGACCTACAGTTATCATTGTCCTATTCTCCGAATTGGAGCTATCATTAGAACTTTCAGATAATGTGCTTGACCAGCCAGGATGGGTATCTTTCACTATGGAATTTGATTTGGGATCTGGGGGGACGTTTTTTTTTGGAGGACTTCTAAACATTGCCTATTGGAAAAAGCTTTAAACACAAATATAAAACTAAAACAAGAAGGGAAAATAGATGATATCAAACCGTCTGCACTATACAATGGGGAGGATAAACACCACAGTATAGCCCTGAGGATGACTTGAGCAGGATAGGTTTGGTACAACTAATGATTAGAAGCGATAATAATCACAAGAAAATATATTTCGATTTTCTTATAAGGTTGCTGCTGACTTGAAAATAGACGAAAACAACACGTGTTCAAACCCGCTGACTCTGAAAACACAGTTTGGTATGTCAGACCTCAAAACCTAATGCACGCCATCTAAAATATTTACTACTATTTTGTAAAACCAATAGATATTTTTCTTTCAAAGAAATCTGTCATTAAAAAGTTTTGAGAAAGGTTAGAAATACCATATAGAATCAAGTGCATTTGCAGGCCTAGGCCCAATGCCTGTCTTAATTTTAGGATAAGAAATATTACTTTAATCTGCACTTCAAAGCAAATGTTAATTTTATCCAACATGTTTGGTAAATAGCCTAGCCTATATAGCCTACAAGATTCTATAACTGACAGAGTGAATACACTAATTGATTTCTTCTTTTATGCTCTTTTCAAATTTACTACTTAATTCACTCCCAGATGCCATTTAATGCAGTTGTGATTTAGAACTCCTAATTTATGGGTGAAGGGGGGGGGGCAAGGTATACCACAGTGAGTATAAAAATAAAAGGAAATGAATGTCAGAAACTCGGGGCAGCTGCATCCTCCTGTCCAGGCTGAGAATGGTAAATTTGTAGGTGGCACTATAATTTAGCTAGGCTATGATGAAATTGAAGCCATCATTTGATGCCTTTTTTATGCTCTTTCATAATTCAGTAATTACTTCTGTTGTAAATTGCATCTTGGGCCCTTAAGGGGCCCCAAAGGTATTTTATATGAATTATGAAAGAGCATAAAAATATCATCAAATGTTGTTTTCACTTTCATGCTAGCTAAATTATATGGCCCACTGCAAAGTTACCATGAAATTTACCCACCTCCACCCCCCTAATATGGAAATATATACCCTGAATTGTCAACAGCAAAGTTTCAAATTGCAAAATTCAGTGCTATTTTTGTCAATGGCATATAAAAAACTTGAAACATTAGGAAAATGGTTTATATTTGAGTTGCCCAATTAATGAGATTTGAATTGTTATAAATGAGTATTTTGGTATCTACTACTCTTGAAAAACTTATTTATAAACTAGTGATATGTTTTTAACAACTTTTCTATAACTTGACTAGTAGCCTAAGCATGAGTGACACTTGGGCACCAAAACCAGCAACTTGGTGCAAGCCCAAATCTAACTCAAGTAGCCAATTTATGATGTTATGAAAGTATAGAAGTATGTTGTAAGTACGAAACAACTTGTGGTGAATAAGCAACTAATATACTCATCTTCCTGACATATGATTTTGACAGGTTGTTGCTTTTGAACTCCCATTTTGGATGGTGGTTTTTAATTACTTTTTTATGAATAATTGTAAAGCCAGATTCCTGCTTTTTTGTATGAAGTATTTAGTACTAGTATGAATTTGTGTTGTGCAGTGTGCTGTACAAGGAGGAATGACAGCTGTCAAGGATATCAAAGGAGAAACAATTCTTTTGTTCAAAATACAACTCTGGGCTATGTGCAGCTCATTGCTTCACATTATTTTATACAGAAACTGATTTTTAAACCAAATTAACAATAAATACCAACCAATACTAGTTGAATCTTTTTATATTCTTTCCCTTTGTTACTGAAATGATTGTAGTAAATCTTCAAATCTATTTTAAATTTCATATTTAGTTTTTATGCTATATATTAACAAAGATGGAAAATATCCATGTGCAGGTTGAGATGCAACCCACTCTTAGAAATCATGTGCACTTGTTGCTACATGCCAAGCATGGTAGAATAGCCAAGTATGGCTATTATTAAACAAGTATGTTTCATGCTAAGCATCCTGAGCATTTTGGGGACTGTGCAGTGCATGTGGCATCCCAAGATGTTCACCAGGTGGTAGGAAGTTGGATACCCCTTGATGCACTTTAAGTAATTAGATTACAAAATATCAGAATTTATTACTTGCCAAAAATGTTATATACAAAATTATCTTGTTATACAAAGTTAAAGCCTGTTATGTAAACAACCATTATTTTTTAGATTAGCTACAGTATGCTATTAAAGAATATTATAGCCTAGATAGTTTTTTGTTTCAAAGGAATTCATGTGCAGCATGTTTTTATTGTTCAAATCTTTCATATTTCTTTTCAGTTTTATCCTCATTTATCATTTCCAAATAATATTTTGTATTGATCTGGTCTCAAATTCTTTTACTATCAGATAGGTCAAAATATTGCCATATACTCACCAAAAAAGAGATACAAAGCATTGAGAGATAAAAAACAAGGGATTGAGTGATGCATTGAGAGATGAAAAACTAACACTCTTGTCTGTAGATGTTTTCTTCCATTTTTGTTAACATTTTTAAGTAATTATTAACAGAAACCCTAGAAAATTCTGAAAACTGATTTAAAGCAATAATAAATAGTTAAATATCCAATTCTGAAAGAGGAATTGCTTCATTTCACTTTGATTTTGTTGGGTTTTTCTTTAAATAGGCTTTATTTGGTATTATGAAACAACTGTTGATGAAAAACAGGCAGAAAAACATAACAGAAAAACATATTTTTTTACCAAAACATATGGAGCATACCATACATTTTGGAACCTCTTTTAAGGCTCAAAAAATAATTTTTGATGATAGCAATAATTATATTTAGAAAGAGTTGTAAGAGGTACATCAAGTGAAATGTTCAATTTTTACCTTAGGTCCAACACCAAAAAATTACCCTTTTATGAGTTGACTTGCATTATAAACCACATTCTTTCCTGTTTAAGACAAATTTTCCCAAATTATTTAAACTTCATAAATCAGGATTTAGCAAAATCAAGACATAGAAAGCTTTCTTTTTGTAGTAGAGGTAGATACTTTAAAGGACTTGCCCAGTGCATATTTTAGGCTCTGGGCCTATTTCTTAAAGTTTCATTCTACTAATTCTACTATGTTCCTAGATAGCAAAATTCCATTAATTTAGAAGTTAACCCATGCCTAATTCAAAATAATAGTAATCTTTGAGATAACCCTTAAATGAGATAGAAAAAAAAAGAAATTCACCTTTTGAATTTATATCAATGCTCTTGGCAATTAGAGTAGGATCTACCATTGCAATTAGACCCCAGTGCATCAACAGAACACTGCCAATGAGAGGCCTGGTTGACTGCCACCAAAGTGTTGCAACACTGCTGGCGCACTGCCACCAGTAGTGGCAGCAGCACTTGGCTGACTTTGAATTAATTTTGCAGCAATTCTTTATTGCATCAACTGCAAAATTGGAGCCTTTCTTTTCTCATGTGGTTAAGCATTTTGATTTTCTCTGCCAAATATTACTTTGCATACCATAATTCTTCACTACTCTCTTGTTTGTTATTTTTTGTCTCTTGTGTTACTTTGCACAAAAGTCAGACAGATACAATTGCAAATTTGTAATGTAGTACATGGTTCTTCATATGTTGACAAAAGTATTGTCTATGAAATGAGATTAAACCATTTTGAATGCAGTTTCCCAATTGCTGTAACATTCTTACATCATTGTAGTCAAGAATTTTATTCAAATAGCAACGAAGACCACACTGCCTTTCCATCATAAACAAATAAGTAGAACAACAGGGAAATTTTTATACAAGACAGTGGAAATTTTTATACGTTCCACTGTCTTGTATAAAAATTTCCCTGTTGTTCTACTTATTTGTTTAAGAATTTTATTTTTAAGTTGAACAAAATACATAGACTATACAGGTTCAGTTGAATTTTGAAATTGATTGTCAACACATTGTTGCAACAGCTGAATTGTAAGTTTGCAGATTTTGTTTTCTTTTGCTATTTTTAGATACATTTTCTTAATGTTTAATACACAATTATTGAACACCTGACAGATTAAAGAAAATACAATCTTCTTTCTGAAAAATATCAAATTTGGCTCTATGTACAAGGTTGGGGGATTGAAGGTTGAAAAGGAAGTGACCCCAAAAACATGATTCATAAAAAAATTGTATGTTACTGCCTATAGGAGGGGGGGGGGCTATCATTTTTAAAGGTTTATGCCTCAATTTTTTTGCAATTGTAAGCAGAGATGCCAAAAAGATAATTTTTTTTCATTTAAAGCAGGGACAGAAGGAAATGATATCAAATCTCCTGGAAATACTTGGAAATATTTTGATTGACACAGGGCCCCCTGGGTCTTTCATTGTCTTGGGTATTTTGGATTTATCATAGGCTACTGGTCTAATTTGGCTTTTGTGTGTGCTCCTTTTTAATTAGATTCCCTGGATCTTATTGAATGCCATGGCAAATCTATGACTCAGTTTCCCAGTAATTTGAGGTATATCTGAATAATTTTAATATTTTTATTATCCCACCTTTATAATTTTGAAATGATAACACCTTGATAAATCATTTCTATAATTTATAGATGATATAATTTTTAAATGACAATACCTTTTTTTATTGCAATCAGGGATGCCAAAAAGTTAATTACTTTTTACTTTAAAGCAGAGACAGTATCCTATCAAAGTGATATCCAAAGGGGGGGGGGGCAGGGAATTGTCAAGTTTAAATGATAATGCCTCAAATTTGTTTTATTGTTAGGAGGGATGCCAAAAAGTTATTTTTTTTTTAATTTAAAGCAGAGACAGTATCCTATCAAGGCAGTATCAAAAGGGGGGATGGGTAGGGGGCTTTCATTTTAAATGAAAAAACTTGACTTTTTTTTGAAGGCAGGGATGCCAATAAAGTTATTTATTTTCTTAATTTAAAGCAGAGAGGGTATTCTATCAAGGTGGTATCCAGAGGGGGGATAGGGTGCTATCTTTTTTAAATGATAATAATTTGAATTTTTTTAATTGAAAGCAGGGATGCCAAAAAGTTTTTTTTTTAATCTAAAGTGGTGACAGAAGAAAGTGATATTAGGCCCGTTTTTTAGCACTAAGATCTTACATCTTTCTCCAAAGATAATCGTTTTTTAACTCATCTTTGTTCTAAGATCTTACAGCTCACTGATATTAGCAAAAAGTGTGAAGACCACCACTGTTTTGCCATATAGAACTATGATGAGAGAACTTTGATGATCTACTCATCATTGTTCTCAGACTGCTAATCAGAGCAGATAGATAAAAGACGTTTGCACAAAAACGACCAAAGATGTAAGATCTTTGTTCAAAGATTTCACTTTTAAGCGTTTTCTGACAAAAGATGTAAGATCTTAGCACATTGATGAGTGAAAAAACGCCCATATTAAATTCCCTGGGAAACCATAGAAATATTTTGATAGGCCCAGGGTCCTCCATTGCAACTTGTTCATTGCTTTGGGTATTTTTGGATTTCTTACACATCTGAAATTGGAATGAATTTTGTTCCTACTTTTGGATAATTATCATGGTAAAACAGAAAAAAGCGTTTTTTCATTGTCATTGGAGAAATTCCAAATTGTAGATTTAACTTGACAGTGGTGCTTTTTTATGCAATTAGAAGTTCTTCTAATATAAGGTAGGCTATTTACAAGCGAGAATTATAATTTTTAGTAAAGTGTTGGTTTTTTTTTCATTGTAATTGAAGGGCTTCACCATCATGTATTTTTCAGTTTGATAAATTTACTCCTTTTACATGCACTTTATAATTTAACTGATATTAGGTATTTATGAGTTTCTAATTTGGAATGAATTGCCAAAAGAAAAAAATGAATAATATCCAAAATAGCAGTCAAAAGCAATCCATAAAAGCAGCAGTTCACCATTAGCCTACATGATATGTATTCTATAAAAAAGCCAAAAAAAAACCTAAAAACGTTTTCCAAGAGAGCAAAAAAAAAATCAATATCAAAGTCGGCCATTTGAACTGTTTTAAAGGTGACAAAACAGATATAGGCAAAGAGCATTATAAAAAAATTAAGCTTTGAAGTTCAAATTTCTATTCAAAGCTTTTACCCAGATAAATGACGAATTTTGTGGTACAATATTTGAACTTTTGTGTGCAGTAATGCTCAATGAAAAAAAAAACTAATTTTGATAATTATTTATGTTAAGAATGCATAGCTAATAGATACTTCAACTATTATGCAAGGGTTCTGAAACGCCATAGCCATTTTGTTTCTACCAGATTTCTACTTCTCTTGATGAATAATGAAGAAGATTAGCATTCAGCCATCAACTTGCCAAGTTTTTAACTCATGATTAGGCCTGAATCTCTTGTAAATTCAAGCTGGGATTTGAGAAAGACTGATGAAAACATTAATGTTTGGGGTCAACATTGATTGTGCTGGTGGCGGCGCAGAAAAATCATCGGCGGCGCGCCACCGCTGCTATTTTTTGGCCCCACTGCCGCTATTTTTTGGCCCCACTGCCGCCGGCCTTCCCTAATTGGCGTGGCGCTGGGGTCTAATTGGAATTGCAGCCCCCTTAATGCCTTGATATAGTCCTTGACTATATACAAAATGTTATTTTTTCATATAATATTCTAGATGTTTGACTTTTGAGTGTGTGAGAAAGTTATAGGTTTTGGAGAACAGAAGTTTCAGCAATGCATCTAGAGTAGCCTATATATATCTTGGGAAGGTGTTTTGAAGTTCTTTGAAACTATAGAAATTCCAAGGTAGCATCTGCATTTCATATACTAGGGGAGGTGGGAAATGGCTGATTGAGCTGCAAGTAAGTAAGTAAGTTGTAGAGAGGCTCTGTACTATATCCAGTAGTAGTTGATCTAGTAGTATCAAATTTTTTGGAATATATTCAGTCTAAATCATGGGCAAATTCATGTTTTAATGCAGAAATCAGATGGAATTATTAACAGATAGTTCAGTTTCCTAATCAATGCCCTTTGCAAATATAATAATTAACACCATCCTGATTCTTTTGTAACCCTTTCACCAGGTATGTCTATTGAGAGCTAGCAACCATGCATTTGTAGATTCATGTGGGCCTTTGCAATTGATGCATGTAGGCTGAGTGTTGTTGCAAGTTGTCAGCTCTTTAGGATGGAAAGATTTACAATTACTACACTCTTGGAGAATTTCATTGCATTTGTTTGTCATGTGTCCCAGTTTGAAACACTTCTGACACTGAATAGGCTTAGGTTTGTATTCCTTGTGTGGTTTGATTTGCCCAAATAGGAATAATTTTTCTGGGATATCAATTTTATCCTTCAGTGTGAATAAGAAGGATCTACTAGTTTTTAGGCCATTAGAGTTAGGTTTTCCAAGTTGGGTAACATCCTCAACTGGGATTGTGTTTCCAGCCCTATCTGAGAGGCCTTCTTTTAACTCCTGAGTAGATATCTCTGGGGGAACATTATAAACTACAATTTTTGTTGGTGATTGTTTTGGGTTCCAATTAGATGCAATAATTGGGGTATTCAGAAGGGATTTTAGGTTAATTATTGTATCTGCTGATTTCTGATCTTCTACAGCTATTAGCAGAGATCCATCACGGTTAATGTTAAGAGAGAACATTGATTTTAGCAATTTAAAAATTGCAACTCTTATTGCAGTGATCATTTTTATTTCAAAGGGGGTAGTGGGAGTAATTTTAAGGTAAATTCCTAAGTTTTTGGAGGGAGGATCTTGGGCAGGGAGAGGGGAAATGCTTTTAGTTGGGGAGATTTTTTTCCTTTTTTTAGAGCTTCTAGAAAGGACCTCTTGAAACCCATTATCATCATTTATGGTTGCATTAGGACCTACAGTTATCATTGTCCTATTCTCCGAATTGGAGCTATCATTAGAACTTTCAGATAATGTGCTTGACCAGCCAGGATGGGTATCTTTCACTATGGAATTTGATTTGGGATCTGGGGGGACGTTTTTTTTTGGAGGACTTCTAAACATTGCCTATTGGAAAAAGCTTTAAACACAAATATAAAACTAAAACAAGAAGGGAAAATAGATGATATCAAACCGTCTGCACTATACTATGGGGAGGATAAACACCACAGTATAGCCCTGAGGATGACTTGAGCAGGATAGGTTTGGTACAACTAATGATTAGAAGCGATAATAATCACAAGAAAATATATTTCGATTTTCTTATAAGGTTGCTGCTGACTTGAAAATAGACGAAAACAACACGTGTTCAAACGCGCTGACTCTGAAAACACAGCTTGGTATGTCAGACCTCAAAACCTAATGCACGCCATCTAAAATATTTACTACTATTTTGTAAAACCAATAGATATTTTTCTTTCAAAGAAATCTGTCATTAAAAAGTTTTGAGAAAGGTTAGAAATACCATATAGAATCAAGTGCATTTGCAGGCCTAGGCCCAATGCCTGTCTTAATTTTAGGATAAGAAATATTACTTTAATCTGCACTTCAAAGCAAATGTTAATTTTATCCAACATGTTTGGTAAATAGCCTAGCCTATATAGCCTACAAGATTCTATAACTGACAGAGTGAATACACTAATTGATTTCTTCTTTTATGCTCTTTTCAAATTTACTACTTAATTCACTCCCAGATGCCATTTAATGCAGTTGTGATTTAGAACTCCTAATTTATGGGTGAAGGGGGGGGCAAGGTATACCACAGTGAGTATAAAAATAAAATGAAATGAATGTCAGAAACTCGGGGCAGCTGCATCCTCCTGTCCAGGCTGAGAATGGTAAATTTGTAGGTGGCACTATAATTTAGCTAGGCTATGATGAAATTGAAGCCATCATTTGATGCCTTTTTTATGCTCTTTCATAATTCAGTAATTACTTCTGTTGTAAATTGCATCTTGGGCCCTTAAAGGGGCCCCAAAGGTATTTTATATGAATTATGAAAGAGCATAAAAATATCATCAAATGTTGTTTTCACTTTCATGCTAGCTAAATTATATGGCCCACTGCAAAGTTACCATGAAATTTACCCACCTCCACCCCCCTAATATGGAAATATATACCCTGAATTGTCAACAGCAAAGTTTCAAATTGCAAAATTCAGTGCTATTTTTGTCAATGGCATATAAAAAACTTGAAACATTAGGAAAATGGTTTATATTTGAGTTGCCCAATTAATGGGATTTGAATTGTTATAAATGAGTATTTTGGTATCTACTACTCTTGAAAAACTTATTTATAAACTAGTGATATGTTTCTAACAACTTTTCCATAACTTGACTAGTAAGCATGAGTGACACTTGGGCACCAAAACCAGCAACTTGGTGCAAGCCCAAATCTAACTCAAGTAGCCAATTTATGATGTTATGAAAGTATAGAAGTATGTTGTAAGTACAAAACAACTTGTGGTGAATAAGCAACTAGTATACTCATCTTCCTGACATATGATTTTGACAGGTTGTTGCTTTTGAACTCCCATTTTGGATGGTGGTTTTTAATTACTTTTTTATGAATAATTGTAAAGCCAGATTCCTGCTTTTTTGTATGAAGTATTTAGTACTAGTGTGAATTTGTGTTGTGCAGTGTGCTGTACAAGGAGGAATGACAGCTGTCAAGGATATCAAAGGAGAAACAATTCTTTTGTTCAAAATACAACTCTGGGCTATGTGCAGCTCATTGCTTCACATTATTTTATACAGAAACTGATTTTTAAACCAAATTAACAATAAATACCAACCAATACTAGTTGAACCTTTTTATATTCTTTCCCTTTGTTACTGAAATGATTGTAGTAAATCTTCAAATCTATTTTAAATTTCATATTTAGTTTTTATGCTATATATTAACAAAGATGGAAAATATCCATGTGCAGGTTGAGATGCAACCCACTCTTAGAAATCATGTGCACTTGTTGCTACATGCCAAGCATGGTAGAATAGCCAAGTATGGCTATTATTAAACAAGTATGTTTCATGCTAAGCATCCTGAGCATTTTGGGGACTGTGCAGTGCATGTGGCATTCCAAGATGTTCACCAGGTGGTAGGAAGTTGGATACCCCTTGATGCACTTTAAGTAATTAGATTACAAAATATCAGAATTTATTACTTGCCCAAAATGTTATATATAAAATTCTCTTGTTATACAAAGTTAAAGCCTGTTATGTAAACAACCATTATTTTTTAGATTAGCTACAGTATGCTATTAAAGAATATTATAGATAGTTTTTTGTTTCAAAGGAATTCATGTGCAGCATGTTTTTATTGTTCAAATCTTTCATATTTCTTTTCAGTTTTATCCTCATTTATCATTTCCAAATAATATTTTGTATTGATCTGGTCTCAAATTCTTTTACTATCAGATAGGTCAAAATATTGCCATATACTCACCAAAAAAGAGATACAAAGCATTGAGAGATAAAAAACAAGGGATTGAGTGATGCATTGAGAGATGAAAAACTAACACTCTTGTCTGTAGATGTTTTCTTCCATTTTTGTTAACATTTTTAAGTAATTATTAACAGAAACCCTAGAAAATTCTGAAAACTGATTTAAAGCAATAATAAATAGTTAAATATCCAATTCTGAAAGAGGAATTGCTTCATTTCACTTTGATTTTGTTGGGTTTTTCTTTAAATAGGCTTTATTTGGTATTATGAAACAACTGTTGATGAAAAACAGGCAGAAAAACATAACAGAAAAATATATTCTGTTACCAAAACATATGGAGCATACCATACATTTTGGAACCTCTTTTAAGGCTCAAAAAATAATTTTTGATGATAGCAATAATTATATTTAGAAAGAGTTGTAAGAGGTACATCAAGTGAAATGTTCAATTTTTACCTTAGGTCCAACACCAAAAAATTACCCTTTTATGAGTTGACTTGCATTATAAACCACATTCTTTCCTGTTTAAGACAAATTTTCCCAAATTATTTAAACTTCATAAATCAGGATTTAGCAAAATCAAGACATAGAAAGCTTTCTTTTTGTAGTAGAGGTAGATACTTTAAAGGACTTGCCCAGTGCATATTTTAGGCTCTGGGCCTATTTCTTAAAGTTTCATTCTACTAATTCTACTATGTTCCTAGATAGCAAAATTCCATTAATTTAGAAGTTAACCCATGCCTAATTCAAAATAATAGTAATCTTTGAGATAACCCTTAAATGAGATAGAAAAAAAAAGAAATTCACCTTTTGAATTTATATCAATGCTCTTGGCAATTAGAGTAGGATCTACCATTGCAATTAGACCCCAGTGCATCAACAGAACACTGCCAATGAGAGGCCTGGTTGACTGCCGCCAAAGTGTTGCAACACTGCTGGCGCACTGCCACCAGTAGTGGCAGCAGCACTTGGTTGACTTTGAATTAATTTTGCAGCAATTCTTTATTGCATCAACTGCAAAATTGGAGCCTTTCTTTTCTCATGTGGTTAAGCATTTTGATTTTCTCTGCCAAATATTACTTTGCATACCATAATTCTTCACTACTCTCTTGTTTGTTATTTTTTGTCTCTTGTGTTACTTTGCACAAAAGTCAGACAGATACAATTGCAAATTTGTAATGTAGTACATGGTTCTTCATATGTTGACAAAAGTATTGTCTATGAAATGAGATTAAACCATTTTGAATGCAGTTTCCCAATTGCTGTAACATTCTTACATCATTGTAGTCAAGAATTTTATTCAAATAGCAACAAAGACCACACTGCCTTTCCATCATAAAAAAATAAGTAGAACAACAGGGAAATTTTTATACAAGACAGTGGAAATTTTTATATGTTCCACTGTCTTGTATAAAAATTTCCCTGTTGTTCTACTTATTTGTTTAAGAATTTTATTTTTAAGTTGAACAAAATACATAGACTATACAGGTTCAGTTGAATTTTGAAATTGATTGTCAACACATTGTTGCAACAGCTGAATTGTAAGTTTGCAGAATTTTGTTTTCTTTTGCTATTTTTAGATACATTTTCTTAATGTTTAATACACAATTATTGAACACCTGACAGATTAAAGAAAATACAATCTTCTTTCTGAAAAATATCAAATTTGGCTCTATGTACAAGGTTGGGGGATTGAAGGTTGAAAAGGAAGTGACCCCAAAAACATGATTCATAAAAAAAATTGTATGTTACTGCCTATAGGAGGGGGGGGCTATCATTTTTAAAGGTTTATGCCTCAATTTTTTTGCAATTGTAAGCAGAGATGCCAAAAAGATAATTTTTTTTTTCATTTAAAGCAGGGACAGAAGGAAATGATATCAAATCTCCTGGAAATACTTGGAAATATTTTGATTGACACAGGGCCCCCTGGGTCTTTCATTGTCTTGGGTATTTTTGGATTTATCATAGGCTACTGGTCTAATTTGGCTTTTGTGTGTGCTCCTTTTTAATTAGATTCCCTGGATCTTATTAAATGCCATGGCAAATCTATGACTCAGTTTCCCAGTAATTTGAGGTATATCTGAATAATTTTAATATTTTTATTATCCCACCTTTATAATTTTGAAATGATAACACCTTGATAAATCATTTCTATAATTTATAGATGATATAATTTTTAAATGACAATACCTTTTTTTATTGCAATCAGGGATGCCAAAAAGTTAATTACTTTTTACTTTAAAGCAGAGACAGTATCCTATCAAAGTGATATCCAAAGGGGGGGGCAGGGAATTGTCATGTTTAAATGATAATGCCTCAAATTTGTTTTATTGTAAGGAGGGATGCCAAAAAGTTATTTTTTTTAATTTAAAGCAGAGACAGTATCCTATCAAGGCAGTATCAAAAGGGGGGATGGGTAGGGGGCTTTCATTTTAAATGAAAAAACTTGACTTTTTTTTGAAGGCAGGGATGCCAATAAAGTTATTTATTTTCTTAATTTAAAGCAGAGAGGGTATTCTATCAAGGTGGTATCCAGAGGGGGGATAGGGTGCTATCTTTTTTAAATGATAATAATTTGAATTTTTTTAATTGAAAGCAGGGATGCCAAAAAGTTTTTTTTTAATCTAAAGTGGTGACAGAAGATAGTGATATTAGGCCCGTTTTTTAGCACTAAGATCTTACATCTTTCTCCAAAGATAATCGTTTTTTAACTCATCTTTGTTCTAAGATCTTACAGCTCACTGATGTTAGCAAAAAGTGTGAAGACCACCACTGTTTTGCCATATAGAACTATGATGAGAGAACTTTGATGATCTACTCATCATTGTTCTCAGACTGCTAATCAGAGCAGATAGATAAAAGACGTTTGCACAAAAACGACCAAAGATGTAAGATCTTTGTTCAAAGATTTCACTTTTAAGCGTTTTCTGACAAAAGATGTAAGATCTTAGCACATTGATGAGTGAAAAAACGCCCATATTAAATTCCCTGGGAAACCATAGAAATATTTTGATAGGTCCAGGGCCCTCCATTGCAACTTGTTCATTGCTTTTGGTATTTTTGGATTTCTTACACATCTGAAATTGGAATGAATTTTGTTCCTACTTTTGGATAATTATCATGGTAAAACAGAAAAAAGCGTTTTTTCATTGTCATTGGAGAAATTCCAAATTGTAGATTTAACTTGACAGTGGTGCTTTTTTATGCAATTAGAAGTTCTTCTAATATAAGGTAGGCTATTTACAAGTGAGAATTATAATTTTTAGTAAAGTGTTGGTTTTTTTTCATTGTAATTGAAGGGCTTCACCATCATGTATTTTTCAGTTTGATAAATTTACTCCTTTTACATGCACTTTATAATTTAACTGATATTAGGTATTTATGAGTTTCTAATTTGGAATGAATTGCCAAAAGAAAAAAAATGAATAATATCCAAAATAGCAGTCAAAAGCATTCCATAAAAGCAGCAGTTCACCATTAGCCTACATGATATGTATTCTATAAAAAAGCCAAAAAAAACCTAAAAACGTTTTCCAAGAGAGCAAAAAAAAAAATCAATATCAAAGTCGGCCATTTGAACTGTTTTAAAGGTGACAAAACAGATATAGGCAAAGAACATTATAAAAAAATTAAGCTTTGAAGTTCAAATTTCTATTCAAAGCTTTTACCCAGATAAATGACGAATTTTGTGGTACAATATTTGAACTTTTGTGTGCAGTAATGCTCAATGAAAAAAAAACTAATTTTGATAATTATTTATGTTAAGAATGCATAGCTAATAGATACTTCAACTATTGTGCAAGGGTTCTGAAACGCCATAGCCATTTTGTTTCTACCAGATTTCTACTTCTCTTGATGAAAAATGAAGAAGATTAGCATTCAGCCATCAACTTGCCAAGTTTTTAACTCATGATTAGGCCTGAATCTCTTGTAAATTCAAGCTGGGATTTGAGAAAGACTGATGAAAACATTAATGTTTGGGGTCAACATTGATTGTGCTGGTGGCGGCGCAGAAAAATCATCGGCGGCGCGCCACCGCTGCTATTTTTTGGCCCCACTGCCGCTATTTTTTGGCCCCACTGCCGCCGGCCTTCCCTAATTGGCGTGGCGCTGGGGTCTAATTGGAATTGCAGCCCCCTTAATGCCTTGATATAGTCCTTGACTATATACAAAATGTTATTTTTTCATATAATATTCTAGATGTTTGACTTTTAAGTGTGTGAGAAAGTTATAGGTTTTGGAGAACAGAAGTTTCAGCAATGCATCTAGAGTAGCCTATATATATCTTGGGAAGGTGTTTTGAAGTTTTTTGAAACTATAGAAATTCCAAGGTAGCATCTGCATTTCATATACTAGGGGAGGTGGGAAATGGCTGATTGAGCTGCAAGTAAGTAAGTAAGTTGTAGAGAGGCTCTGTACTATATCCAGTAGTAGTTGATCTAGTAGTATCAAATTTTTTGGAATATATTCAGTCTAAATCATGGGCAAATTCATGTTTTAATGCAGAAATCAGATGGAATTATTAACAGATAGTTCAGTTTCCTAATCAATGCCCTTTGCAAATATAATAATTAACACTATCCTGATTCTTTTGTAACCCTTTCACCAGGTATGTCTATTGAGAGCTAGCAACCATGCATTTGTAGATTCATGTGGGCCTTTGCAATTGATGCATGTAGGCTGAGTGTTGTTGCAAGTTGTCAGCTCTTCAGGATGGAAAGATTTACAATTACTACACTCTTGGAGAATTTCATTGCATTTGTTTGTCATGTGTCCCAGTTTGAAACACTTCTGACACTGAATAGGCTTAGGTTTGTATTCCTTGTGTGGTTTGATTTGCCCAAATAGGAATAATTTTTCTGGGATATCAATTTTATCCTTCAGTGTGAATAAGAAGGATCTACTAGTTTTTAGGCCATTAGAGTTAGGTTTTCCAAGTTGGGTAACATCCTCAACTGGGATTGTGTTTCCAGCCCTATCTGAGAGGCCTTCTTTTAACTCCTGAGTAGATATCTCTGGGGGAACATTATAAACTACAATTTTTGTTGGTGATTGTTTTGGGTTCCAATTAGATGCAATAATTGGGGTATTCAGAAGGGATTTTAGGTTAATTATTGTATCTGCTGATTTCTGATCTTCTACAGCTATTAGCAGAGATCCATCACGGTTAATGTTAAGAGAGAACATTGATTTTAGCAATTTAAAAATTGCAACTCTTATTGCAGTGATCATTTTTATTTCAAAGGGGGTAGTGGGAGTAATTTTAAGGTAAATTCCTAAGTTTTTGGAGGGAGGATCTTGGGCAGGGAGAGGGGAAATGCTTTTAGTAGGGGAGATTTTTTTTCCTTTTTTTAGAGCTTCTAGAAAGGACCTCTTGAAACCCATTATCATCATTTATGGTTGCATTAGGACCTACAGTTATCATTGTCCTATTCTCCGAATTGGAGCTATCATTAGAACTTTCAGATAATGTGCTTGACCAGCCAGGATGGGTATCTTTCTCTATGGAATTTGATTTGGGATCTGGGGGGACGTTTTTTTTTGGAGGACTTCTAAACATTGCCTATTGGAAAAAGCTTTAAACACAAATATAAAACTAAAACAAGAAGGGAAAATAGATGATATCAAACCGTCTGCACTATACTATGGGGAGGATAAACGCCACAGTATAGCCCTGAGGATGACTTGAGCAGGATAGGTTTGGTACAACTAATGATTAGAAGCGATAATAATCACAAGAAAATATATTTCGATTTTCTTATAAGGTTGCTGCTGACTTGAAAATAGACGAAAACAACACGTGTTCAAACCCGCTGACTCTGAAAACACAGCTTGGTATGTCAGACCTCAAAACCTAATGCACGCCATCTAAAATATTTACTACTATTTTGTAAAACCAATAGATATTTTTCTTTCAAAGAAATCTGTCATTAAAAAGTTTTGAGAAAGGTTAGAAATACCATATAGAATCAAGTGCATTTGCAGGCCTAGGCCCAATGCCTGTCTTAATTTTAGGATAAGAAATATTACTTTAATCTGCACTTCAAAGCAAATGTTAATTTTATCCAACATGTTTGGTAAATAGCCTAGCCTATATAGCCCACAAGATTTTATAACTGACAGAGTGAATACACTAATTGATTTCTTCTTTTATGCTCTTTTCAAATTTACTACTTAATTCACTCCCAGATGCCATTTAATGCAGTTGTGATTTAGAACTCCTAATTTATGGGTGAAGGGGGGGGGGGCAAGGTATACCACAGTGAGTATAAAAATAAAATGAAATGAATGTCAGAAACTCGGGGCAGCTGCATCCTCCTGTCCAGGCTGAGAATGGTAAATTTGTAGGTGGTACTATAATTTAGCTAGGCTATGATGAAATTGAAGCCATCATTTGATGCCTTTTTTATGCTCTTTCATAATTCAGTAATTACTTCTGTTGTAAATTGCATCTTGGGCCCTTAAAGGGGCCCCAAAGGTATTTTATATGAATTATGAAAGAGCATAAAAATATCATCAAATGTTGTTTTCACTTTCATGCTAGCTAAATTATATGGCCCACTGCAAAGTTACCATGAAATTTACCCACCTCCACCCCCCTAATATGGAAATATATACCCTGAATTGTCAACAGCAAAGTTTCAAATTGCAAAATTCAGTGCTATTTTTGTCAATGGCATATAAAAAACTTGAAACATTAGGAAAATGGTTTATATTTGAGTTGCCCAATTAATGAGATTTGAATTGTTATAAATGAGTATTTTGGTATCTACTACTCTTGAAAAACTTATTTATAAACTAGTGATATGTTTCTAACAACTTTTCCATAACTTGACTAGTAAGCATGAGTGACACTTGGGCACCAAAACCAGCAACTTGGTGCAAGCCCAAATCTAACTCAAGTAGCCAATTTATGATGTTATGAAAGTATAGAAGTATGTTGTAAGTACAAAACAACTTGTGGTGAATAAGCAACTAGTATACTCATCTTCCTGTCATATGATTTTGACAGGTTGTTGCTTTTGAACTCCCATTTTGGATGGTGGTTTTTAATTACTTTTTTATGAATAATTGTAAAGCCAGATTCCTGCTTTTTTGTATGAAGTATTTAGTACTAGTATGAATTTGTGTTGTGCAGTGTGCTGTACAAGGAGGAATGACAGCTGTCAAGGATATCAAAGGAGAAACAATTCTTTTGTTCAAAATACAACTCTGGGCTATGTGCAGCTCATTGCTTCACATTATTTTATACAGAAACTGATTTTTAAACCAAATTAACAATAAATACCAACCAATACTAGTTGAACCTTTTTATATTCTTTCCCTTTGTTACTGAAATGATTGTAGTAAATCTTCAAATCTATTTTAAATTTCATATTTAGTTTTTATGCTATATATTAACAAAGATGGAAAATATCCATGTGCAGGTTGAGATGCAACCCACTCTTAGAAATCATGTGCACTTGTTGCTACATGCCAAGCATGGTAGAATAGCAAAGTATGGCTATTATTAAACAAGTATGTTTCATGCTAAGCATCCTGAGCATTTTGGGGACTGTGCAGTGCATGTGGCATTCCAAGATGTTCACCAGGTGGTAGGAAGTTGGATACCCCTTGATGCACTTTTAGTAATTAGATTACAAGATATCAGAATTTATTACTTGCCAAAAATGTTATATACAAAATTCTCTTGTTATACAAAGTTAAAGCCTGTTATGTAAACAACCATTATTTTTTAGATTAGCTACAGTATGCTATTAAAGAATATTATAGATAGTTTTTTGTTTCAAAGGAATTCATGTGCAGCATGTTTTTATTGTTCAAATCTTTCATATTTCTTTTCAGTTTTATCCTCATTTATCATTTCCAAATAATATTTTGTATTGATCTGGTCTCAAATTCTTTTACTATCAGATAGGTCAAAATATTGCCATATACTCACCAAAAAAGAGATACAAAGCATTGAGAGATAAAAAACAAGGGATTGAGTGATGCATTGAGAGATGAAAAACTAACACTCTTGTCTGTAGATGTTTTCTTCCATTTTTGTTAACATTTTTAAGTAATTATTAACAGAAACCCTAGAAAATTCTGAAAACTGATTTAAAGCAATAATAAATAGTTAAATATCCAATTCTGAAAGAGGAATTGCTTCATTTCACTTTGATTTTGTTGGGTTTTTCTTTAAATAGGCTTTATTTGGTATTATGAAACAACTGTTGATGAAAAACAGGCAGAAAAACATAACAGAAAAATATATTCTGTTACCAAAACATATGGAGCATACCATACTTTTTGGAACCTCTTTTAAGGCTCAAAAAATAATTTTTGATGATAGCAATAATTATATTTAGAAAGAGTTGTAAGAGGTACATCAAGTGAAATGTTCAATTTTTACCTTAGGTCCAACACCAAAAAAATACCCTTTTATGAGTTGACTTGCATTATAAACCACATTCTTTCCTGTTTAAGACAAATTTTCCCAAGTTATTTAAACTTAATAAATCAGGATTTAGCAAAATCAAGACATAGAAAGCTTTCTTTTTGTAGTAGAGGTAGATACTTTAAAGGACTTGCCCAGTGCATATTCTAGGCTCTGGGCCTATTTCTTAAAGTTTCATTCTACTAATTCTACTATGTTCCTAGATAGCAAAATTCCACTAATTTAGAAGTTAACCCATGCCTAATTCAAAATAATAGTAATCTTTGAGATAACCCTTAAATGAGATAGAAAAAAAAAGAAATTCACCTTTTGAATTTATATCAATGCTCTTGGCAATTAGAGTAGGATCTACCATTGCAATTAGACCCCAGTGCATCAACAGAACACTGCCAATGAGAGGCCTGGTTGACTGCCGCCAAAGTGTTGCAACACTGCTGGCGCACTGCCACCAGTAGTGGCAGCAGCACTTGGTTGACTTTGAATTAATTTTGCAGCAATTCTTTATTGCATCAACTGCAAAATTGGAGCCTTTCTTTTCTCATGTGGTTAAGCATTTTGATTTTCTCTGCCAAATAATACTTTGCATACCATAATTCTTCACTACTCTCTTGTTTGTTATTTTTTGTCTCTTGTGTTACTTTGCACAAAAGTCAGACAGATACAATTGCAAATTTGTAATGTAGTACATGGTTCTTCATATGTTGACAAAAGTATTGTCTATGAAATGACATTAAACCATTTTGAATGCAGTTTCCCAATTGCTGTAAAATTCTTACATCATCGTAGTCAAGAATTTTATTCAAATAGCAATGAAGACCACACTGCCTTTCCATCATAAACAAATAAGTAGAACAACAGGGAAATTTTTATACAAGACAGTGGAAATTTTTATACGTTCCACTGTCTTGTATAAAAATTTCCCTGTTGTTCTACTTATTTGTTTAAGAATTTTATTTTTAAGTTGAACAAAATACATAGACTATACAGGTTCAGTTGAATTTTGAAATTGATTGTCAACACATTGTTGCAACAGCTTAATTGTAAGTTTGCAGAATTTTGTTTTCTTTTGCTATTTTTAGATACATTTTCTTAATGTTTAATACACAATTATTGAACACCTGACAGATTAAAGAAAATACAATCTTCTTTCTGAAAAATATCAAATTTGGCTCTATGTTCAAGGTTGGGGGATTGAAGGTTGAAAAGGAAGTGACCCCAAAAACATGATTCATAAAAAAAATTGTATGTTATTGCCTATAGGAGGGGGGGGGCTATCATTTTTAAAGGTTTATGCCTCAATTTTTTTGCAATTGTAAGCAGAGATGCCAAAAAGATAATTTTTTTTTCATTTAAAGCAGGGACAGAAGGAAATGATATCAAATCTCCTGGAAATACTTGGAAATATTTTGATTGACACAGAGCCCCCTGGGTCTTTCATTGTCTTGGGTATTTTTGGATTTATCATAGGCTACTGGTCTAATTTGGCTTTTGTGTGTGCTCCTTTTTAATTAGATTCCCTGGATCTTATTGAATGCCATGGCAAATCTATGACTCAGTTTCCCAGTAATTTGAGGTATATCTGAATAATTTTAATATTTTTATTGTCCCACCTTTATAATTTTTAAATGATAACACCTTGATAAATCATTTCTATAATTTATAGATGATATAATTTTTAAATGACAATACCTTTTTTTATTGCAATCAGGGATGCCAAAAAGTTAATTACTTTTTACTTTAAAGCAGAGACAGTATCCTATCAAAGTGATATCCAAAGGGGGGGGGCAGGGAATTGTCATGTTTAAATGATAATGCCTCAAATTTGTTTTATTGTAAGGAGGGATGCCAAAAAGGTATTTTTTTAATTTAAAGCAGAGACAGTATCCTATCAAGGCAGTATCAAAAGGGGGGATGGGTAGGGGGCTTTCATTTTAAATGAAAAAACTTGACTTTTTTTTGAAGGAAGGGATGCCAATAAAGTTATTTATTTTCTTAATTTAAAGCAGAGAGGGTATTCTATCAAGGTGGTATCCAGAGGGGGGATAGGGTGCTATCTTTTTTAAATGATAATAATTTGAATTTTTTTAATTGAAAGCAGGGATGCCAAAAAGTTTTTTTTTTAATCTAAAGTGGTGACAGAAGAAAGTGATATTAGGCCCGTTTTTTAGCACTAAGATCTTACATCTTTCTCCAAAGATAATCGTTTTTTAACTCATCTTTGTTCTAAGATCTTACAGCTCACTGATGTTAGCAAAAAGTGTGAAGACCACCACTGTTTTGCCATATAGAACTATGATGAGAGAACTTTGATGATCTACTCATCATTGTTCTCAGACTGCTAATCAGAGCAGATAGATAAAAGACGTTTGCACAAAAACGACCAAAGATGTGAGATCTTTGTTCAAAGATTTCACTTTTAAGCGTTTTCTGACAAAAGATGTAAGATCTTAGCACATTGATGAGTGAAAAAACGCCCCTATTAAATTCCCTGGGAAACCATAGAAATATTTTGATAGGCCCAGGGCCCTCCATTGCAACTTGTTCATTGCTTTGGGTATTTTTGGATTTCTTACACATCTGAAATTGGAATGAATTTTGTTCCTACTTTTGGATAATTATCATGGTAAAACGGAAAAAAGCGTTTTTTCATTGTCATTGGAGAAATTCCAAATTGTAGATTTAACTTGACAGTGGTGCTTTTTTATGCAATTAGAAGTTCTTCTAATATAAGGTAGGCTATTTACAAGTGAGAATTATAATTTTTAGTAAAGTGTTGGTTTTTTTTTCATTGTAATTGAAGGGCTTCACCATCATGTATTTTTCAGTTTGATAAATTTACTCCTTTTACATGCACTTTATAATTTAACTGATATTAGGTATTTATGAGTTTCTAATTTGGAATGAATTCCCAAAAGAAAAAATGAATAATATCCAAAAGAGCAGTCAAAAGCAATCCATAAAAGCAGCAGTTCACCATTAGCCTACATGATATGTATTCTATAAAAAAGCCAAAAAAAAAAACCTAAAAACGTTTTCCAAGAGAGCAAAAAAAAAATCAATATCAAAGTCGGCCATTTGAACTGTTTTAAAGGTGACAAAACAGATATAGGCAAAGAGCATTATAAAAAAATTAAGCTTTGAAGTTCAAATTTCTATTCAAAGCTTTTACCCAGATAAATGACGAATTTTGTGGTACAATATTTGAACTTTTGTATGCAGTAATGCTCAATGAAAAAAAAAACTAATTTTGATAATTATTTATGTTAAGAATGCATAGCTAATAGATACTTCAACTATTATGCAAGGGTTCTGAAACGCCATAGCCATTTTGTTTCTACCAGATTTCTACTTCTCTTGATGAATAATGAAGAAGATTAGCATTCAGCCATCAACTTGCCAAGTTTTTAACTCATGATTAGGCCTGAATCTCTTGTAAATTCAAGCTGGGATTTGAGAAAGACTGATGAATAATTAATGTTTGGGGTCAACATTGATTGTGCTGGTGGCGGCGCAGAAAAATCATCGGCGGCGCGCCACCGCTGCTATTTTTTGGCCCCGCTGCTATTTTTTGGCCCTACTGCCGCTATTTTTTGGCCCCACTGCCGCCGGCCTTCCCTAATTGGCGTGGCGCTGGGGTCTAATTGGAATTGCAGCCCCCTTAATGCCTTGATATAGTCCTTGACTATATATAAAATGTTATTTTTTCATATAATATTCTAGATGTTTGACTTTTGAGTGTCTGAGAAAGTTATAGGTTTTTGAGAAGAGAAGTTTCAGCAATGCATCTAGAGTAGCCTATATATATCTTGGGAAGGTGTTTTGAAGTTCTTTGAAACTATAGAAATTCCAAGGTAGTATCTGCATTTCATATACTAGGGGAGGTGGGAAATGGCTGATTGAGCTGCAAGTAAGTAAGTAAGTTGTAGAGAGGCTCTGTACTATATCCAGTAGTAGTTGATCTAGTAGTATCAAATTTTTTGGAATATATTCAGTCTAAATCATGGGCAAATTCACGTTTTAATGCAGAAATCAGATGGAATTATTAACAGATAGTTCAGTTTCCTAATCAATGCCCTTTGCAAATATAATAATTAACACCATCCTGATTCTTTTGTAACCCTTTCACCAGGTATGTCTATTGAGAGCTAGCAACCACCCCTAGACTTAGATTTTTCTCAAATGTTTATTGAAAAAAGGGGTATTTTCATTGAAAAATTGAAAACAACAAAATTGTCTCTTTAGATATTAAAAATGCACCCACACCCTAATATGGTTGTCTGTAGTCCGTCTATGTACAAAAGTTAGCTGATTTTGTTGGTTTGCATGGTTGTCAGTGGTTATTTTGCTTCAACAGTTGGTTCATAATTTCAGTTAAAACCAATTCAATACAAAGAAAAAAAAAGATCAATTTTCGTTATAAAGTCCATTTCCAGCTATATTATGGGTGGAGATGAGCTGGGAAACAATTGTGATGGCAGTGTTTATTGTGTGTGGAACAATTCCCAAATGCAGGAGAAAAAAATGGTACATTTCTCTGGTACATTATCTGATAACTGCCTTAGAATGGCTTAAGCTTTGAAACTCGAGGCTTTAGAAACACAATTTTAATGATCTGAGTGGGATTTTAAGCCATATTAGTATTTTCTTTAATCCATGATACATTTTTCAAATTCTTTAAAACCCTATGAATAAGGATTTAGCAAAGTTACAAGGCTCAAAACACTTTCTTTGAGCCTTATTTGTTCTTACAGGTAAGAACCTTTCTTTGAGCCTGTATATTAATTTCTTGAAGCTCCACTTTTATACCAAAAAATTTGTCTAAGTTCAATGAAGTAAGAAATAAATGTTTCACCAATTTTTATTTCATTTTAGGCATAAATATAGCTTACTTTTTAGTTTCTTGGGTAAATCTGGACCATTAAAATTTCACAGAAAATTTTGAGAAAAAAAAAGAAACTGCCACCATTGGAATAATTTATGTTCTGGCGTTTTTTCTAACAAAAAGTCTAGGATAAGGTATGGGTTTACTGATCATTTATTGTACAAGCTGCATTGTTCATGGCTTGTAGGTAAGGTAGATATGGACTAATCATTTATTGGTTAAGCTGCATTATTTATGCCCTGTAGAGATGTTGCTTTCACATATGACTTGTCAATTCCTGTTGTTAGAGAACTCTTCAGAAGACCAAGCCTTGTACTTACAGAACAATATTGAAACAAAACACAATGTGTAGCAAGTCACTTTCTTCTATAATACTCTTCAGCATGCCATTGAAGGCATATTCAGAGCCTCTGTAAAGAAACATGATTATCTATTTAAACATGTAAAGTCTCAGAACTTACTAACTCCAAATCAAGAAAAGTATGCTTTGATTCTTTACAGTCTTTTTTATCATTAATTTTAAATACATAATTGACTGCATAAACCTGGATGAGAAGGGTTATCACTGCAGTAACTTATTTTGTTTTAACACTTATTGTCTCAATCCATCTCCTGAGAAGATGTGGCATAATGTGGTGCTTTAGCCAGCTCTAATGCACCCCTTTTGGTTTGTGCTTGAGTACACCTATGATTGTTATTATTTATTATAGGTACTTAAAAGAGATATAAAATGGCTGAGCCTGAAGCACAAGCAGCTAAAAAGCCAAGAATAGTATTTGACCCTGAAGAGTTTAGTCTGAGAAAGCGCCTACCTCCTAAGTTACCAAAAAGGAATAATGACATCTATGTGAACAATAAGACAGATTTCAAGGTATTAGTAAAAGAGTACAGAAATTAACAAGAGAGGAACAATGGTGCTTTATTGTTAGTTTAATAGGAATAAACAAGTTCTAATAGAACTGACTGTGCAACATTAAAATAATTGGAAAAACTCATTAAACAGTAATTTCAACAATAAACTCAAAACCCTGAAAACAATAATTAGAAAAATTCAAAATAAGATGAAAGTTAGATTGAGATATAGATTTATTCAACAATAAATTTGAACAGTAGCCTACATCATTATATCCTTTCTCCCTTTGTAAGGTTCTATACTTGGGAATGTTGAGAAAACACTAAAAAAAGGAAAATGATGAAGTGCAACCCACCAATCATTACCTTAAAAAAAAAAAAAAAACATGAGCAAGGAAAAGTTGGCCAATTTCTATTACTAGTAATTGTTGTGAATAGTTATTGCCAGATTAGTAAAATAAACATAGTCTATTCAAAAATGTAAAGAAATACACCTGTAGTGCCATTTTGGCAGAAAAGGGCACCACAGTAAATTAAACATAAACAAAAGAAAAGGGCACACTTAAAGAAAAAACACTTTTTAATAGGATAAGACTAAAATAAACTATCAAAGTAAGCCAAATAATAGGTCTTCATAAGATTGGCTTACAAATCGCCACCCCTTACCCCTCTCCCCAGAGGCGTTGCTAAGGTTTTCAGCCTTTGGTGACAATGTCATTTTTAAGCAAAAATTAAACAAAAGAAAACAACAAAAATTTGTTTTGTTTGATAGTTTTATTTTGTTTAATTGTTACCACAAAAGGCAACAATTAAACAAAAGAAAAGGGCACTATAGTAAATTAAACATAGTCTAGTTAAAAATGTAAAGAAGTACACCTGTACTGCCCTTTTGGCAGAAAAGGGCAATAGCTGTTTTATCTTTGGCCCATCATCAAATAAAATTACAAGAAGAGACAATGATAATGGTGACTTTTTTTTCAATCAATCAAACAATCATACAAAACAGACTAAATATAAAAATATCTGGAAGAGAGACAGACTCTTTTTGCTCAGGTAAAGGACAGTAAAGAAATCAATGGATATTAAATAAAAACGAAAGACATGACAACAAAAATAAATAAGAAGAAAAAAAATCAGTAGACATAAAATAAATTACTCACTGCGCCAAGGCAGACACCCTTACCCAACAATACACAAAAACATTCTCAGCAATGAATGGTACAAGAAGAGCTAAAAAATAACTGCAACAAATATTTTTATTTAGGTTTTATAACTGAATTTAGGATTTGGTTGGGCAGCTTAATGTTGCATGGTGTTGGAGTTTTCTTTTTTCAGGCAAATTTGAGGTCAACAATACCCAACTATACACAAAAACATTCTCAACAATCAATGGTACAAGAAGAGCTAAAAAAAATAACTGCAACAAATATTTTTATTTAGGTTTTATAACTGAATTTAGGGTTTGGTTGGGCAGCTTAATGTTGCATGGTGTTGGAGTTTTCTTTTTCCAGGCAAATTTGAGGTCAACAATACCCAACAATACACAAAAACATTCTCAACAATCAATGGTACAAGAAGAGCTAAAAAAAATAACTGCAACAAATATTTTTATTTAGGTTTTATAACTGAATTTAGGGTTTGGCTGGGCAGCTTAATATTGCATGGTGTTGGAGTTTTCTTTTTCCAGGCAAATTTGAGGTCAACAATACCCAACAATACACAAAAACATTCTCAACAATCAATGGTACAAGAAGAGCTAAAAAATAACTGCCACAAATACTTTTATTTAGGTTTTATACCTGAATTTAGGATTTGGTTGGGCAGCTTAATGTTGCATGGTGTTGGAGTTTTCTTTTTCGAGGGAAATTTGAGTTTCCTATCTTATTAATGCTCAATGAGTCCTCATATTCCTTGGTCTACTCCTTTAATCCTTTGTTTTCATATCATTAGTCCTTGTCAAGTGCACCAGTAAAAGTTTCTGGTCCACTCCTTTAGTCCTTTGTCCTTGTCAAGTCCTCGTCAAAGGACAAGTCCTCGTCAATCATTAGTCCTTGTCAAGTGCACCAGTAAAAGTTTCTCATATTCCTTGGTACACTCCTTTAATCCTTTGTTTTCATATCATTAGTCCTTGTCAAGTGCACCAGTAAAAGTTTCTGGTCCACTCCTTTAGTCCTTTGTCCTTGTCATTAGTCTTCGTCAAGTCCTCGTCAAAGGACAAGTCCTCGTCAATCATTAGTCCTCGTCAAGTGCACCAGTAAAAGTTTCTCATATTCTTTGGTCTACTCCTTTAGTCCTTTGTTTTCATATCATTAGTCCTCGTCAAGTAAACCAGTAAAAGTTTCTGCGTCAAGTGCACCAGTAAAAGTTTCTCATATGCCTTGGTCCACTCCTTTACTCCTTTGTTTTCATATCATTAGTCCTCGTCAAGTGCACCAGTAAAAGTTTTTTCTTCTGTTCAGCCCAAATTTATTTCTTAAGCCCCAAGAAATTTAAAGAAGATCATACAATTTGCCAGATCCAGCTCATTCATTTGGTATCTTATCAAGGTCAGCAATAGAAACTTGTAAAAAACAATTTATCTACTAATGTCATGTTATAATTACCAAAAGTCAGCAACAGGCTTGCACAAGACAGTTTATATACTAATGTTGTATTATAATTTACAGTAATTTTAAGAGTTTTAACGGAATTAAGAGCTCCATGAAAGTCCATTTTTTTATATATAAATGAATTACTGAAAGGGCAAGGGGAGGGGGGTTCAGATCCACAAAACTGGTATGTTATATATTGCATTTCATTGTCATTTAGCTGCCAAATGTATTTATGACTATTGTATAGATATTTTTTCATATGCCCTCTTCTTTCCTTTTAGGCTTCCTAATAAAATCCATAGGTGTAGAAACCTGACATCTGAAGTGGAATGTATAAAGGGCCTTCACCATAAAGATGGGGGGGAGTATAATGGGCCCTCACCATAAAGATGGGGGAGAACCCTAATCAATAGAAACTTTTGTTTTTATGTTTGAATTTTTTAGGATTGTTTTACCAGTCCTGAAGTGGGGGGTTTTCTTTCTTTTGCATTGAGTAGAGGTAAGAGGACTGTATATGTAAGCACCTGATTTTATGTTTGCCATTCCTACCTTATGCTATTTTTTTTTTTTTTTTTTTATGAAATATACAGACAGTTGAAAGAAGAAAAGCTATCACTTTTTATTATAAAGGTGTAACTGGGCATAAGGAAAGGGAGTCAGCAAGTATTTGGGAATTCTCCTTCCCCTCCTCTTCAGCAGATTAGTTTGCTCCAAGTGGGGCCCAGAACCTAATGGTGTAAGGTAGTTCATATTGTTGAAAAAAATTGGAAATTCCCAGGATCCAGTTGCCATTTTTAATCCACTGTTCAAGTATCCAATATTCTATAAAAAAAAAAAAAAAAAAAATTTGGTGAAATATTTGAAATTTTATTTGACTTGTTTTGGAAAATTTTTAAAAACAAAATCTTCAAGATAGGTGGGGAGGGTGTGCCCGCCGTCTCAAATCACGTTCCAAATAGTATCTATTCATTGCCTCAACTCAGTCCAGCATTCTGAGCAAATTGTTTGTATGTTCAAAAACCTACTGGTATAAGTTCCTAATTTTTTATTATTATTTTGCTTTGTCTATGATCTCAACCAAGTGATATTTGCTGCCAATTCTAGGAAAAAAAGAATGTAAACATTCAGACAACCCAATTGGAACATCTTGTTCTGTGGTAAGAACGGCAATTCTAGAATTCAAACTGCAATCAAATCGTAAGATTGCCTGATAAAAACGATTCTTGCTGTCATATTAACAATGAAAGTCAGATTTTAAGAAGCAAAGGATTGATTTTTAAGCATATCCTCAATAGTAAAAAAAAAACAATCTGAAATAGTAAAATTACCAATTCAAGCTAGAATCTGACCATAAGATTGCCATAGAAAGATAATTGCCATATTGTCAATAAAAATCAAAATTTTTAAATTTAATCATCGATTTCATAGTTAGTTTGTTAATGAAGAAAAGTTTTCGTTAGTTTTGATTGTTGAAATAGTAAATATACTAATTCAATAATTCAAGTTAGAACCTGATCATAAGATTGCCAAGGAAGATTATTGTCACGTTGTTAATAAATCAAAGTTTTATGCTCAAATAATCAATTTTATAATCAGATCATCAGTAAAAAAAAAAAACTTTAGGTTGGTACTGATTGTTGAAATAGTAAAATTACCAATTTAAGGATTCAAGCTAGAATCTAATCGTAAGATTGCCAAGGAACGATTATTGTCAATGCTATTCAAACTTTTAGAATCAAATGGTCGATTTTATAATCAGATCGTTAGTGAAAAACACTTTAGGTTAGTACTGATTGCTCAAATAGTAAAAGTGTCAATTCAAGAATTCTAGCTTGAATCTGATGATAAACTTGCTAAGGAATGGTTATAGTCACATTGTCAATAAAATCAAAAGGTTGATTTTATAATCAGCTTGTAAATGGAAATTTCTTGAGATTAGCATTGATTGCTGAAACAGTGAAATTGTCACTTCCAGAATTCAAGACAGAATGTGATCATGGGTTTCCAAAGGAAAGGTTATTGTCATATTGTCAATAAGAATCAAAATTTAGAATCTCGAGTTTGAAATCAGATCGTCAATGAAAAACCCTTTAGATTAGAATTGATTTTTGAAATATTAAAGTTTTCAAATTAAATATTCAAGTGAGAATCCGATCATAAGGTTTCCAAGAAAAGATCATTGTCAATGAAAATCAAATAGAATAAATGGTACCAATTAGCGTGAATCTTGTCTCTATTCTCTTTTCTATTCCCATTGTATTGATCATCCAAATCCTTTGGTATTTGAAAAGCCAGAATTAAGTCCTATAATACAGCCCTACCCGCTTAGCTCATTATATTATTCCGATTATATTCAGCGATAAAAATATACCAGAGATGCGTGAGAGTATCTGTGGAGCGGATATCAGGCCACTTGCTCAGATTACATAGTTTAAAAATGAAATTTGCAAAAGCTTATTTTTAGTTTAGAAAATTATTCAAATATTATCTTATTTTCAGTTTGAGTTTTTCTTTTTAATGCACCATTCAATTTCTTTCTACATTCATAAGTGCCTGTGCCACAATAAGAGGTACAAAAAAGGAAATATCTCTGCATGTCTAGGCTAGTGATGCGGTAGTGTGTTTCATAATTATTTGATTACAATGTTGCATAATTTTTTCGTCAACTACCTCGAATGTGCTATGAGAAATACAGTAATATTAAGTCTTATGACTGACATGATAAGATTCAGTAAGAAATAGAGATTCTAAAAACTGAACTTATTTTCAGGCGAAGTTTGCTTTTTTATGTTTTGCTTGGGTATTCCCATACTCCTTGCTCTTATGGTGCTGGTGTGTGACAATAATGACATCAAATCCTTGTTTGGCTTGCAAAATCTAATAAAAAAAAATTGGGGAAAAAAACTTATTTTTTGTTAAATTTTTTTTTTTAACACCAACGTATTTTCAGTTTGAGATTTTTTTCTGCTACATCATTTCTTTCTCAATTATATGCATAATGTTTTGAAAGTCACAATCACTTTGCCTTTGCCATATCATAGTCTACAAAAAACGAAATGTCATTGGATGACTGGTGATTCAGAGGTGGCATTCAGAACTACAATGGTGTGGCATTCAGAACTACAATGGTGTGGCATTCAGAACTATAATGTGCAATTATTTCATAAATTGCAATCAATTTTCCCGTATGAGAATATAGCCTACAAAGAAAAAAACGAAATGCCACTGGATGACTGGTGATTAAATGGTGGCATTCAAAACTATGATGATGCGATGTACAGATATTTACAAATTACAATCAGTTTGCCTATGTCAGAATGTGGCCTAAAAAAGAAGAAATGCCACTGAATGATTGGTGATTCAGTGGTGGCATTCAGGAGTATGATTATGGGATGTCTAGATATTTTGCAAATTGCATTGACTTTGCCTGTTTCACACTGTAGACTACAAAAAAAAAAACACTGGATGACTGGTTGTTTGGTGGTGTCATTCAGAACTATGACGATGTGATGTATAGATATCACAAATTAAAATGACTTTGCCTCTGTCTCAATGTAGCCTACAAAAAAAATGCCACTGGATGACTGGGGATTCAGTAGTGCCATTCAAAACTACGATGATGTGATGTGTAGATATTTTGCAAACTACAGTGAGTTTCCCTGGGTTACAAAGTAGCCTGCAAAAAAATGACATGCCACTCGATGGCTAGTGATCCAGAGCTATTTTTATGATGATGTGATGCATAGATACATGTTATATTTGGGTATTCCTAAACTCGGTGTCCAACTTGTTGAGCTGGTGTCTTTCAATAGGATATCAACCACTTGTTTGGATTGTAAAGCTCCACAACAAAAGTTTACTAGTTTTAAGTAAAAAAAAGGTTATTTAAATACCACCTTATGTTCATATTGAATTTTTTATTTGTTTATCTACAGGTAGTTTCAGTTTAATTCATTTTTTGTTTTTTCCACTGCTACCATCTCTAGTTTATTATTATGTGTTAATATTAAAGAGTGATGCTAGATGGCAGTTAATGGTATCTGTTTTTAAAATTTAGATTTTGTTTACCTATTACAAACATTTTTTGGAGATATATTGCCACAGTTTCATTGACCTTTATCATAGTGAAAACAACTCCTATAGAATTTATTTTCTGTAGGCCCAATTAGCCAGATGTAGAAAATTACTTGAAGACAAAGAAACTACTATTTATATTCATGGTTTAGGAGCTGCGCTGCCAAGAGCAATCAATTTGGCCCTTACATTAAAGGACGAATTTCATAGAATTCTGGAAGTATCCCCAACCACTTCAACTGTTGAGCTATTGGGTAAGTTTGGTTAGAGGCAAAAAAAGGAAAAAAAAAAACGATTTTTAGTTTTCCAGTTAATGGAAAACTTTTAAACTTTTTTTTGTTACATTTGATTCGAGAGGGGTTGCTGCAATTAATGTTTCTTCAGGCACCACCAACCCTAGGAGCGGCTCTAAATGAACGTGCGCTACAATTTTAGTGAATGTGACAACTTTATGACCACAGTGTACATTTGAATTTATTTGTTTATTTTATTTGAAATATATACAAATGGCAAAAAAAAATTTAAAAAACATATCAGAAATTTGTTTATATCCATTTTTTTTTTACGTTTATATGAGTCTGAAAAATATACGTTTTCCTGTTTATTAATTTAAATTTCATTGTAAAAAGGCGGGTTTGGACTTATTTTTGAAATGTTACAAACTACTTTTCTTGTCATTTTGTTTGTATGTCAAATAAAATAAACAAATAAATTCAAATATAAATTGTGGTCATAAAGTTGCTATTTTAGCCAATATTTGTTCATCAGTTCCATTGGCTATAGTTTTTACTATTTCGGCTACAACACTAGTTTTTTTTTAACTATATATAGGCAGGTAATAAAATCTTTTTGTAGCAATGTCGTAAATCTCCCAGGCAATCAGTATGACAAATATTGCATAAGGGAATGTAGTCATGTATTAGGGGAGCTTTGGGTTTGTAGTCATGTATTAGGGGAATGTAGTCATATATTAGGGGAGCTTTGGGTTTGTAGTCATGTATTAGGGGAGATTTCCCGAATCGTACAATTTTTGTTTATATTTTCTTATTGTTTCTCTGTTATTTGCTTTTTAACGACTCCCTCTTCCTTCTTTGTTCATTTCGAAGAATATTTAGGTTGGTGATAGACGAAGTATCTGAAACGTTTAATATCGCACTAGTTAGAGAGATAGAACAAGAGCTGTTTAATATCGCACAATGTTTAATATCGCACTAGTTAGATAGATAGAACAAAAGCTGTTTAATATCGCACTAGTTAGAGAGATAGAACAAGAGTTGTTTAATATTGCACTAATTAGAGAGATAGAACATGAGCTGTTTAATATCGCACTAGTTAGAGAGATAGAACAAAAGCTGTTTAATATCGCACTAGTTAGAGAGATAGAACAACAGCTGTTTAATATCGCACTTGTTAGATAGATAGAACGAGAGCTGTTTAATATCGCACTAGCTAGAGAGATAGAACAAGAGCTGTTTAATATCGCACAATGTTTAATATCGCACTAGTTAGATAGATAGAACAAAAGCTGTTTAATATCGCACTAGTTAGAGAGATAGAACAAGAGTTGTTTAATATTGCAGTAATTAGAGAGATAGAACATGAGCTGTTTAATATCGCACTAGTTAGAGAGATAGAACAAAAGCTGTTTAATATCGCACTAGTTAGAGAGATAGAACAACAGCTGTTTAATATCGCACTTGTTAGATAGATAGAACGAGAGCTGTTTAATATCGCACTAGTTAGAGAGATAGAACAAGAGCTAGTCAAAGAGTCAAAAACCTTAGCATATGCTCTTTTGTCAGGACAGTAGAAAAAGTACTTCGCCCTGTTCTCCCAAAACAAAACCCTAAGTTTTATTATCCTCCCTCTCCCCCTCCTTCCGCAAAAAATCCCGGAAGTTCTGCCTCAATCCTCTAGCCATAAGACAAAACGTGCTTACCAAAAAACAAAATTCCTCAATTTTAATCAACCCTTGCTGTATACAATCACTGTAATGAGAAATGGCTTGCCTTTGGGTTTCTGGTACTTTGTGATCCAGTGAGTTGTTAGGAACGGCTATAGTGTATTTATTTATAAAAATAGAGTATATTTATTTATTAAATCAGTGAAGCATAATTTTTGCAGGGGTTCTAGCCAAGCTTGTCAGTGGTAATGTACCTTTTATCAGCATGTTGCTTTTTAACTAGCATAAAAAAGGAAAACGCTAAGCAGCTGATTTCTACCTTAGATGGGAGGGGGTCCAATCTAATTTTAGGGAAGAATCTCCCCAGCACTAAGCGTTTACTTATACTTGTAATAGGACAAAGTTCCATCAACTTTCACTGGTGCTTAGACTTTGATAGACTTTTTCTTGCCAGGTGGATCCATCTTTGGTTATCTTCTTCCATGTAAGGGAAAGCCACCTTGCCCTTGGCTATCAAGGTGTTGACCGTTTTATCCAAGAGGGCATTGGAATGTCTGTCAATGATTTATTCCTAAAATCGGTAATACCCCCCAAAGAATTAATTTAAACACAAAACGAACAAAAATTAAAATAAATGATCAAGTTAAACTGAAAACAAGTGGAAACTACCACAATCAGGAGTAGGTTTATGCCTTCGAAATACCAGAACGTCATTTGTGCTTTACTGAAAACAAAACATATTTTAAACATTGTCTCTTTTATACCATTAATAAATTCAAAATTGCTGAGACCTTCACGAATGAATATCAATATGTATTAAACTGTCAATCAACATTACACACCCACGCCCAGGAATAAACATTCCCCCCTTTCCCAATAACAAATTATGTATGTAAACAGTAAGCAAATTGCATTATTTGCAATCCTTGCCCCGGGAAATGGAGGGGGGCGTCATGCGATCCCCAAAGGTATAATTTTTGGAGCTTTTGAGTATTTCAGACAAATTCACATCTAAAAAAGCAGAGGGGCTGGTTGCTCTCTGATCACTCTCAATATGCCCTGAAAGTTTCAACTTAATACCCTCAGTCAGTCGGGGGAGGGGTGGGGTGCTGGTTCACCTTCGATCATTTCTTACTCTTAAAAAGAGCACAAGAAATTTCATCTCAGATCAAATGATCCTCCTCTTTCATATGAAGTGGCTTGGGGAAAAAACACGAATAAATAATGTATTGAGATAATGACTTTACCTAGCGTTGCCTCTGATATTCTCTGGTTCATCAGCAGACATACCCAGACCATGTAAGCTGATGCTCGTCACCGTGTAGTTTTTAAAGTACATGGTGCTTTCTTAGCTCTTTTATTTAAGATGTTATCAGTGACATCTCATATTGTTCATAAAGTTTGTCTGGTATGGACGGGGCTGTCCTATTCTGCCTAATATGGCTGGATATACCCCTTGACCCCATGCAGAAATTTGCTGATTTTGTGGGCTTGCACTTTTTTTGTATATGTTTCATCAGCCGTTGGCTCATAATCCCAAATTAAACAATTGAAAAACCATTAAACAATTAAAACAATTTAGAAATAACATCGAAGACGGTGATAGAAGCTTGAATGAAGACCAATTATATGGTATATGAGAGGGGCTGCCACTTCTGCCCCCCTCCCTTGTGCTCTCGGCTTGTATTTTCTAATGCTTGACTGGTGTTTTCCGGAAAGTATTTCTGAATACAATAGTTTCAACTGTAGGTAATTGTAAGTGTTTAATTTACAAATTACATTTTAATAAATTTGGACTAAATATTTAATTAGTTAAAGCAAATACAACTAAATAAGTCCCTTCATTTGAATAGTCTTATAAAAATAGGAAAATATTGGTCTTGATTTAGGGTGCTTATTCATTAGGCATTGAGATTTTAAAAGCTATGCTTTCTTGGCTTTTGTTTTTGCTATCAGTCATATATACAATATCAATCTACAGTTATCAGACAATCTACTCAAACAGTTATCAGGCAATCTACTCAAGTATCCCCATAGGTATCCAGATGCTGCAGACAACTTTAATTCGGTTCAGTTTACGCTTTCTATATAGGCAGATAACGAATGTAGTACAAATAACAAAGGGAGTTGGGTTGATTTCACTGCTGGAGGAGTTGGAGCCATTAGATTTTAAGGAATCGGAGCCAGGAATATAACTTAGAATCCTTAGTAGTATCAGCAAATCCAATTGAACGAAAATATGTTGTGAGTACTATAAGTTGAAATTTATTCGATACGGTTCACTAGAATAGATTGTCTAGTTTTTATTTATTTTAAAATAAAATTTTGTTTAAAATGGTTTTAGTTTGAATTTTGCATATTTTTTTCTCTTTCAATTTCTATCTTAACAAGGCAGTAAAAAACAAAATTTCCTAAAATACAAAATTCTCGGCTTAGCCATTTCAAAAATTCGTTTGATCGTTTTTCAAAAATAACACGAAGGAACGATAGATATGGCCACGCGGAACACAATAGCCAACGCACCGTATCATACCCAAAACATAACTGAATTGATTGTCAAATCGAGCCCTGGTTCATACTTTGCCAAAAGAACTTTTTAAGCATTCTCATCAGAATTGATAGATTAAACCTAAAATTAAAAACTGTAAAATCCCTTGGCAAAAATTCAGGCACAGTAAAATTCGAACCTCCGATCTTCGGATCCAAAGTCCGACGTCTTACCTATTATACGCTCGTGAGAATGGAATGGACGAGATTATGAGGATGAAAATAAGTAAGTAGCATTATATGAGAAAACTTAACCGTTTGTTTTTATTTTACTTTCAGATGACCTTGAACCTCTTCAAGACCACCTTGAGCCGATGACTCAACCTCGGAAATCCTCTGCAGTTCATATAAAACTTACGAAAGTGGTTCCTCAGTTACCCAGCACAAGTGATACTACCCAACAAATCCCAAAACTATGACAAACACTGATTTTGATCTAAGGGCCGTATCTCAGTGGCTAAGCCTTTCACTCTTTGAACTTTGGATCAATTCCCTAAGTGTTTTTGTATTTTTATTGCTTATATCATTAAAAGTGGATCAGCTAATTGATGTAGGCTGGTTCGCTATATTTTTACCATTATTTATTGCTGATGGCTTGAATTTATATTTTTGTGTGATTGTCTTTTTAAGAGCAGCACAAAATGTGTTGACCAGAAGTGTGATCAAGAGAACAATTTGGTCTTTTATCTTTTATTTTCATTTGAATGTTTTTAAGACTCTTATGTATATGAAAGTTCAAGGAATTTATGAGTTTTCTTATCCAGAAGCATTCTCCCCTTTATTCATTTTGTCTTCTTTGCTATTAATTAAAACCTGTCAGATGTCTGGTTAAAACGTGACATTGTTGATCAGAAGAAACTAGAAAATAAGAGAAAATAGAGGGGGGGGGGGGTGGGTAAGATGTAACGAATACTCATTATACTATTTTCAGGTTGCTAACACGAGGGGATAATTTGGGGGGGGGGGGAATAATACAGGATGGAAAGCTAAGTTGTAGGTCATTTTTGTGTTTTTTTCTATATTTTATGTTTCAGCGGGGGATGGGCTCAGGTAATTCGTGAATCGTCCTATCCGGAGGCATTATTTTTTTTTCTCTCTCTCTTTATCTTTGACAAAGTCTTTCAGATGTGTGGGTAAAATAAAAATTTGTTGAGGAAAAAAATTAGGGGACAGAGAGGAAATAAAAGGGTGTGAAGTACGTTGAGTATTCATTCCTGCTATATCTAGATTGCTAACTAAAGACGATAACTCTGGAGTGGAGGGGGTAGAAAATTTAACAAGCGACACATAAAAACATTGTTTTATACTTTTTTCATATTTGTATTCTTCTATTGAGGGGAAGGGGGTTCAGCGAACTTATAGATTTTTATGTCAAGGAATATTTCCATTTCTAGGATCCCTTCTTTATTTTCTTAGGGTGAGTAAAGTTTGCCAGTTTTCTGGCTTAAATGATTTTATATGAGAAGACGTTGAAATTTGTGGTGACATTACAAAAAAAAGGTAAAACATTTGAAACTTAATTTGACTTGTTTTGGAAGGATTGTAAAAAAAAGAGAAGAAAAAAATGAAAAGAACTGAGGGCCAGGCATATCGTTTGGATTAGTCCTGGTTATTATTCTACATGCTAGACGTATCTCAAGATGGAATTTGCACTCATGAATTTTAATTTAGGAAATGTTCTGAAAAATGCCATTTTTTTCGAATGTAAATTGGTTTTGGCAATTTTTCAGAATCGTTAGGGTTGAGGGGGGGGGGGCAGTTTAAAAAAATTGAGATTTCATATCCAAAAGTACTTGCAGTTCTATTCATTCTGTTTTATTAGAGATTTTCAGTCGACTACAATGAAATTTTGTGAATTGTTGCATATAAAAATGAGGTATGTTTCGTGAGAAATCATCTAAGAATAGCTTGTTAGAAATGAGGTTTCCGAGACTTTTAAGATAATATTTATGTCAAAAGATGGACTATCACAAGCCCCGATGGGCCTAATTTGCATCTTTTAGTCAACATACACGGTATTGGAGTCTGATCGAAAACTTGAAAAAAAGGGAGAAACTTGGAAAAAATTGTCTTAATTTGGCAAGCAATAGGAATACGGGTACTGCAATAATATAGAACTGTCGGGGTGTACTTTTTGGCCAATGCTCATCCAAAGGACCTCATCATATCTGGATAAAATTTGTGGGACGAACTGGAGTGGGGTAGGGGTAGAGTGGAAATTGCCTCAACTATATTTTATTTCTCCTTCTCCTAAATTTTTGAAAATACCCTTTTTTGGTATTGTCTCCCCTAGATTTCTAAAAATCCGGTATTTTTTATCTTTACACTAAAATATTGAAGAAGATATTTGTCCCCACCCCTTTGCATTTTCTTCAATTGGTGACCCTGGATAAAATTTTTGGGGAAAAATTTACTCTTCGCAGAAATCTAATTAATTTTCCCCAATGAATTTGTCTGAAAAAACAATATTACAGTAGAAACGACTTATTCAAAGATAATTTGAATTTAATTGAATTTTATTTTACTTAATTTGGTATATTAATTGATAAATAATTTATTAATAACCCAGTAACATTCACACAAGAATAAAATGGACTAGTGAAAGAACAATTATACTCAAGTAACTTCTAAAGATACACATAAATGATGATATTGAAATATGATGTAGTTATTTATCCTTGAAACACCAAAGAGGAATGTCAGTTATGTCCCAGGACACGACCAAATTTTGTGTTAATTAAAAACTTAACAAATACATGCACCAGACTTAACTTGGTCAACCATGAGAAGACTCAAGGTCCCAAATCATTTCCGTAGGTGACCCCGAGAAATTTAAGTTTCGATAAGTTATGCTTTAACAGCATCGGACTTTAAACCAAAGCCTGATACCACAACATAAATATATATAGACGAACAGTTGCGAAAAGTTTCTCCAAACATAACACACATTCATAGCGCGATGTTTGGGGAGTTCCCAGACCGTCAAGATAATTTTATTTTACAAAAAAAATACAGAACATTTTTGCTGCACCTGCTAAGAAAACCCCTAAGGACTTGCTGGGAGCAGGTGGGAATCTTCTATTCTAGGTATTCTAAAAAATACAATTTTATATTATTCTACTTGTTAATATCACTTAATGGACCTATATACAAAAACCATTCTACTTACACAAAACATACATAAATACTATTCTTTTGCAATGAAAAATCTTTTGGCTGCGGCCTTGAAGGTTGCCCTTGCATTTCAAATCGCAAGCGGTATTATATCACATACGCTGGGAGCAAAAATTTTTATTACAAAAGAAGCTCTAGTCATTCTAGTCAAAGCTATAGTTTCTTGTCGTGGTACACTAAACGTTTGATATTGCGCGTGCGAAAAGGCGCGGTCATGAAGAGAGGTTTAGCTTGTGTAGTTTTAGAGTGCTTCAAAAATCTTCAATGGAGAGTATAGAACTTTTTGCTACTGTTCGTGTATATTTATGCTGTGCTTGCTACAGACCACGATACAGCTTAACAACAGATGGAAATGGCTTAAGCTTTTCGGTCTTGAGCTTTGGGTATTTAACTTTAGACACATTACTTTAGTGCTTAACCCATTGCTCTTCTGGAATATTAATGAAAAGGTTCAGAGGTGGTTTAGAGCGCTTGAATGATTTCCACGTGAAGTTAGTGCTAGCTTTAGCTTTCAAATGCACGGTTAGCTTCTTCGGTTGTAAGGGTATTAACCAACTTGTTTTAAGCTTTATTTTGCAAATTTGAGGTGTTGATATTAGTAGTGTTTAAGCAGACCGAGCGTATTCGAGGTAAGTACATGTGCCTGCAGACGCACAATGTTATATTGATGGCAAGGAGACCTCACATAATTCAGTTAACTAAGTTGTGCCCAAAAATCTTTTCAAAAAATTTCGATAAACTGCTCATTTTCTGTCGGACTGAGGCTGATTTTTTTTTGTACAATTTTCACTGCAAGACATTTCATGCTGTATGAGGAATGGGCATTGTGATTGTCTAAACTGTGAGTGCGAAGAATTGGTACTTACCCTTCGTAGGAACATGAGAACCGGTACACCTGAGAAACTTAAGAGCGCTGTTGCAAGTGTAAGTAAAGTTGTTAATCTTTGAGACTTAAAGCAACACCTAGGCAGACCTTGATAAGAATCGATGCTAAGATATGTGAAGTCCACGCAAATGCCACATTTGGTCTTCTAGCAATTGAGTTCTTAAATTGTAGTTTGGTGGTTATAAAGTCCTAAAAAGACGAACATTAGTAATCCCTGAATTTTCAACAAGAATATAGTCTTTTTTGGATGTCTGGGGAACCAGTACGAAATTCATAGCAATAGCTACGAATTTTGATTTAGGGTTACTTACTTTTATCCCAGCCGCATCAGAGCTCATGTTTGGCACTAAAACACTTTTTCACGGCATGATTTAGTATATAATGCCTGTTTTGCATAACTTTTATCAAATTCCATTTTATCTTGAATACGACTCAAGGTTTTCTGGCAGAACGTTATCAATGACAACAATGCTCTCCGATTTAGCTGGTTTGGGTAACGAGGGTCAGTCGGAGGAAGGTGCAACAGAACCTTTTAAACAGTTCTGTTAGCCTCTGGATCTTGTCAGTACTCTTAGATTGAAAGTGAGGTAAACAAACTCAGAGGTATCATTGGGATCTTCCCCAATTTTCTAAATTTTAAACTTACACACAATACAAGCAAAACTCCCACTTTTTTTTATCGCATAACAAATATCACCCATCGAAATATCCTTTTGAAATGCCATCCTTAACTCTTTTATTGTGTAATCATCACCGAAGCTAAGGCTCATTTAATTCCATATGCGCTTGCTGCAAAATTTACTTCATGTACTAATCATTGCATCCTGGGGAATATTACTGTAGCGCAAACTTGTCTGAACAAAATACAAAAGCGACGCATAAACTTACAGTTTTTCTGCCTCTATCATCTTCAATGGCAAACCACTTTCACTGCTCGAGATCTGAATTGCTGCTGGAGCACTGTTTCTGCTTCAAGTTTTTTTCAAATACCTAAAAGGCTGGCGGAAAATCCCTAGAAATCCCTATTTTCAATACCAAATCCTAAAAGTTCCTCCATTTTCTGACTTCTTTCCAAGTCACAAGTAAAGCCTTATTATGCTGACTATGTTCAAGACGGCTCATTTTGCACCTCAAGACCTTTTACTTGTACCAAATATCTTCTTTTGACGTTTAAAACAATGCTTTGCCTTTATCGACTGGTTAAGTTTGGTTTTGATTTATAGATTCCGGTGCCAGATCTCAGATTCTGGACCATAATAATAATAATAATAATCTGTATTTAAAAGCCAATTAAAGCCATATACAAAAAGACAAATACTACAGAAAAATTACACTTCATTTGACATCCTTCCCATCAATACAAAATTTCCTACTGCCACAATATAACGGGGAGTCCTAGACCTCATTAACTCACAAAGCAGCCTATCTTCCCCCTCCTGGATAATTAATCCCCTTAAATGAGATAGTTGCTTACACCCTAGGAGGAAATGGCCCAACCCATAATCATTTTCCCCACATCTAAAGCAACTACACCCGGCCTCCGGACCTTCCCTCTTTTTCCTTGCAACCTTAGTATAAATTGGAAGACAATTTGCTCGAATCTGAATCCAAATCCTCAAATATTTAATGGGCAATCCCAGCTTGAAATAAAACTCCTGACCAAAATTCTCTTTTACTTCTCTATACAAAGTAAGACTCGGAGATTTGTCCACAGCTGCTTGCCACAGTTGCACTTCTTGGTCTTCAAGTCTTGCACTGAATTCCTTGAAGAACTTTTCATGATCCTCTGGCCCTTTTCCCTTCTCCCACGAACTTGAAAATCCATTCTCATCTAATATCCTTTTGATTTGTGCTATCCATGATGTTTTGTTACACTAAAGGAGAAGATCTTCATATGCTGCTCGGGCAAATCTAGTCTGGGGAAGTTCTAGAATTCTTAACCAAAATTTGATGATTTGGGTATATCTTTTCAATTTCAGGTTAAATATACCCAGATCACCTTTTAAAACTAACGTATGTGTTGTATTGTGTAGGCCAAAAACTCGTTTATAATATTGAAGTTGAAGGGTTTCTAGTTGCTTTGCCGGCTGATACCCCCATATTTCTGATCCGTAATGTAGGATAGGCAGAATTTTAGTATTAAATATATGTTTGTGGAGGCTTAGTTCACTTATTTCTGCTGTTAGTGTGCTTCTGTATATACCAAATAATGCATTTCTTCCTTTCTGTGCCATTGTTGTAATATGACTCGTCCATTTTCCATTTTGACAAAGGATGAAACCTAAGTATTTGGCCTTTTCCACCACTTCCAGCATTTTTCCATTCAATAAAAATTGTGGTGCTGATTCCAAGGGTTTTTTTGCTAAAAATCATGACTTGGGATTTCGTGACATTCACCTCTAGTTTCTTCTCTTGCAAATATTTTTCAAGGAGATTCAAGAGAGTTTGTAAATCATTATTTGTCTTTGCCAGTAATATAATGTCGTCTGCAAATAGTAGCATTGACATATTCAGATTTCCCAGTCGGAGAGTAGGTGCCCATCTTTGTCGGAAATAAGGAACAATATCATTAATAAACATAGCAAATAATTTTGGCGAGAGTGTACTTCTTTGGCGCACGCCCTTTTTCGAGAAAAAAGGCAGAGATATTCCCTTCCTAACAACTTTCACAAAACTTTTTTTCAATGAATACATAGATGATAGAAATTGCAAAAAAGGGGCTGGTAGGCCTAGATTTAATAAAACATTCAGCAATAAAACACGATCTACACTATCAAATGCTGATTTCAAATCAATTAGGGCCACATATAATTTTCCTTTACCTTTGCAGTGCTTTTCTACAAGAGCATTAATAACAAAAACTCTATCAGCTGTGGAATAACCTGGTCTGAACCCACCTTGTTCTTCTTGCAAGTTTTTTTTTCTCTTCTATCCACATTCCCAGCCTTTTATCTATAATTTTTTCTAGAACTTTTCCAGCACTGTTTAGGAGGCTTATTGGTCTATAGTTGTTATGTGTAGTGGGATTACCATTCTTATAAAGTGGAAGAATAAGCGAGGTTTTCCAGGTCATTGGCCACTTCCTCTTTGAAATTATTAGGTTAAATAATGAGGCCAAAAAATGTAAAAGAACAGTCCGAAATGCTTTGAAGATCTTCATAAGAATTCCATCGGGCCCGGGAGCTGAATCACCTCGTATTTTGTTAAGTGAATCTTCAATTTCTTCCCGGGTGATTGGGTCGCATAACACGTAATCTTCCTGGTTCAGAGGGAATGATGTTTCTTCACTGTTATCTAGACCTAATGTCTCTTGTAGGTGTATGTTGCTATCCTGGGTATCTTCTTGTAGTAGTTTGAAGTAATCGGGCCAAGTTTCGGGGGCGGGCACCTCTGACTCTCGGTCTTTTAGCCTATCTCTTTTTATGATTTTCCAGAACTCCCTACTGTAATTTTCTCTAAAGCACTTTAAAAGAGTGGCTTTTTCTTTCCTTTTATAATTTTCCTTTTTATTAATTTTTTGTGCTCTTTACGTACTAAACGGTAACTTGTTAGTGTCTTGATTTTTGATTCATCATCCGGTGAATTCTTTACATTTTGTAACATTTTATCCAAGTTAACGCTACTGAATTTACATTCTTCGTCATAAAAACTTTCATTCTTTCTCTCGGCTGATTTTACTGATGCCAGTGATTCGCTTAAAATTTGTGAAAACCTATTCGCTATTGTTTCCGGGTCGGCATTCGGTACCTCGGCCTCATACTTCAGATGATCTATTTCTTTCGCTATGGGGTCATTAATTAATTTCTCATGGACAAGTGCCCATTGTTCATGTGACCAATTGCAATTTATTCTAGGAGGTAAAATTGCTAGCTCCTTTCTCTTCCTCGTTTCTTTATTCACATACCTCTCCTCATTACTCCTCGACCGAACAATATTCCCTTCTAGAAATAATATTCTCTACTTTAACTAGAAAGTGGTCCGATCCTGTTCGATGCATCACTTTCACATTTGAACATATATGAATATATTTATACATATGAATATATTTTGTTCATTTATTTTTCTTTGCCATTATTTTTTCCTTCTCTATTACTATTTTTGCAACACCCTCGTTTTTATTTGAATTGGTACGAAGGACTGGCATGAATGATATCCAACCGGTTGTTTTTTTAAGCATTATTTTTGTTTTGACTCTTTTTTTTATATTGAATTGCACTTATGTTAATAAAAATGTTTGATTTTTTTTCTTAAACTCAGAAAATCCTATTTTCCAAGGAGGGGGGGGGGGGGGGTAAACGCCTAGATCAGTATCCTAGATGAGTCTTTCGGGGCTTCCGACCGGTGAAAAAAAAATCACTAGATTCTTGAAAAAATCACTAAATCAGTACATAAATTACTAGATTATACAACAAAATCACTAAATCAACAAAAAAAAATCACTAGAATTATAATATTATTTATCAGTATAAGGAATAGTTATTTTGCTTCTCTACCATGCTCTATACAGGCGGACGAATGGGAAGGGTGTAAAATTACCTCCTAGATGTGAAAGAATGCCTTAGATTCGTGTTTTTTATTTCAAGCGAAAATTACCCTTGAAATTTTGGAAAATGCCTTTTTGCGGATAATAAAATAAAATCCTTGCTTCCTCGCTGTATTTTTCTGATTTGGCCCCTGGGTTTATCCCCCAATTGGTGAAAATATGTTATTTCTATGGAAAAAATTCGTCCCGCCCTTCATCAGTTTTAATAAGCATCGGTCTTATTGTTTCTTTAACAAAAAAGATCCAAAGAAAATGTTTTTCTCCCAATATATTTCTGTTTGTTACTGACAATTAATTAAAAACAAACTTTTCCCACAAAATAAGTTTTTCAAGGAAAGTAAGAGCTCCATTAAACAAAAAAATGAGCAAAAGAGGAATCAAATAATCTACCAAGCATAAAACTACCACAAATCAGCATCAATGAATAAATCAAACCCAAAACGAACAGAAATTACAATAATAACAAAAGTCAAACTCAAAACGTGCAGAAATTAAAATGATTAGGGCTCACAACCCCTATGCCTTCTCAAGGACAGAATATAATTTGCACTCTACTAAAAAAAAAATACAAATGAATGTGCATATTTTTTTTTTTTTTTAGTAAAGCGCATTATGTTCTGGCTCTGAGTAGGCATAGGGGTTATGAGCCCTAATAATGTTGTTTTGCTCGACTCGGTTATTTATGGTAATTTCTGTTCGTTTTGGGTTTCAAAAGAAACGTTTGAGGGGGGCTGGTTGCCCTCCAATTCTTTCGGTCACATAAAAAGCGCACTAGAAATTTTAATTTCCGTTCAAATGAGCCCTCTCCCGATGTTCTCTGACTATTGGTTCGATACGATCATCCCTGGGGAAAAACACATCCTCGATCTTTCTTCTGGTAAAAAATACAAATTCAACATTTTTTTGCAGATAAGAGCTTGAAACCTCTATAGAATAGAAATGTATTTCAAATACATTTCTATTCTATAGAGGTTTCAAGCTCTTTTTTTATTTGTGCTTGTTAGGCATTTCAATGACAAACAAGAGAATTTGGAGTCATTGGAGTGTCGATTAGATATTAGAAGTAAAAACTAAAACCATTAAACAATTCTCAGAGGAGATATTCCACCCCTGTTACTCCCTACCGACTTCAGTCATCAAACTATAATCGATTTAACCTATCTAGTTATATTACAAATCTCATTATGAAAAGCACCAAGTCATATTTTCTTTTTCTTCATTCAGAAAATTATATTTAATGTATACCTACCTTCTTTATTTTCGATGACTCCATTTCCGATGTATTTGCAGATGTAGAGGGTGTATTCATATCCAATCCTTTTTCAAAAGGTTTTAACGGAAGACTATCTAATTTGGAACTGATAGATTATAGAGAGTAAAAAACCTGTAATATGAAGAATAAAATTGACCTGCAGAAATGTTGTGAAATAGGAAGTATAAAACAACTTTGCGATTAACTAGGTTCGCCTATCCTCTTGATGATAACGCTCTGAGGTCTATATTTGATATAGTTCAAAATTCGAAGTTTCGAAGGCGGTATATTTGCATAAATGCTAATTTGTCACATATTGGGAGCCTGGGAGGTGTAATGAACCACTATTTTCCATTTTTTCTTATTAGTTAGCTTCCTGTATGATTTATTAAATTGAATAATGAATCTGTGTGCTATATCGTGAAAAATCACTAGATTTAGAAAAAAAACTAGAAATTCCTTAAAAAATACAGAAGACTTGTAAAAATCTCCAAATCCCTAAATGAAAAAGTTTGCCCCTAACAGACCTAAAAAATTCCTATTATAGGGGGGAAATCCCCAAAATGGAAACACTGTACTGAAGCCACATCCACATGCATGCGGTACTTCCAGCAGTTTGCCTTCCCTCTTTTGCAGGAAAGATGTACTTTTTTGAGGGCCAATTTCGAAAAAAGACCCTGCTCTTTCAAAAGGGGTTTACAAGTTTTGTTGAACGTTTATTTGAGGACACAAAAAATTTGTTTGCAATGTTGGATATCATATTTAAAAATTTAGAAAAAGATGGGGCGTATCTTGATGTATTATTTGCTGACATAATTAAGACTTTTGACAGACTTGACCATAATGTAGTAGTGTGAGAAGCTAAGTTTATGAAAGGCCCGCCCTTTTATTTTGCGCACACTTGCAAGTTTTCTTTTTAAAAGATCTCAGTCCAACTCCCTTATCATGAGCCATCTGGATTTTTAGATTTTTTTGCGGTTCACCACAAGGGACTAAATTAGGCCCATTTTTTCTTATTGTTTTTAACGGTATTTTAACAACAATTAATGTGTGTTTTAAATTTGCTAATGACTTAACTGCCTTAGCACTGCGACTAAGCCTTCTGTATATCAAGCAGTCTGACCTGACGAGAATTTTTTATGATTTAAAAGCTGAATTAGGACAGGTAAACCAACGGTCAGCGAGACCGAGAGCTCTTTTATGACTATTTTCCTTTCTGAAGGTTGACAGCCACTCTTCCCGTTATTCCCTGTTGCCGACAAAAAAAAAAAAAAAAAAAAAAAAAAAAAAAAAAAAGTTAAAATACTTGGGATACTTTTGGAGGAAGATTTAAGATGAAACTCGCAGATGAAACTTGCAGCCCTTCCCCCGGGGACTGTGGGGGATTTAGTCATCCTCAAAGACATAGTTATTATATTTTTCGACCATGCTGAACAAAATGGCTATCTCAAAATTTTGATCGGATGACGTTGGGAAAAAATGAGCATGGGAGGCGGCCTAGTCACCCGACATTTCTTTGGTCAATTAAAAAGGGCACTAGAACTTTTAATTTCCGTTCGAATGAGCCCTCCCGCAATACTTTAGGACCACTGGGTCGATACGATCACAACTGAAAAAAACAAACAAACAACCAATCATACATACAAATAAACAAGCATCCGTGATCTTTCTTCTGGCAAAAAAAAAAAAATACAAAATTCCATATTTTTACAGATAGAAGCTTGAAACCTCTACAGTAAGGTTCTGTGATACACTGAATCTGATGGCGTGATTTTCATTAGGGTTCTATGACTTTTAGGGGGTGTGTCCCCCTTTTTTCGAAAAGAAGGCAAATTTTCTCAGGCACTTAACTTTTGAGGGGTAAGACTAAAATTGATGAAATTCTTATATTTGAATCAGCATAAAAATCTGATTCTTTTGATGTATCTATTGGTATCAAAATTCCTTTTTAGACTTTCGGTTGCAATTGAGCCGGGTGGCTCCTTACTTACAGTTCGTTACCACGAACTGTTTGATACACAAAGAGCCAACATTTGATCATTTAAGAGGTTGCAAAAATCAACACAGAACCTGCTCTACTGGTTAAACATATAATGATTTAGTGTCACACTTTTATTAGACAAAGTCAATAACAAATGCAACAACAGCAATGAGGTTTTACCATCCTCCTTCAGGCTGACCTCCCCAAGTTCCAGGGGTTGTGGCTGGGGCTGTCCAGTCATCTGTGACGGGCTAAAAAATAAAATTCGTATAAAGACCTAATTTAACTTCTAATATTTTATCAAATTAGCACGAAACAAAATATTCGATTGTGGCAATATCACGTCGAAACTTCTAAATAGTAACCACCATAGCTGTAAACAAGGGCCATAAAGAGGAATTCCTCTAAATGAGGACTCTATCGAAAAACTGTACTTTTACAGAATCTCACCATTTTCCCTCCCATAGGGGCAGACATGCGCACACATGGTAATAATTCTACATATTTCAACACATACAACAATGATGAGATCAGAACAAAAACTAGAAAAAACAACAAAAACAAAACGAGAAGAAGATATCTTCACAAAAAAAAAACAATAGAAAAAAAAAACCAATTCAGGAGTGTGCACAAGAAAAGGAAACTTAATTTCCTCCCCCCCCCCAAAAAAAAAACAAATTTCTTAATACTCCTTGTTCAAATTAGCAAAAATTTGTCATTTATTATACCCCCCCCCCCCTCAAATAATCCTACCTAAACGCCTGCTTCAATCAACTTGTTTTTATATGGATAAGACACGTATGCTTAACAACTACTGCAACAGGCTATGGTTTCTGAAATTCTTAAAACAACAACCATCCCAAGAAGTAAGTAGCCCAAAATAACAGGAAAACTGTGTTCCATTCCAGGAAGGCTTTAATTAAGGACTAGCTGTAATTTTGTGCTCCGTAACCAGTTCTGCACTTGTCCAATAATGTTCTTACGGGAAAAAACAAAACTTATTACTGAAACCTATTGGGAATTTGTGCACCACAGAAAATTCAAAGACCTGTCAAATTAATCATATGACATTTCTTTTGAGGTGATTTTTGGCATTTTCCTAGCAGGTATACTAGTGTTCTTAGGGACCTTTTCCTGAATTTTAAAAAGAAAATTCTGTGCCCTTGACCAAAACAAGCAAAATTTACGCTTCCTAATGATATACAAAAAAAAAACCTCGTGCTTTGCCAGCACTTGGAGAATCCAAGAGCCAGATACACCTCGGATTCTCCAAGAGCCGGCAAAACACGAAGCATTAAATTCGTCAAGCGAAGAAGATCTTCGAATTTGTATAATCCAACGTAAACAAGCGAGCGAACTTGTTTACTTTGGAGTATACAGATTCGATAATCCAGAGTAAACAAATTCTCTCGCTAAGTTCACCACACTAAGTTAAACACTAGACGTCTGCTTTCTCATTTTGCCCTTTTTCAAAAACAGCATTTGCTACAATCTTCCATGCAATCCTGTAGCTTTCAAACTTAATTATTCAAAACGTCTTCTTTGTAGGGAATGTGTTACGATCCCACAGGGCCAATGTGTTTATTGTAGAGATAGTGGCGGATACATTGGGCTCCCAGTCTCATCTCCAAATACCCTCCAAGTTAAAGAAACGACACTCGAGGTAACATCTAAGTGACATCCTACATAAGGTAACATCCTTATGTAGTGAAATGGTCATACATTTACACCATGGACTGTTTTACCTTTTGAGGCCCCATTAAACTAGGCTTACACCACCTAGTTTGTTTTTGAGAAGAACAAAATCTTTCCTTGAGGAAGAAAGCCAATCAGAAAGTACAATTGCTTTATTTTGGGGTTCCAGAGATCTAAATACTTTTATGTGGAAAACCTCAAAAATGTTTTTGAAAACATTTACCTCCTTACTCCTTCTTCTATTTCAGCAGGCAGGGCTATTCAGTCGAAAATATTCAGCCCTTTTCCTTCACTCTGTGATCTGAACTGAATTATTCAGCTCCATCATTACTGATATAAACCTGAAAGAATCAGTTTTATGTCTATAATGATGGAGCCGAACCAGTTTGGTTTCAAATTCCATTTTGAGTTCCAGGTCTAACCAGCGTGAAAATAGGGCACATTTAGACCCAACATAGATAAACATATGAACAAACACAAACAAGCAAGAAAGCAAAAAAAAAAAAAAAAAAAAAAAAAAAAAAAACTCGGAGCTTTGTGTCTATAATGATGGAGCCACTGGATTCCGGATTCACCTCTTGTTTTGCCAGCTCAGGGAGAATCCAAAAGCCAGATTCACCTCGGATTCTCCAAGAGCCAATAAAACACGAAGCATTGAATTCGTCAGGCGAAGAAGATCTTTGAATCTGTATAATCCAAAGTAAACAAGTTCTCTTGCTAAGTTCACCACTTCATAGGTCAGACGCCCAGTAAAACGTGGCCTTACGAAGAAGATAAAAGAACACAACTTTTTCTTCGAAAGACCGCGTCTTACTGGACGTCTGACCTATGAAGTAACATCCAATTAAAACGCATGTATTAGCAAATTCTGCAAGTTGCTTAGACTTGCTGCTTAATATTTTTATATCATGCTTAGAGAAAACGAAATTACAATTGATCAGTGCATTCAAGCATCTCTTGTCCGACTAACCCGGACTTCCCCAGAATGTGATATAAGAGATAACGCTTAATACATGCAAGCATCACAAACTCGCTGCTCGGGGGGGGGGGGGGTGTCGGGGTGTGTAGGGGAGGGTGATAAGAGCAATAAATTATTCTATACTGTCCACCGACATTTTCCTTTATTATCTTGACATATGCTAAATCTAAGAATGAAAAAATACAGCATTCACTACTGACTATTGAGCGCAGGGCCGACTACAATGTTAGCCACTTTCATGTACTATAAGTCTTTAACAGACAGATTTTGTTACTATCAACCATTTTAGGCTGAATGTAATAACAAATAGTAATTATCACCGAAGGGAATTGGTTCCAGGAACACACCCTATATCACGTGATATCGCAAGATCCATGTGTAGAGAACTAAAGCACGTAGAATGCGTCACAGTTGAAGATATCAATATCCCCATCATTGTACAAGTAATGAAGCATTAACATATTTATATAAACATTAATATATTTAAATAATTAATCTATGGACTAACCTCAGCAGACCATTGCTCTGGTGCAGCTGGTGCGACAGGTGCAGCTTGAGCAAAGTCAGTTGCCTCATCAGCCCAGCTTGTTGGTGCGACCTCCACGTTCCAGTCCTCTGCAATTGGTGCAGAATAATCAGCTTCAATGGGTCGAACAGGCATAGCGGCCAAGGCTTCTTGCTTAGCTTGCTCTTCCTTATCAACCTAAATAATTTCAAATGCATTAGCTAAATTGAATAAAACAGGTATCAATATTGAGTAACACGTTAGTCAGGTCTTCTTAGAGGTAAACTCTCAGGAAGTCAAGAAATAATGTATCATCATTAAAAATCTGCTATTCTATACTATTTTGATTTGACAATCCTGCTTTTAACAAGGCCGTATCCAGGGTGGGGATGGGGGTGGTACCAGATTTAACCCCCCTCCCCCCAAGATCTTTGTCCAGCTCGTAAAAAGGAACAAAATACATATAAACGAACTTTCTGATATATTTTAGTTTTTACCCCCCCCCCCCCCCGAACAAAAATCCTGGATACACCCTTGGCTTTTAATATTGCTTATTGTAATTAATTACAATTACTTAAGAAATAAGTGCAATTAATATGCTCTACTGAACGCCACTTGGACAAAAAAAAATAATTAATTTTTCGGAAACAATTTGAAAATGGACAACGTCTAGTGGTCCAACTATCCCTGTCCTGTGGTGGCGCAGCGAATTTGATCTCAGATACTTTCATGTATCTAGGCATAGAATTATAACAGAGATAGTGATTCAAGGTTTTAGACTTTGTAGTCGTCCCAAATAAGGTTCACGTATGACGGTTCACTTTAAACACTGAGATTCAAAATTTCCTCAAAAATTTTCTGCTTGTGCCCTTGGTCTTTCAGGAGTTTAATTAAAAAGACCACACCCAACAAAACATTCTGATTCTGAACTAAGACTTTACATCAATTTTGAACTTGATTAAAGTATACGTAATGTATGTGGGTCCAGTTAGAAATAAAGAAATCTTTTTTCTGAAGTCCACATCATAAGATGTGGACTTCAGAAAAAAATTTCCTTGACCTAGTCTATATTCTAGCGTCAGCTTTGAGGTATTTTGACTACCATTTTCTTTTTTTGCACTATTCGTAACAATACACAATAGCCAGCGTAAACAAAGTAGATTACTTTCTTGCTTCTCTTTGAAATCCTTGAGGATAAAAAAAAAATAAACAACAATAATTCCAAAGTCCACCAATACCAAAAAAATATTTTGGTTTTCTTTACAAGCTAATTAGTTAGAAAATTTATCAGATTTTTCTTCAACTGAAATACATCCTGCCTTTATCTTCAATGAGAGAAATAAAAAAGGAAGGCACGGTCTCTTATCCAGGGTGGGGATGGAGGTGGTACCAGATTTACCCCCCCCCTCTCCCCAAGATCTTTGTCCAGCTCGTAAAAAGGAACAAAAATACGTATAACGAACTTTCTGATATATTTTAGTTTTTAACCCCCCCCCCTCTGAACAAAATACTGGATACACCCTTGGCTTTCAATATTGCTTATTGTAATTAATTACAATCACTTAAGAAATAAGTGCAATTAATATGTTCTACTAAACGCCACTTGGACAAAAAAAAAAAAGAAAAAAGAAAAAAAACGCAAACAATTTAAAAATGGACAACGTCTAGTGGTCCAACTATCCCTGTCCTGTCCATCTTCTATATGAACCAAGACAATATAAAATTTACTCACCAATATTTTCATATTTTACAAGAAAAATTTAAAAATATCTTGGGAACTAATGACCCCCCCCCCCTTTATTGACGCCATTATACATTCAAGTCGTAAATGAGGAAAAAGAACAAGCAAAAGAATTTCATTCAGATGACGGCTCCAAACTCGAATATAATATACAAATTGAGCTTAAAAGTAAATCGGCTGTGAAAATACGAAAGGCGTGAAGAGACATTTTCCAAAATATTCAAAGAAGCAAAAAACTGTTTGACTGGTAACAATCTGCGCGGCCGTGGAAGAGTTGTGCACTTTCTGGTCTACAAAAATGGTCGAAATTCGGTTATAACGCATTTTTGAATGGATTACAAAACTGGAAATATCTCGAGAATGAAAGGAGATATGTGCATTCTGATTAAACCAATTGATCGGGCGCGCCTAATTTTAGGACTCGATATATAGCTCATTTCTGACATATATATCACATAGCGCATTTTTGTGTTTCCACAGCCTGTGTGTGCTTTTAACTGGATACAAACAAAGTTCACTTACGTCCTCTGGTGCTCTGTAGAAGAACATGTCTGGCATGATCTCCCAAGGCGTGTCACGGCTGATCATAGCACGAAGACGCAGGACCTCACGGGTCAAAAACCAAAACATCAATCCAAGTGAATGTGGAGCCTGTAAATAATTTAAAGGCATTAGATATATTTATCTTATTTTTATATTAAAATAGAGTTGGCGGTAAATCAGGTCTTCTTAGAGGTTGGCTGTCAGGTAATCTAGCACTAGTACTGTCATCATAAAAAACGAAGTAGTAACAATTGTGCCATATAGAGCTTGCATTTGAAAAAAAAAACATTTAATTCATATCTTAACTTACAATAAGTTTTTGCAACTTGCAGGTCTTAGAATTATCCCCACTGTGTCAATTCCAAAAAATTTAGGATTGGAGGGAATGTTTTCTTTAATCTCGGGGACATATTTTTCGTTTGTTTCATTTGAGAAAAGCATTTATGAATGAGAATGAACCCCAGAATTTATTTTCCAAAAACTGAATGGAGGGAAATCAGAATCTTATAAAACATGAGCCTGTAATAAGTGTTAATATATATATATATATATATATATATATATATATAATATATATATATTATATATATATATATATATATATATATAATATATATATATATATATATATATATATATATATATATATATATATATATATATATATATATATATATAAATTCGATGCCTTCGAAACTTTTACCATGTTTCATCATTCTAAGACCTATCCTCGGCATTCATCTCAAGTCATAGAAAATCAATATAAGTTAACTTATAAAACCTCTGAAGTTTCCCAAAACGAAACTGAACGCTAGTTCAAGCATTCATGGAGCCCACAACACAGATACCTTAGACAAATACCTTTTAAAAACTGGATTAAGGCAAAATTGAAGTTACAAACAAAATGTTCTTAGAAGATGCCCGTTAGAGATCGAGACCAGCAGGAGGTTGCCCGACCTCCCCTCCCTCCAAGAACAAAGACAACGAAAAATCTTTGAAAATATGAAATACTCAGATTAAAATCTCGGTAAAAAACAAAGCTCCTGGTAGTACTAGCTCCCCATGTAAAATTCCGTAGCTCATGCTGTCAGGTATTTTGTAATTATTACATGATATTTTTTAAATAGTATGCTGCAACAAAAAAAAAAACAACAGTAAATGACAGCAAGTTTGATTAGGTAGTTTTAGGAATACACCACAAAACAAAATTTCTCGAAAACAAAACACAAGAAACAAAATAAAAAGTTCGTTAAACCAACATTCCAATCTCAGAAGTTCCAAGTTTTTTGGTTTTCATGAGATAATACACGAAAATGGATAATGAAAAGAGAAAAGAAAGAAAACATTTTTGTGAAAAAAAAAAAACAACAAAAAAACAACAAAACAAAACAACAACCAAGCAGGATGAATGGATGATATAACTAAATGTAGCCTATTTACATAAACACGAATATTATCTAGATTCTTCTTTAATTTACCGCATATTTTGATTAACAAAAAACAGCTATAGTTATATATTTCTGGGTTGTAAAGTCCTTGCAATACCCGGATACAAATAGTTTGTCTCTTAGAAAAAAAAAAAAAAAAAAAAAAAAAAAAAAAAAAAATACTGATGTTGTTTAATATTACGAAGAAGAATCATAGAGCTGACTTTAGCCAATACATTTAAACACAATAAATTACCTAAATTTTCTTATTTACCACAAGTTTTGATATTTCAAAAAAAAAAGTTTTTCAATTGGATATAAAGAATTGTTCTTTGCAAAAGTAGGGACTGAATCTCGTCACCAGTCCTTCCCGGACAAGGCATAATCTAACCTGGGGGGGGGGGGGGGGTCATAATAGCACAGTTCATAGTAGCTTAAAATCAAGATCAATGAAATTGTATTTGAACTTAACAAACACTAGCCAATCACACTGCTCTATAAGGAGAAAAAAAGAGGAAGGGGGGGGGGGAGGGGGGCTAAGAAATATTTATTATCCTATAGACGATCCACAGATATTTCCCTTCAGTATCTTAAAATCTGCTTAAAGTAAGAGGGACAAAATCCTGCATTCTCAGAAAAACTATACTAGAACTTATGTCTTTGTCTAAGTGCACTCAAAATTATTTATCTTTATTTCTAATTGAAAAGATTTTATCCCTAAACGACCACCAAGGGTTGTCGCGGGACCAGTCCCGAAGCTGACAAAAATAAAAGTCAAACATTTGCGGTCAAACATGTGCGGAAACTGTTCCCAGTTTCGTGAACGAGTACAATGTTACCCTCTAAAGAGTAGCATCTTTATTTATGTTTATTTGTGTATTTTTATGTATTAATATGATGTATCTTTATGACACATTGACCAATGATATGTATCTATGACGCAAACCGTAATTTGGCAATTGCTATGAAAGTGGTTTTAGAATAAAATGATTTGAATTGAAAATAAAAAATAACAAATTTGGAGACAATTCCATTACTTACATGGGGACAAGCTAGCGATGCATTCTTTATGCTACTACTACAACTCACTGCACCACCAAGCAGTATGAGGCCAACACAGCTACGCACGCACCTCCTCTATTCCAATCCATTCAAGGCCTCCTTGTTACACCCTCTTAAGAAGTTCGCATTTCCCTTAAATCTTTTCTTACAACATCTTACCACCCCATTCGGGGACGACCTGCTTTGTTTGGCCAACAAGGACAATCTGCCATCTTTCATCCACAAAACGTGTCCTAGCCTTCTCATGCTTTTTCTCATTACAGCCCTAGTAAGCAGCATTGAACCGCTTTTTTTCGCACACATTACTGTTTGAGATACGGTCAGTAAGGGTACCCAAAATTATCCAGATAATTTTTCTGAATAACATCTAGCCAGTCCTCCTCCGTTTTTTTTTTGGCGCACCCATGCTTCAGAACTTTACTTGATCGCCGCAGTTAAATTGAAATAGCGAGTAAAATGACAAGTATATTTTGAATGAGCATAAAAACGCACCAAGAAGTGCATCTATCTTGTCCCTAGTTACGTAACAGAATCGTTTGGAAATTACCTAAATATAATTTAAATTGGCACAAAAGGAATATAAATTATAGAATCGTTTTCATTATTTGATTATTCATTTATTATTCTAACGATTAGTTGAAAACTTAATTATTACTTAAATATTAAACAAACTTTAACAAAAGTAGAAGAATAAGTTTGTAACGTTTTTATATGGTCTTTTTACAACGATTGTTATGCTGTTTGTCAGTGTCACTTGATAGAACTCTGTTCAACAAAACTGTTCTAGTCCCCTTTGAGTGATTTAACTTTTAATTACTTCGACTAGTAATTACTAGAAATAGAATATTCAGAAGGTAAGAATTTAACACTTTCGACACCCACTCTTTTTCGCATTTCATCAAGGCCAAAAAGCTGCTGACACAGCGCGGGACAGTTGAACACACCCTGCAGTGGGAGACTTTCTGAATTCGACCAGTCTCAAAGCACTTCTGAAGGAGAAAGTCGACCAAATAGGTTGTGAATTGGCCGAGAAAAAATGAACTGCGATAAGTAAAAACAATTCTCAACCATCTTCATTCAATGGAATTTACAAAGTTTAAATTAAAAACCTTGATAAAAACAATACAAACTTATTCCCATACCCTTGCCCAATGATGAATATTATTTTCAAATAAGAACATTGCTTGGACTTATAGACAAAATTAACTTTTACCTTAGTGTTGCATGGAATGGCAACATCAACGTATCTCAGGGGAGAGTCAACGTCACAGAAAGCAATTACAGGGATGTTAACATACGAAGCTTCAACAATTGACTGGTGATCTGCCAATGGGTCTGCAACTACAAGGAGGCGAGGCTCGCGAAAAGCAGCCTGAATTTGATTGGTGAATGCACCAGGAGTGAAACGCCCAGCGATCGGGGTAGCTCCAGTGTACTTGGAATATTTCAAAACAGCTCTTTGTCCCTGCTGACGAGTTGAAATAGCAAAGACTTCAGAGGGGTTCTCAATTGCAACAATGGCTCTTGCAGCCAAGACGAGCTTCTCCCATGTCTTCTTCAAGTTGATAATATGTACACCTAAGTGAATAATAGTATATATAAATCTGCGCTAATGAAAAGTACAAGATGCACACTTAAATTAGGAAGTTGTCAGTATCCGGTAAAGCATTGACAAGTTGTCATCACACAAGTCTGAGTCTTTGATTCATCATCTAAAATAGGGATTCATACACAGGAGGCAACACATCATGAATGACACATCTTGCAGGTTGATAGTATGATCGAATTTCAAGAAAAAAGTAATTGATAAATCGAATTTCGTGGAGCTGAAGAAGTGGTAGATAGAAAAACGAATTAGATCCTTCTCAGTGTTAATAGTTCTGAGACATGTCATTACAATATTCAACAGCCAAGAAAAAAAAAATATGTTTACATATGGATATTAGGCTAAACCATTTTTTTTTAGATGTATATTATTGTAAGTTAAATTAATTAATAAAATACGAAAATAAACATATTCAAAGTCAACATACCATCAATGCGGCGTTTGTAAACATACTGGAGCATTTGGAAGTCAGAATTTTCACTACCAATATGGGTTTTGGCAGCTAACATTTTGAGAATGTCAGGTTCGGTAAGTGCCAGTGCTCCAGACATCTTGTCGTTGAGTTAAAAAGAGCAACGGGTTCAACCTAAAAGCAATAGCTCTGTTTAATAAGTAGAAAAATATCTGATATAAAATAATAGCTTCTTGGACACTACTTGTACCCTAGAGTACTTGGTCAAATAGCCCTCAGTAAAATAGTTTAATTTCTAGTGGCATCAACTGGGCGGGGGCAGGGGAGACCAGGAAGCACCTAGAGTTTTAAATATATTTGCCCCCCTATAATATATATATTTAAATATATTTGCCCCCCATAGACATTAAAAATACATTTTTTTCCTTCCCCCTTACTTTCTGAAGTGATACCATTACTAATATCAACTAAAGTAGCACAAATCACACCACTGAATCAATAATGGACAAATAATTTAGCACCCACTTTAGCTTAGTTCACACTGTTGTCTAAAATGCATGTTAATTTTACCAATACTTCTGTAACCAATATTTTAGCTAGTGTCCAGTGTGTCACACTCAGGGTTGCCACCCATTGAAAAAAATCACTAGATTTATGTGATTTTTTTGGTTGATGTAGGAATTTTCTATTTTTAGGCAATAGAAAGACAATATGAACAGTGATAAATCACAAGGAAAGGAAACCCTGGTCAAACTTTTGACAAAAAATACACCTGAGTCAAGACTAGGCATCCACAAGAAGAATCCAGTTGTAATTGGCATGCAACTATAAACCCTAAGAAGTAGTGACAGGAGAATTAATTGGGATATAAGAATAACAATAAAAATAAATAGATTCTCCAAGAAATGCATTTGCACTGTGAAAGTTTTTGTGATTCACAAAAAATTCCAACATTGTCTATTTCTATGACACTTTTTTTTTACTGCTACTCTGTGATGGAGTTTGAGATTTTTTGTTTTGTTTCAAGTTCTACTTTTATTTTTCTTTAGACCAGTCTTTTTGTGGTCAAAGGTTTCAAATTATTTAACTTGTCTTATTGATTCTTGTCTTGAACTATGCTTATGATTCTTGTTATGACTTAAATTTCTTTACTTGAATTCAAAATTAGCTATAGTTTGTGATAGTTGTCAATCAATAAAGTACTATCTTACCTTTTGATTAAAAATCTAAACTTATAATTATAACAGAACTCCTTTTGTAATCCTGGGTATTAATTTAATTTTGCTAGGGTGGTAAGGAAACTAGAACCCTTAATTTTGTTCTGTCCTTCTCAAGAAACAAAATGCACAAGTTTTGTGTTTGTCTCCATAGGGACTTCAAACTTCCACTATAGTATCCTCAAGATATGCTGAGTTTGATGATGTAATTTTCCTCACATTTTATGGATTATAATTTCTCTCTTGCTCTGAAATTGTATAAGTTTTTTGAACAATCAACTTTTGGCCAATCTTGACTCTGGCTTCTGTTAGTCTTGTCACCTCAGTCTGTCACCAAGCCAACTGAGCTGACCTCAGTTGGCTTTGTGCTGCAGCGAGTTTTAGTAGTAGTAGTAGATTACACCAAAGTCAAGGGTGTATCGAAGATTTTTTTTTTCAAGGGAGATAGGTAAAAAATTCAAAACACATCAAAAATTCACTTCTATAGATTTTGTTATGTTTATATGAATTGGACAAAAATTTCGGAGGGGTTTAAACCATGAACACCCCCACCCTCAGGACATGGCTTTGATCAAGCTTCTTTTTCTGGAATTAGGGTTACTGTTGGCACTACTTAGGTTTACTTACTGTTCATTACAAACCATTTGGCAAATATTATTTGCCTACAGAAACTTGCTTTTTATGTATAATCTTTTTCTTTGTAATTAGTCTTTCTTATTGTGATAACTATTTTGAATTTAAATCCCATGCCTTTGCTACTGTGGTAGCACCTTCATCCCTCAACACAGGCAGTCTATTCACAATAGAAAATTATTACATTTTCTATCCAAACAAGCTCAAAGATTTGAATCTCCCTACACTCCTAAGGGGGAGGGGGCAAAATCCGAAAAGGAAATATTTTATATGGAGGCTCATTAGAAATCAATTTGGGATATAGATTTATATATTAGAGGGGGGGGGGGGGGGGGTAAAGTATAGCGGGCCTGCATGCAAAATGTGTTTGGTAGAAGTATTCTGCATATCAAGGAGGCACACTTGTGTCTCTATAAAGAGGCGACCCACCACAATGTTAAGCGATTTCAGGTCCTAGAGGTCGCAGAGAGACGGCGGTAATCGCATTTTGTAGCCCAAGCTCAAACTAAGAAACTTGCAAAATTTCATCCTCCTCCGACTTTATCTTCATGGGGTAAACTGGGCCGGAAGTTTGGACCCTCCCACCACAGCCCCCCTTTAACGTTGTCCGATTGGGCTGAAATTTAGAGGTTAAGCTTTCCTAGGGCCCGGGAGCTTATCCTCGAAATTTCAGCTCAATCCGATCACTCCTTCCCTGTTTTCAAAAAACCAAATATAGCCACTTAAAATTCATCATTTCTTTTTTTTTCTTAGCCACGCCTACAGGCCACAGTTGGCAACGGATCCGGTTGAATGAGGACTCATTCGAAGCAGAATTCGACCTGTTAGGGCCTTTTGATATTTTCAGACCGAAAAAATTATCCCCCGAATTTACATTTACGAAAAACCTTAGTTTTTTTCAAATAATACAGATAAACAGGTTAGACATGCTTTGTTATGAAAATATCTGCGCGTCAATTTTCATAACAAAGCATGTCTAACCTGTTTATGTGTATTATTTGAAAAAAACTACGTTTTCTAAAGAGTTAAAGAGGCTGAGTTACAAGGTCGAACCTTAAAACGTACAGGGATTAGGAGGCACAGTTGGGGGGCTGCCGCCCCCCAAACCCCCAGCTTTCGCAGCCTTTAAATAACAAAAAAAAAAAAAAAAATTTAAACTGAAAGTAAGGAGCGACATTAAATCTTAAAACGAACAGAAATTATTCCGTATATGAAAGAGGCTGTGCCCTCCTCAACGCCTCGCTCTTACGCTAAAGTTTTTATTGTTTAAAAAAAGAGTTGTGAGAAAGTCAAACTTTAATCAAACTTTTAATCCATTTAATCCATTTTTAATCCAATTTTAATCCATTGTCCTTTTCTAAGATTTAGCCTGCTTTTCAACCAATGCTACCAAATGTGTTGTTACTGACTAGTGTCTTTAAGGAATTCTTCTTCTACTTTAACAGCCCTTGTGTTTAGCTGTTGATTTGAAACATTCTTCAGATGAATACAGAATTAGTTCTAAGGGAGAGACAATTAGAGTTTGGAGGTAGAAATGATATATAATTCTCATTGCCATACCCAGGACTTTTGTTTGGGGGGGGCAGGTACAGTCATCTGAGTCAAAAGTAGAGGAGCTAGATTTGCAAATAGATCCTTTGAAAATGATCTTAATAGCTGTATGTTCTGCTATTATGATCCAGTGTTTAATTAATCAGTCATCAAAGTGTTATGAATTGCTTTTTTACTTGTATTTGGTGCTTTATAAATAAATGAAAAATAACATGCATATGACAAGGAAAATTTAAATATGCAATTAAAATTTAAATATGGTTATTTAAATGGTTAGCAAGGCTGTTAGGATGACATTTCTTAGATTTAAATATAGAAAAAAGATTGCTAATATGATTTTGCTCCCAAATAATGTTTTTTTTTTTTACAAAATGGATGTCCAGGATCAGGTGCTGTCCTAGTGCTAAGGTATTGCCCTAGGCAAAAGTTTACTAAAGGGATAAACTAGACTTAGTTAAATTGACAAAACTCTAGATGAAAGGACATAACCTTTTTAAGACAAGGAAAATCAGGATCATTAAGATCTGAAAGTAATGCTTAAAAAGAAATGTTCAACTGGTCTTTTAGCTATGGGGCAACTATAAAACGGTTCTAGGTGTTTACCCCACCCCCGCGGAAAATACTCGCCTGTGGAAAATAAAGCTTTCCTAATTTGAGAATTTTATTTGAGCTTTTTTTCAGTAGGGAGAAGGAATTTTGGTACTTGTGTATTATGTGCCACTTGCTCAAGTTTAGGCTGTGTAAAATTCAAGAACATGCCAGTTTTTTCAATAGTTTCTTTGTTACTTTAGAAATAATTTTGGGCTATAGATTTGCGTATTATGTGGGGGGGGAGGTCAAGTATGTTGAGTCTGCATTCAAAATGTGTTTGGTACAATTATTATGAATATTAGATAGATAGAGAAGTATATTTTAAAGCCAAATATATGGCCATGAACATAGTATAATAACATAAATGAAAGGCACAAAATACATTAACGTAATAATAGTACTTAATATTTGGAAAATTGGTCATAAAAAGAAACACACTTAACATTAGCGAAAAAACACTTAAATGAAACATTACTTTTACTTTATACTTTTTTTTTTAACAAAATTTCCAGATACCTCACTATTATTCTGTAATTTTTTAGTGGCCATATCTAGAAAGAATAGTTTTCTGACTTCAAACTGTCCAAATACTTCAGCCCCCCCCCTTATGTGTAAATATATAGCCCAAATTATATATTTCCCATATTTTCTGTCATTTGTCTTTGTCTTGTCTCGCGCTAAGCTGAAATGGAGACTGGTTTGTTCTCAAGTTTTATACAGCGTAAACTTGAGTGAGTTGCCCATAATACACAAGTACCAAAACTCCTTTCCTCTACGGAAATTAAAAAAATAAAATTCTCAAATTTGGAAAGCCATCTTTTCCTTGGGGGGATACTTACTGGGGGAGTAAAGTATTTGGACAGTTTGAAGTCAGGAAATAATTATTTCTAGGTATATAGCCACTAAGAAATTACAGAAGAATAGCAAGGTATCTGGAAATTTTTTAACTAAAAAAAAAAAAAAAATCCCAGTATAAAGTAAAAGTAATATTTCATTTAAGTGGTTTTTCCAAGTGTTAGTTCTTTTTTTTCAATGACCGTTTTTCCAAGTATTAAGTACTATTATTAGGTTAATGTAGTGTTTCATTTAATTGTTTTATGATTATCTCTGATCAAAGTTTATGTTATTTGTGCCTTTCATTTATGTTATTTTACTATGTGCATGGCCATATATTTGGCTTTAAAATATACTTATCTATTTATCTAATTATTTGAAAAAAACTACGTTTTCAATGGATTAAAAATGGATTAAAAAGGGACAATGGAAAAGGACAATGGATCCTTTGTCTTAAAAAAGGACAAAGGACAATGGAATTTCTAATTTAATGAGCCCCCTCCAAATTTATTTAACCACCCCTTCACATTAAAAGCCTCTGGGAAAAAATAAATGAAGAAATATTAATATTTGAACCCTTATAGTTCTATACTATAGGTATTACCTCCTTAGAATAAAAGGATACAAATAACATTTTTCCTTCAGTTTAAATTAAGATCATCTGACCTCACTTTTAATGAAAATTAGGTCAGTAGACAAAGTAAGTCAATCTCTAAGCAGAGAATTCTTGCCCAATCTAATTGGTGAATAGTCTTCTTCTTCTTTGCTGGCTGACATTACCTTTGTTTTTTTTTTCAGGTATTTAATTTTTTTCTTGTTTGTCACATTTCAATCCTGCTTGTAGGCCTGTCTGTCTTAAACAGCTCACAGAATTAAAAACAATTTTATTTCAGCTACTATTTCACCATTTCAAAATTACAATTACCTGTACTACAATATACTTTATTGATCTGATAACAACTTTGTAAAATATGTAAGATACCAGTAAAATTACAGTAAAAAAATGTAAAACACCCAATTTTACTTGTTACAACGCTAATTCAAAGTACAAATCATCAGCTCTATAGATGGGAGAACACAAAACAACAAGTTCTACCAACCATTGGCATATTTCAACCAGAAAATTCCCAGCCTTGCAAGACAACCCCAAAACTAATCAAAAGACCCTCCCACCCTATGGAGAAAATATAGCACCTATACTCCAAAGCTCAGGAATTAATAACTACCATGTATCTATAATAATCTCAAATATTTATACAAAATTATTATATCTTCTAACACCCCCACCCACAAAAAAGCCAAAAGAACACAACTACAAATAAAACTGGCTAAGAACTGCTTTGTAGGCCTTTTGACTAACAAAAGATAGCCCATGTGAATAATTATAAACTACAAAAAAATTTCTGATATCCTAAACATTTGGCCAACTAAATACTTTTGGATATGACAGAAGATTAATTTGTGAGGAAGAATTACAGAGAGTACAAAGGATTAAAAATTATAAGCTCCCAGGTGCTGATAGTGCGGTAAATGAGTTTTTAAATATGGTGATTAACAAGAACAAGTATTTGTGAGGTTAGAGATAAATTAAAGAAGATTACAGGTACGATTTAAAAAAAGGGAAGTACCAAGAAATTTCAGGTAAATTAATTAAACCATCTCATGGAAAATGTGATACATGGAAATGGTAATTATGGACACCTTAGGATGGTTTCTATTGGAAGCAAATTATTCAGTATGAAGTAATTTTGACTTTAGACTTACAGATGCTGTAGTTATGAGTTTTAATAGAAGAACTGTGTAATTTTAGGAAAGGGTAGAGGAGGTATTGACTGGTTCCAGGCTTTTACCCCCCCCTCCATGGAAAATGAGGCTTTCCAAAGTTGGAAATTTTATTTGAGTTTTATTTCTTTTAATTTCCACAGGGGAAAAGAATTTTTGTACTTGTGTATTATGCACCACTCACACAAGTCTACACTGTGTAAAATTTGAGAACACCAGTTTTTTTTGTTAGTTTCTTTGTTACTTTAGAAATAAATTTGGGGTATAGACTTGCACATAGGGGGGGGGGGGGTAAAGTATTTGGATAGTTTGAAGTCAGAAAACAATTCTTTCTAGATATATGGCCACTATAAAAAAATAAGTATAAAGTAAATGTAATGTTTCATTTTAGTTTTTTTCCAGTGTTAATTTTTTTTCAATGATCATTTTTCCAAGTATTAAGTAACATTATTAGCTCAATGTAGTGTTTCATTTAAGTGGTTTATGATGATTGCTGATCAAATTTTATGTCATTTGTGCCTTTCATTTATGCCACTTTACTGTGTTCATTGCCATATATTTGGCTTTGAAATAAACTTCTCTAGCTATCTATCTAATATGCACAATAATTGTACCAAACACATTTACATGTAGCCCCCACTATACTTTACCCCCCCCCCTTAACTACAACCTATAGTCCATACTTATCCTAAAGTAACAAAGAAACTAACAAAAAAGTGCTCTCAAATTTTACACAGCACAAACTTGAGTGGTGCATAATACACAAGTACCAAAATTCCTTCCCCCAACTGGAATTAAAAAAATAAAACTCAATGAGTATTTTCCAGGAGGGAGAGAGAGAGAGAGGGGGGGGGGGGGGGGTAAATGCCTGCCACCACATTGACCAAATGTTCACTTTTAAATTAATAATAGAAAAATGCCAAGTCAAAATTGCATTCTGAATCTAAATATAACCTAATAAACTTTACCCTAACCCCTAAATATTTCCAAATCAGGGTATATATTTGCCACATCATGGTGGTAAAATTCATTTGTGATGCAAATGAAGGTTATATTTAGATTCAGAATGCAATTTTGGGTATATATTTGCACATTAGGGGGTTGAGGGTATGTACTCTGTTAATATATAGGTTCTAAACAGTCAGGACAAACACCATGTATAAAAAATTTATAGGCCCAAATTTCAAAAACACAGCCATTTATCAGAAGCATGGCTTTTTTCTTATTTTTTTTGTAAAGTTGGAAAAAGAAGGGGAAAAAATAGGAAAGAACTGAGAATAAAGTTATCTCCCCTTCAATAAAATATTAACTAGGATTATTATGCATATTATAAAGAGAGAATTGCTTTCTCAACATGTCTCCTTATGAACAGTACTGGTTGCAAATTTATACCAAAATACCTTCCCATGACATACTTTAGGCTGTAGACCTATCCCTGAAAGTTTCATTTTCCTAACCTCTTTCCATGATAGCAAAAAGTAGCTAAACTAGAATTTTACAATTAGATCTGCTTGAATGAAGCACAACAAAACTGTTTTCAGCTTCATAACTTTGCTCAATCCCAATTTATGAGGTTTCAAAGATCCAAAAATGCATTTCCTAAATTTAGAAAAAATGTATTGATTTGGCTTAAAATTCTACTCAAACAACAGGAATTGTATTTTAAGAACTAAAAAAAACTGGTAACTGAAAATAATGGTAAAATGGGAACTCCTATGTTAGATGCACTCTATTATATACTGCAATTGAATCCAGTCACAAAAAACCTGCTGTCTGATCCTTTATAAACAAGCATTCAGGGGTCTCTCACTCTAGGAACTATGTTTAAACTGATGTTTTTAAATGTAAAAACAGAAATTCTAAATGTTGAAAAGTCATGCACCAAGATTTTTCAGGTAAAACAGGGAAAAAGTTTACCTTTTTAACTACTAAAATTAGTAAGCTAATCAATAGAAAACAAAGAACATGGAAATGTTACAGAAAAATAGGACCACAGAAAATTATCTAGTCTTCAAATCCTTTTGTAATCAAACAACAAACCAAATAAAGGTGTTGAAGAGAAGGTTTGAGGAAAAACTGGCAGAGGAAATTAACGTTAACCCTAAATCTTTCTGGCATTACGCCACTCAAAAATGTAGCAGTAGATGCACAATCCCAGATATCCTGCATGATAGTAAATCAGTTGCTGATACTGAACTGGAAGTTGAAATTTTCAATCAATATTTCTCTTGTTTTTTTTTGTCCAACCCCAGTATTGTACATCCTACACCTCCCTTATATGATGTATCACATAATATGGAACCAATTCTGATCACAGATACTTATGTTCTAAAGGAACTGTCATCCCTCAAACTGAACAAATCTGCTGGCCCAGACAGCATTCACCCACATATCCTACATAAATGTCATACAGTTTTGTGTCAACCTCTTTCCCTGCTGTTCAAATTATCATTAAATCTTTCTAGACTACCTCAGGATTGGAAAACTACACATATTATTCCTAGTTTTAAAAAAGGTAGAAAGGACCTTGCTGAAAATTATTAACCCATCAGCATGACATCAGCAGTTGGTTAACACCTTGAAGCAAATAATGTTTTACACAGTTTACAACATGGCTTTTGTTCTAGAAGATCTGTTGACACCAATCTCCTTGAATCATATGATCACATCACCAAGTTGCTTGATATTGGGGTTCCTGCTGACATGATTCTGCTTGACTTTTCTAAAACCTTTGACAAAGTGTGTCACAATCAACTTGCAATTAAATTGCACACAGTTAAGCTTGAAGAGAAATCCCTGCTCTGGATCCTTGATTTTCTTTACTCATGAAACCAACATGTTCAGTTGTTTGATGAATCTGGAGATTGTATTCTTTCTACCTCAATGTGTGTTCTGAGTGGAGTTCCTCAGGGAAGTGTCTTGGGTCCTACATTATTTAATATTTTCATCAATGATGCTCCTTCCATTATCAGTGGTAATTCAACTCTTTTTGCAGATGACCTGAAGCTTCTTGGACCAGCTTTGTCCTGTGAAAATCATACCCTGCTACAAAATAATCTATATCTGCTGGGTCACTGGACTGAGGCCTGGCTTCTTGAATTCAATGTTGCCAAGTGCCATATCATTCACTTTGGCAAACAGAATCCATGTCACTCTTATTTTTTCTTAGGTCACCCACTCTCCTCTGTTAATAATGAGCAAGATCTTGGTGTCAATATTGACAATGAATTAAAATTCAGCACACATGCTAAGAGATCTGCTGCTGGGGCTAGTTCAACCTTGGGCTTGATTAAGCATACCATCTCCACTTGTTCCTCTAAAGTCATCAGTCTTCTTTATAAGGGACTTGTGCATCCTAAGCTTGAAGTTGGAATGTCACTTGCCTCTCCATATTTTAAAAAAGACATAAAAGTTCTTGAAGATGTCCAGAGACATGCCACTGAAGTGATATTTGGCATACAAGAGCTTTCCTATCCTGTAAGACTATCAAAGTTGTATCTCCCTACACTTGTATACAGGAGAAATAGAGGGGATGCCATTTTAGCCTTTAAGTCATTGAGGGCTAATATTCTCCCAGCATTATTCCCTACTGTTAGCACCAATTCAAGAACTAGAGATCATCAACTGAAACTTGTCAAGCAGTCTACAACATCTAGAATCCATACTCATTTCTTCTCAACACATATTGTCAACAACTGGAACAAATTATCGAATGAAACTGTTACTGCTGAATCTGTTGATGTTTTTAAATGACGGCTAGATGCTGAGTGGTCCTCCAAAGAGTGTAAATTCAATGGGGATGCTATTGAAGATGGAGCAGCACCTGGTCACCAGTGATTCTTGCATACAATTAGTCATCATTCCAGAGCTCTACAAGGAGAAATCCTTAGATTGCTCCTAGATGCAATTTAAGCTAAATTTTTGTTATTTATATTATTGACTTACAAATAAAGTAAACATACAACTTGATGCCTTTTTTATGCTCTTTCCAAATATAATCATTTTTGTCAGAAATGAATTTACCCCCACCCCTATATATATACCAATACAGGGTATATATTTGCACATTAGGGGGGTGGGGGTAAATTTTATTTCTGATGTAAATGTGAGGTAAGTTTAAACTTTCCCCCATCCCCCTAATGTGCAAATATATACCCTGAATTGGTATATATAGGGGTGGGGGGTAAAATTCATTTCTGACAAAAATGATTATTATATTTGGAAAGAGCACAAAAAAAGACATTGAGTGGTATGTTTACTTTATTTGTAAGTCAATAATATGAATAACAAAAAATTTACCAGTTTCAATAGGTATATAGAACTGTAAAGTAGGCAAATTTCTAAGACTTAGAAATCAGAAGAGGGTTAAAATGGAAGCTTGGCAATACCTTCCCAGAGTATGTTTTGGTCCAGGATTCATTACTTCAAGTTTTATTATCCTAGCCTAACCCCTTTCCAAGATAGCAAAAAGCAGCAAAACTAGAATTTTACTGATCTATTTTGCAAGGTTTCACTTTTATAACATAAAAATTTAATAGGTTGGGGCCCTCTAGAAGGAGGAGTGGCACTAGGCACTTCAAAATACCTTCCCAGGACAAACTTTGGTAAATTTGCAGAGGGCCATGTAATTTAGCTAAGATAAAAGTAAAAACGTTTTTTGTTACCTTTTATATGCATTTTCATAATTCAGGTATTGCTTCTGGGGCTAATTGCATCTAGAACCCTTAAAGGGGCCCCAAAGCTAATTTTATATGAGTAATGAGACCATAAAATAAGCATCAAATCCTGTTTTCACTTTCATCATAGCTAAATTATATGACCCACTGCAAATTTACCTACTCCCACCCCTCTAATGTGCAAATATACACCCTGAATTGTTAACAGCAGTTTTGAATTGCAAAATTCAGCATTATTTTTGTCAATGGCATTTGTAAAACTTGAAACAGTAGGAAAACAGTTTATATTTGAGTTGCCTAATAAATGAGGTTTGAATTGATATATATATATATATAATATAATATATATATATATATATATATATATATATATATATATATATATATATATATATATATATATATAGGCTAATTATTTTAGGAATATTACTCTTGAACAACTAATTTATAAACTAGTGATATGTTGTTAACAACTTTTCAATTAAATACTGTGTTGATAACTTCTTAGCATGGTTACAAAAGTGAAATACCTTTAGGACCTCTTTAAGGGCTCAAAATGCAACTAGCCCCAGAAGAATTTCTTGAATTACAAAAGAGCATAAGAAAGACATCAAATTATGTTTTCATGTTTGTTATGTGGCCCACTGCAAATTACCCATACTTTAGTCTTGTGACCAATCCCTGAAAGTTTCACTGGTAAAATTCTACTTAAGCTACTTTTGGCTTCTTCTTAGGCTATTTTGGAAAGGGGTTAGGTTAGGAAAATAAAACTTTCATAGATGGTTCTACAGGCTTAAGTATGCCCCAGGAAGATATTTTGAAGTACCTACCTCTACTCTTCCCTCTAGAGGGTCCTGGCTTTTAATGACCTCTAAAAACTGAGTGTTATGAAAGTTTTGCACAAGGAAAGCTTCCTGGGGACTGGAAGAAGGGAATAGTCATCCCAATTCACAAGAAGGGTAGCAAAACTTCTGCAGCAAACTACAGACCTATCAGCCTTACATGTGTGGCATGCAAGGTCATGGAGAGAATCATAAACAAGCGTATCATTAACCATCTTGAGGCCAACTCACTTATCAGCAGTAGTCAGCATGGTTTTCGCTCAAAGAGATCGGTGGACACAAACCTTCTTGAGTCATATAGTCTTGTAACTGACCTACTAGAGAGAGGATTACCTGTGGATATAATATTGTTAGACTTAGCCAAAGCATTTGACAAGGTTTGTCACCGATACCTCATTCACAGGCTACTTACTCTATCTGTTAGTCCACAAGTGGTCAGTTGGACAGAGGACTTTCTGAGGGACAGAACACAGCAAGTGAAAGTGATAACTGGACCAAACAGCCATGTCCTTTCTGACGAAATCAAAGTCACTAGTGGGGTTCCCCAGGGCAGCGTCCTGGGCCCCACCCTGTTTAACATCTACATAAATGAGCTACCCCTCATCACCAGCAACAAAACCACCCTATATGCGGATGATTCGAAACTCATAGGTCCTGCCAACACCTCTTCTTCCATCCAATCCCTCCAAACTGATCTCAACCACATGTGCTCCTGGGTCAAAAGATGGCTGCTGGAATTCAATGCAGAAAAATGCAAGGTCATACACTTCGGACACAAAAACCCCAAACATCAGTACCTCATGACCCAAAATTCTGGAAGTCACCACAAAATTGAGCCTGTCCAGGAGGAGAGTGACCTTGGCGTCATCGTTGACTCCCAGTTGAAATTCAGCTCCCACTCACAGAAAATCTCAGCCAATGCTAGTAGAGCCCTAGGCATCATCAAACACAGCATCACCAGTAGGAGTAAACACGTAATCACCAAACTCTATAAAGGATTAGTAAGACCTAGACTGGAGGTGGGGATGATACTGGCCACCCCTCGATTCAAAAAGGACAAGGCAGTTCTTGAGCAAATCCAACGAAGGGCCACTAAGATGATTGTCGGCATGGAAAACAAGACATACAGTGAACGGCTGAAGGAACTCAACCTCCCCTCCTTAGTATATAGACGGAAACGGGGAGACATGATCCAGGCGCACAAACTCCTCTCAACCAATTGAGAAAATGAGATCCTGGAGATCAACACCTCCCACAAAACACGAGGACACCTTAGACAAATCCGCAAACATCACGCTACAACTGGAGCAAGATGCAATTTCTTCTCGAATCGGATTGAGAACCTCTGGAATAACCTCAAGGAGGACACTGTGGCTGCTGAATCAACAGATGCTTTCAAACGCCATCTGGATGCTGAGTGGAAAGATACACCATGGAAGTTTGACTGGGAAGCACCAGAATCTTCCACCAGAACTTAACCAACTACAACAGTCATCATAAGGAGTGATTCAACAGGATCGAAAGTCCTTATTTCACTCCAAGCTGTGATTTAAGGTAATTTAAGGTATAAAAGTGAAATTATACTTTAGCCATACTAGGTTATTGGGTAAAATTCTACTTTAGCTGCTTTGGGCTATCTTGGAAAGGGGCTAGGTTAGGAAAATGAAACTTTCAGGGATGGGTTTACAGGCTAATGTATGTCCTGGGAAGGTATTTTGAAGTACCTATCTTTACTCCTTCTCTCTCTAGAGGGTCCTGACCTTTGATAACCTTTAAAAATCCATGTGCTATAAAAGTGAAACCTTGCAAAATAGTTCTGCTTAAATGAAGCACAACAAAATTGTTTTTCAGCTTCACAACTTTGCTCAATCCCAATTTATAGGGTTTTAAAGATATGCCAATACATTTCCTAAATTTTGAAAAAAAAAACAACAAAGGTATTTTATATGAATTATGAAAGAGCATAAAAAAGTGTCAAATGATGTTTTCACTTTCATTGTAGCTAAATTATATGGCCCACTGCAAATTTACCTTGAACTTTACCCCCTCCTAACCCCTAGTATACAAATATATACCCTGAATTGTCAACATCATTTGAAAACCTTGAAATGGTAGGACAATGGTTTGAATTGAATATCAAGTATTTTATAGGTTAGGTTATAACTTCTTTGTGTGGTTCACAGTTTATATAATTATCCAGTAAGCTTATTGCAGATCATTTCTGGTCTTTGTTCTCTGTGCAAACAAAAAGCTCCTCCCACTTCTTTGTGCAGTTATGGATCAGTGTGTTTGCATCAATCAATGAGAGATGGTTACAAAGTGCATTATTTGTAATAGTGGGTTTCCACTTGTTTCGTGTCTGACTAGTCTACCAATGAAAAGATCTGATGCCGCTTATGTTTCTATGTTCTCTGGAGCACTTGCACCCCCATCCGGGTTTTTATAATGGGTGAGATAGGGAATGATCACACTGGATAATTACATAAACTGTGGTGTGGTTACAAAAATGATTTACCTTTGGCGCCCCTTTAAGGGCTCAAAATATAATTTGCAACAGAAGCAATTATTGTATTACAAAAGAGCATAAAAGAAGGAGTAAATTTTTACCAAGTCATATTCAGGGTATATATTTGCAAATTAGGGGGGTGAGGGTAAATTTTATTTCTGATGTAAATGAGAGGTAAGATTAAACTCCCCCTCCCTAATATGCAAATATATACCCTGAATTGGTATATATAGGGGTGGGGGCTTATATTCATTTCCAACCAAAATTATTATTATACTCATTAAGAGCATAAAAAAGGCATTAAGTGGTATATTCACTTTATTTGTAAGTCAATAATATGATTTGGTAAAAATTTACCAAAGAAGGCATCAAATAATGCTTTCACTTTTACCCTGGCTAAATTATAGTGCCACCTAGAAACTTACCCATCAAATAAGGAACCAAATGGTACTACTCTATTTGTTTTGAAGTGTTTTCTTCACAACAGCCAAACTCATCCAGTGGTACCACTAGCTTACTTAAAAAGTTCTAAGGTTGTATTATTTTTTACATTCTCTGTGGGGAATTTGTTTCAATGTTCTAAAGAGCATAGCCTGTAGCATGTTCTATACTAATGAGTAATTCTAGCCTAATAGATGGTAAAATTCCAGACAAGATGATTTTTGCTATCATGGAAAGTGGTTAGGATTGGAAAAATAAAACTTTCAGTGATGAATCCGGCTAAAAATACTCTCAGAAGATATTATGTTAAACCTACTATATTAAACCTCTTTTGCCTACTTGACAGGTCTTAGACAATTGTAATTTAGACAAAACAAACACTACAGCTTAGTTTTCAGTTTTCTTTTCTCTGGTTTTGATTCTGAAAATGAAATTTGTCATTTGAGTAAATTTTAAGCCATATTAGGTTATTTGGTAAAACTCTACTTTAGCAGCTTTTGGCTATCCTGGAAAGGGGTTAGGTTAGGAAAATAAACTTTCAGGGATAGGTTTACAGGCTAAAGCCCTGGGAAGGTATTTTGAAGTACCTATCTCTCCTCCATCTCTCTCTAGAGGGTCTTGACCTTGATGACCTTTAAAAATCTATGTGTCATACAAGTGAAACCTTGCAAAACAGATCTTCTGCTTAAATGAAGTACAACACAATTGTTTTCAGCTTCACAACTTTGCTCAATCCCAATTTATAGGGTTTTAAAGATATGCCAATACATTTCCTAAATTATGAAAAAAACATTGATATGCCTTAAAATTTTACTCAAAAAACAGGAACTGCATTTTAAAACTAAAGCCAGAGAAAAATTAACTGATAACAAAGTTAAGGTAAAATTCATGAAGGAATTTGGGTTGTTGACAAAATTCCAATAGGTATAGACCTATCATGTAGGCACATTTGAGGACCCTCAAGAGGGAGGACTGGAGGTAGGTTCTCCAAACTATCTTCCCTGGACATACTTTTCTTGTAGACCCATCCCTGAAAGTTTCATTTTCCTAACCTGACCTCTTTCCAAAATAGCCAAAAACAATTATTCGTCATAGCACATTTAACTTTTCTAATTTCTGAGCTTCTTTTCCATCAAGCTTGCAAACTGTCAAGAAAAATTTAAAAGCATAATTTCTTACGATTTGTCGATGCCACAAGGAGAATCTTCTATTTAATGAGAAGAATTGAAGGAAGGAAACGAATTATTTACTGAAGAAGAGAACTGTAGACATAGAGCAATGCAGCTCGTTCCTTTTTTTTTTTATCAAAAGTGGGATTTCATTCCAGTCGGTAATTTCGCATATATTTAAATTACAAACATATGACTGTGTTCTTGAAGCATCAAGGTAAAACACACTGGTCGACTTTACTCCAGTGTAATATTAGATAAAATTATATATGACGCTTATTTTTGTAATCTTCAAAAAGTCGCTCGTTCAGCCAGTTTTCATGTTCAGGAATACATATAGTCTAGAGACTAAAGGTTAACCTAGGCTAATTAGCCTAGGCCAATTGATGAGAATCCAGATAATACCATTACATTCTCTGTTAAATGCTTTGGTAAATTCTAGGAAAGCTACTTTTTGCTATCTTGGAAAATTGTTAGTTTAGGAAAATGAAATCTTCAAGGATTAATCTACAGACTGAAGTAGGCTATGTCCTGGGAATATATTTTGAAGTAGACTACCTATCTTCACTCCTCCCTCTCCAGAGGGCACTAACCTTTTGTGACCTTTAATAATCATTGTTTTATAAGAGTGAGACCTGGTAAAATAGATCTTCTGCTTAAATGAAGTACAAGAAAAGTATTTTCAGCTTCACAATGTTGCTAAATCCCAATTTACAAGGTTTCAAAGATCTGCAAATACATCTACTAAATTTAGATAGCCAGTAAAATTTCACTTAGCTGCTTTTGGCTGTATTGGAAAGGGGTTAGTTTAGGAAACTTACAGGGATGGGTCTACAGGCTAAAGTATGTCCCAGGAAGGTATTTTGAAGTTCCTACCTCCACTCCTTCTCCCTCTAGAGGGTCCTGAAATTTGCCTTCATGACAGGCCTAGTTCTGAAAATGCAATTCCTTTTATTTGAGTAAAATTTTAAGCCATATCAATGTTTTTTTTCAAAATTTAGGAAATTAATTTGCATATCTTTAAAACCTTATAAATTGGGATTGAGCAAAGCTGTGAAGCTAAAAACAATTTTGTAGTACTTCATTTAAACAAAAGATCTATTTTGCAAGCAAAGCCATACCCAGAGAGGGGGGGGGGAGGGGTTGAACCCCCCCTGAAATGTTTGTCTGACTTGTAAAAATGTAACAAAAATGGATATAAATGGCCCCAGCCATTTAAAAATTTGCCTCTCAATTACTTTGGACTATCTTTCTTGACTTTTCTCTGTCCTACAGTTACCCAGCGTCTTGATGCAACCTATACAACCTATTGTAAAATACTTGATAACTTCAATTCAAAATCAACTGACTCGGTCATTGAATTGAATTGAAGTTATCAAGTATTTTACAATAGGTTGCATCAAGACGCTGGGTAACTGTAGGACAGAGAAAAGTCAAGACAGATAGTCCAAAGTAATTGAGAGGCAAATGTTTAAATGGCTTTTTTTTGTGTAAAACATTTTTAAGATGTTTTCAGAGGCAAATGTTTTAAGTTTTTTTTGTGTAAAACCACCTCTGAAATTTTTTTTTAGTAAAACCCATCCAAATAAAAATCCTGGGTACAGCCTTGTTTACAAGGTTTCATTTTTATGACACACAGAGTTTTAAAGGTCAGGACCCTCTAGAGAGAGAAGGAGTAGAGATAGGTACTTCAAAATACCTTCCCAGGGCATACTTTAGCCTGTAGACCCATACCTGAAAGTTCATTTTCCTAACCTAACCCCTTTCCAAGATAGCCAAAAGCAGCTAAAGTAGAATTTTACCAAATAACCTAATATGGCTAAATATTTTACTCAAATGATATAAATTTCAAGAAGTTATAACCTAACCTACAAAATGGTTGATTTTCAATTCAAACTGTTTTCCTACCATTTCAAGTTTTTCAAATACTGTTGACAAAAATAGTACTGAATTCTGCAATTCAAATCTTTTCTGTTGACAATTCAGGGTATATATTTGTATATTAGCCTAGGGATTGGGAGGGGGTAAAGTTCAAGGTAAATTTGCAGTGGACCATATAATTTAGCTAGGATGAAAGTGAAAACATCATTTGATGCTTTTTTTATGCTCTTTCATAATTCATATAAAATACCTTTGGGGCCCCTTTAAGGGCTCAAGATACAATTTGCAACAGAAGTAATTATTGTTGTATGAAAGAGTATAAAAAAAAGCATCAAATGATGTTTTCACTTTCATCCTAGCTAAATTATAGTGCCACCTAGAAATTTACCATTTTATGATATTTTACAATACAGTGGTTATGTTTATGACAATGCAACCCTTTTCCCTGATGTCTCACATATCCTTAGGTTGCTCTAAGCTGAAATTCAAGGTAATAGGCCCAGGAACATCAAATACATGAGATGGCTCATTATCCCAAAGATGATTATTGTATTAAAAAATAGCTTAAAGTAAGGAATCAAATGGTACCACTAATTTTATTTTATTGTGTTTCCTTCAGAAAAGCCACTCTCATCCAGTGGCATCAAACTAACTACAGTCAATAATATCTATTACAATTAACCCTTGTTATTTTTGGCATTCATCAAGGAATTGCAATTATTTCAATTTGTTCCAAAGTGATTATTGTAACTTATTGTAAATATTATTTTCCCATTATGCTTTATCATTCCCAAAGGTTGCTTCATTCTACCCCCTGCAATATCTTTGGTTTAGATTAATGGTTTAATGGAAACCCAAGCAAGCACCTACAACAACAAACATATATAAACAATCAAGCAATTGTAAGCATGGCACTAATCATATATAACCAAGCAAGAAATTATAAGCACAGGCAGTGCACTTAATAAGCAGGGCATCAAGCATAGCATGTCAATATTCTTCATCCTCCTTCTTTTGATAACTTCAAAGGTTGAGCCTGGTGGGTGGCTTTGTGATTCAACCAGAATGCGTGGTGTCACATAGTGGCTGTCTTGGTCATTGGGTTAGGTGTAGAGGGAATTGTGGAGGAAACTCTGCCATGGCAGCATCTGCTATTGGGGTATTAAATCTTTTGGTGGGTGGTGTTGCAACACAAGGTGGTGTTGGGAACTTTGTGGGACTTGACAGGGCATTATGTGGATGTTTGATTCCTATTTGGGTTCAAGGAGATGCATGGGGTTGGTCTCCAGGCATGCTGGGTTCCAGGGACATTGCTTCAAAATGCAGCTTGGTGGGCATACCTTGGTTTTCTCTCTCTGATCTGTTGCCTTTGTTGTCTGTAGATCTTTCCATTTTCTGTTTGAAGAATGTAGGATTGTGGTGCATATACATACTTTTCCAGTATCAGTGCTTTCTGCCACCTAGCATTGGGGTCAAGCATTACCCTGACAGTCTGATCCTTGAGCAGTGGTTTTAGGTCCTTTGAGTGTCTATTATACAATTCACTTTGTAGTTTCTGTTGTCTTTCTCTGGCTTGTTGGAAAGATGAAGGTGGAATGACCTTGGAATCTAAGTGTTTGGGAAGAACTGGTAAGATGGATCTGAGTTGTTGGCTCATCAGCAACTGTGCTGGTGAGGCTAGCCCATCAACTGGCATGTTATGGTACTCCAGCATGGCCAAGTATGGATCAGACTGGTGTTCTACAGCCTTTGGACATGATCCGTTTTGCCATCTGTACTGCTTTTTTGCTGAATCCATTTGATTGTGGATAGTTTGGGCTTGATGTTTTGTGGTCAATGCTCTATTTGTCTACAAATTTTCTGAATTCCTTTGACAAAAACTGTTGTCTGTTGTCCTGTTGTCTGAGGTCAGTATTTTTGGGATTCCATGTCTGGCAAAGTGGGCCTTCAGTTTGGTGATCACTTGCTGTGATGGGCTAGTTGTTAACTTATTGACTTTGATGAACCTGCTGTAATAGTCAGCAGTGACTAAATACTGAGAACCCATGAATTCAAAAATATCAATTCTGACATGTTTGTATTGATGGGTGGGGATTTTGGATGTTATCATACTCTCTTTGGCTTGGTTTTGTGCCATAGTACCACAAGTATTGCAGCTGCCAATCATGTTCTCAATATTTTTTGTAATGTTTGGCCAGAACACTACCATCTTGGCTCATTCTTTGGTTTTGACCATTCCTAAACAGGAAGTGTGTAGTTGGCTTAAAATGTCATTCTGAAGTGTTTCTGGGACTATGATTTTGTTGCCCATCAGAATCACACCATCCATGTATGTTAGTTCATCTCTGTGATTCCAAAATTTGAGTATTGCAGTTTTGCATTCATGGCAATGATTGGGCCATCCCTCAGCAATGGTCTTCACCAACACTTGTAGGTTTGGGTCTATCCTTGTTTGCTCTATGATTTGTTTGATCTTGTTGTTGCAAATCAGGAAAGATTTGAGAAAACTCAGTACTGCAAATTCAGGGTCATTCTGTGTGTCTGGATCTGTTTCAGGCAAGTGTAATCTGGAAAGGGCTGTCTGCAACCGGAATGTCAGAGCCAGGGTGATATATGACTTGTATGTTGTAGTTTTGAACCTCAATCATCATTCTTTGAAGTTGCAGTGGAGCCTTGGATATTGGCTTCTTAAGTATGGACTCGAGAGGCTTGTGGTTTGTGGTTATGGTGGCTGTCCTACCATATATATATTTGCAAAAATGTTTGCAAGTGTATGTTATGGCTAGCATTCCTTTCTTAATCTTTGAATACCATTTTTCTGCTCCACTGAGGGAGTGGGATCCAAAGGCAAATGTTTTGCTGTCAGTGACTAGTTGGGCTCCTAACCCATGTTGAGAGGCATCTACTATGACTTCCACATTTCTGCTCTTATGGTCAAAGTATGAGAGGTTCTTGCAGATTGAGGCTTGGATTTGCTTCCTTGCATTCTCATGCTGGGTTGTCCAGTTGTCATGTAGGGTGGGTTATCCATGTAGGGTGTATAATGTCATTGCTGCTGGTAGTCTTGGTCCTAATATGATGTATTGCATTATTCATTTCCTGGATTGAAAATGGGCTGGTTATATACTTGGAACTTGGGTGAGGATGGCAACTTGGGTTCATAGGAATTGGGGAGGTTTTGCTGCAATTATCTGATGTTAGCTTATTAACAAAAAGAGTGACAAATAGCTTAGCTTTTTCATTATCATTGTCATAATGGGTATTATTATGTAAAAGCTCATACAGGAGTGGGTTGGGGGAAGTCTTTTCCCACAGATGTGGCTTATGACTTTATGTATAGTTGGCTCATGTGTTTCTCTGGATAGATTATTTGCAAAATTATTCCAGTAGTTATATTTAGCATTTATTATAGTACTTTTTAGATTAGATTCTGCTTGTAATTTTCTTAAATATGTAGTGGGTGATGGTTTTTTTTAGGAATGTTCTCCTAGCTGCCTTTTTTGTTTTCCAATTATTTTGGCACTCATTCGTCCACCATGCTTTGGGAATGTGTTTGGGGAAAGTTTTTCTGGGTGTTGTCCTGGGGAGAGCATGATTAGCTGTATTTATTAGTAAAGATGTCAAAACTTCAACATGTGTGTCCGCTGTTGCATTTGAAATGCATGAATTTTGGGTGAAACTTGTAATTTCATCATTTAGCTTATTTTGGAACATAGGCCAATTTGCTTTAGTGTTGATATATTTGGAGGTATGTGATAGGGTTTCAGCAGGTTCGTTTAGGGAGCAAACTATGGCAAAGTGGTCAGTACATAGACTATCAATTTTATTTATATAAATTTTATTCAAAATATTTAAAGACACAATTTGTAGGTCAATTGTAGAGAAACTGCCACTTTTGGGGTTGAAATATGTATTCAGGTTTGGAGGGGTAGCAACAGCTAGTTCATTATTATTTGAAATAATACATTCAATGAACTTACCAGCTTTATTTGCTGGTTTATTCCCCCACAAAAGGCTTTGGGCATTAAAGTCTCCACAAATAATGATATTTTTCAACATATTAGACTTATTTATATAGCTGAAGAAATCCATGGCATCTGTAGTTTGGCCATTAGGGTTATAAAAGCTTAATATGTAAGTTTTTGTATTATTCAGCCAAACACTGATACCAATTGCATCAACATCATTTACAAAATCTGGAAAGTTGATGCCACAGAATTTTATATTATTTTTAACTATTAAAGCTACTCCACCTCCTTTTCTCTCTCATGTTCTATCCTTTCTCAGGATAGTGTATCCCAGAGACTTAATTTTTTGATTTTGGGTTAAATGAGTTTCCTGGAGGCAAGCAATACTGATGGAATTATTATTCATAAAAGATATTAATTCATTGAACTTATTTTCTGTAAGTGACCTTACGTTCCACTGGAGTATTGATATGTGTTGTGTTGTTGATTTATTTTTCATATGACTGTGTATCAATGTTCAGCTTTGTTAATAGTAAAGCAAGATCTTTTTTTGCTTGAATGAGCATATGATTAGGGATGTAGATTTTTGCCAATTCATCAATGATTTTTGTTTTCTGTTGTTGTATATTCATGGCCTGAACTGCATTGCAGGTTAGAATGAATAAGCATATATTTGGGGTTTGTATGTTTGGTTGTGCATCCAGTTTGTCAGTTAAGGGATTAATTTCTGGTTGTGTTTCTGATTTGTTTCTTGTTGGGAGGGGGTGCCAGGCCGACCTCATCTCAATAGGGAAGGAGGCTTGTTGGCTTGATGATTCTTTCTGATAGAGATGTGAGCTAGGGGGCTTAAAGGATGGTATTTTGTAAGGAGTACTTGATGCATTGGGAGTGTTTGACTTAGGAGTTTTATTTGATTTCAATATGGGTTTTATTTGGTGTGATTGGGCAGCATTTGCTTCCATAGCTGCAAAAGGGTATGGAATGGCCTTCTCTGTTGTTATTTGGAGTGTTAGTGCTCTTTTCTTATTTGCAGGGCATTGTGATTTATTGGTGGATTCATGTGGGCCTTTACAATTGATACATGTAGGCTGAGTGTTGTTGAAAGTTGTCAACTCTTTAGGATGGGATTCTTTACAATTAGTACAGGCTAGGAGAATTTCATTGCATTTATTTGTTGTGTGTCTCAGTTTCAGACACTTCTGACACTGGATAGGCTTTGGCTTGTATTCCTTGTGCGGTTTGATTTGCCCAAATAGGAATAACTTTTCTGGGATATAAATTTTTTCTTTCAGTGTAAATAAGAAAGATCTACTAGTTTTTAATCCATTAGAGTTGGGTTTACCCAGTTGAGTGACATCTTCTACAAGGATTGCGTTACCAGCCCTATCTGAGAGCCCTTCTTTTAACTCCTGAATTGGTATTTCTAGGGGAACATTATATATTACTATTTTTGTTGGAGATTGTTTTGGGTTCCATTTAGATGAATTAATTGGGGTATTCAGAAGAGATTTTAGATTAAGTATTATATCTGCTGATTTCTGATCTTGGACAGCTATTAGCGAAGATCCATCACAGTGAATGTTAAGAGAAAACATTGATTTTAACATTTTGAAAATTGCAACCCTTATTGTAGTAATCTTTCTTATTTCAAAGGTGGTATTAGGAGTAATTTTGAGGTAAATGCCTAAGTTTTGGGAAGGAGAAACTTGGACAGGGGGAGGGGAAATACTTTTGATTGGGGATGTTTTTTCATTTTTTTGGAGCTCCTAGAAAGGACCTCTTGAAATCCATTATCATCTATGGTGACATTAGCTCCAACACTGATCATTGTCCTATTCTCAGAATTTGAGCTTTCATGTGAGCTTTGTGAAAGAGAGCTTGACCAGCCAGGCTTGACCAGCAAAAATGGAAAAATTTCATTAGTATTTGGGGTGGGATCCGGGGGGACTTTTTTTTTAGGGGGAGTTCTTTCCATCTTTCAGTAGATCTTTCGACCCAAGGAGTTCAAATATAAGGTGATAGATGTCGATTTCTATGCTCTGTGTGCAGGTATAGTTGGCTAGGCTCTTGGCTGATAGTGAGATTTTGTGGTGTTTGAAGCATTTTAACAGTTTACAAAGCAAGGTATGTTGTGCAGACGTCAGCATATTACATTCAAATAGGCAATGGTCAATTGTTTCATTATTCATATTAAAATACCGGCAAAGAGGGGACAGGGGAATTGAACCACTTGAATTAGGAAACTTATACGAGAATGCAAGAAAATTTAGTCCATTTGTTCCAGAACGAATTCTATGATAAATTTTAGAAAAATACTTATTGGGAAAGGGGGAAAGGATAGAATTATTCTTATTAAAATTAGTATCTGATAGTCTCCATCGGTAAATATCTCTAATGGGGATTGGTCTCCCACTTGGCTGGTCAATATTTATAGCATTTTTTGCTATTTCATCAACCTGATGATTACCACTTATACCAGAATAGCTAGGAATATACTGAAAATAAGTTCTTATGCCACTTGAAGCAAGATTATCTATAATACTGAGACAATGATAAGTGTCAATGTCCAACTTATACTGTGGAGCTGAGGCCAGCAAATCAAGGCTTGATAAAGAGTCGGAATATACTATAATATTATTTGAATTAGCAATCAAAGGTTGGTTTTCCATAAGGTGCTCTAATGCCATGATTATGGCATTTAACTCAGCAGACATTATAGATACATTATTATATAATCTCTCGCCCATTGCAATTTTCAGGTGAGGAAGGAAAGCACCACTTGCTACCTTCTCAATCATTTTTGACCCATCAACAAATATTTGGAAGTGGTTTTTATAAGTAATTGTATTAAGTTCAGCAAATTTTTTCTGGACAAAAGCAATGAGGGTTAAATCTTTATTCCACTTTGAGAAATCAGTATTTATTATGGGGATTGACCAGTTCCATGGAGGGGATTGGGGGAAAGTAGGTGCAATAGACTTTGCGGGTACAGGGAATTTCTTCTGAATATTGGCATACTCATCTGCAATGCCTCTAAGCATGGCTGGATTTCTTAACCAATTATGTAGGGTGTGTGAGCTATTTGATTCAATTTTTGTACAATGTTTTATCAAAAGAAATCTACCTCTCTCCCTTATTGTTGTTAATCCACTCTCCATGAGCAGAAACTTGGTGCTTGTAGGTTTCCTAAGACCAAGTATGAGACATTATATCATTTTGTATTGTTTCAATTTTTTGCATCTGGGTCTTTGCAAATGCACCATAGACGATGAGCCCATAGTCAATATGGGGTCTTATATGTGATTTATAAAACTGGAGTAAGGTTTTCTCCTTACATCCCCAGGGTGTGGAAAGAAGTCTTTTTAGTATAATTGTTTTTCTATAGCATTTTTTTATTGTGTTTGAAATGTGGAGGTGGAAATTAAGTTTTTGGTCGATCATGAGACCTAGGTAATTAATATGATTATCTTCTGGAATAGTTGTTCCATTTAGAGTTAGTCTTGCATTAACATGATTTCGCTTTTGGTGAAATTTGACTATTTTTACTTGGTAGGTGCAATGGGTAGATCTGAATGTTGAGAGAATTTTTCAAATTGGAAAAGTGACTTTTGCAGCTTTGACTGTGCAATCTCAAAGGTATTGCCAGATGACCATAGTACCAGATCATCAGCATATTGTAGATTCGTGTGGGGAGGTTCATGTCCCAGAGATATAGGGCAAAGAGGAGGCAGGTGAGGACTGCTCCTTGAGGAAGGCCTTTGGTTATTGTCTTTTTGGGTGAAGAGGCTGAACCTACACAAACAATGAAACTTCGCAATTCTATGAAAGATTTTATAAAAGTTACTAGCTTGGGGGGTAGTCCAAGGTTTGCAAGTTTAATTAAAAGGGTTTGGTGGTTCACATTGTCATATGCCCCTTCAAAATCTAGGAAAGCTGCAACTAGGACGTTATTTTTTGAGAATGATTCATTTATCGCATTTGTTAACAATATGAAAGCATCTGTTGAGGAATGGTGTTTCCTGAAGCCAGTTTGAGTGTGAGGGATCATATTATTTTTTTCAACAAACCAGAGGAGTCGGTAATATATCATTTTCTCCATTATTTTCCCCATCACAGGAGTAATCATTATGGGCCTATAAGACTCAGGGTTATTTTTGGGTTTATTTTTCTTTAGGATTGGTAGGTGGGACGAACATTTCAAGATATTGGGGAACATAGATGAAGCCCAAGCATGATTATAACAGTTTAGAAGTTCCTGTTTATATGAAGGGGTGAGATTCTTTATCCATGTAGGGTGTATATTGTCATAGCTGCCGCTAGTCTTGGTCCTAATATGGTGTATTGCATTACTCATTTCCTGGATTGAAAATAGGCTGGTTATATACTCGGATCATGGGCGAGGTTGGTAACTTGGGTTCATAGGAATTGGGGGCATTTTGCTAGAATTATTTGATGTTAACTTATTAACAAAAAGAGTGGCAAATAGCTTAGCTTTTTCATTATCATTGTCATAATGGGTATTATTATGTGTAAGCTCATACAGGAGTGGGTTGGGGGAAGTATTTTTCCCGCAGATGTGGCTTATGACTTTATGTATAATTGGCTCATGTGTTTCTCTGGAGAGATTATTTACAAAATTATTCCAGTAGTTATATTTAGCATTTATTATGTTCCTTTTTAGATTAGATTCTGCTTGTAATTTTCTTAAATATGTAGTAGGTGATGGTTTTTTTTAAGAATGTTCTCCTAGCTGCCTTTTTTGTTCTCCATTTATTTTGGCACTCATTTGTCCACCATGCTTTGGGAATATGTTTAGGGAAGGTTTTCCTGGGTGTTGTCCTGGGGATAGCATGATTAGCTGTATTTATTTGTAAATATGCCAAAACTTCAGCATGTGTGTCAGCTGTTGCGTTTGAAATGCATGAATTTTGGGTTAAACTTGTAATTTCATCATTTAGCTTATTTTGGGACATAGGCTAATTTGCTTTAGTGTTGATATATTTGGAGGTATGTGATAGGGTTTCAGCAGGTTCGTTTAGGGAGCAAACTATGGCAAAGTGGTCAGTACATAGACTATCAATTTTATTTATATAAATTTTATTCAAAATATTTAAAGACACAATTTGTAGGTCAATTGTAGAGAAACTGCCACTTTTGGGGTTGAAATATGTATTCAGGTTTGGAGGGGTAGCAACAGCTAATTCATTATTATTTGAAGTCATACACTCAATGAACTTACCAGCTTTATTTGCTGGTTTGTTCCCCCACAAAAGGCTGTGGGCATTAAAATCTCCACAAATAATGATATTTTTCAACATATTAGAATTATTTGTATAGCCTAAGAAATCCATGGCATCTGTAGTTTGACCATTAGGGTTATAAAAGCTTATTATGTAAGCTTTTGTATTATTCAGCCAAACACTGATACCAATTGCATCAACATCATTTACAAAATCTGGAAAGTTGATGCCACAGAATTTTATATTATTTTTAAGTATTAAAGCTACTCCATCTCCTTTTCAATCTGATGATCTATCCTTTTTCAGGATAGTGTATCCCAGAGACTTAATTTGTTGATTTTGGGTTAAATGAGTTTCCTGGAGGCAAGCAATATTGATGGAATTATTATTCATAAAAGATATTAGTTCATTTAACTTATATTCAGTAAGTGATCTTACATTCCACTGGAGTATTGATATGTGTTGTGTTGTTGATTTATTTTTCATATGACTGTGTATCAATGTTCAGCTTTGTTAATAGTAAAGCAAGATCTTTTTTTGCTTGAATGAGCATATGATTAGGGATGTAGATTTTTGCCAATTCATCAATGATTTTTGTTTTCTGTTGTTGTTGTATATTCATGGTCTGAACTGCATTGCAGTTTAGAATGAATAAGCATATATTTGGGGTTTGCATGTTTGGTTGTGCATCCAGTTTGTCAGCTAAGGGACTAATTCCTGGTAGTGTTTCTGGTTTGTTTCTCGTTAGGAGGGAGTGCCAGGCCGACCTCATCTCACTAGGCAAGGAGGCTTGTTGGCTTGGTGATTCATTCTGATAGAGATGTGAGCTAGGAGGCTTAAAGGATGGTGTTTTGTAAGGAGTACTTGATGCATTGGGTGTGTTTGACTTGGGAGTTTTATTTGATTTCAATATAGGTTTTATTTGGTGTGATTGGGCAGCATTTGCTTCCATAGCTGCAAAAGGGTATGGAATGGCCTTTTCTGTTGCTATTTTGAGTGTTAGTGCTCTTTTCTTATACGCAGGGCATTGTGATTTATTGGTGGATTCTTGTGGGCCTTTACAATTGATACATGTAGGCTGAGTGTTGTTGCAAGTTGTCAACTCTTTAGGATGGGAGCCTTTACAATTACTACATGCTAGGAGAATATCATTGCATTTATTTGTTGTGTGTCCCAGTTTCAGACACTTCTGACACTGGATAGGCTTTGGCCTGTATTCCTTGTGCGGTTTGATTTGCCCAAATAGGAATAACTTTCCTGGATATTAAATTTTTCCTTCAGTGTAAATAAGAAGGATCTACTTGTTTTTAGGCCATTGGAGTTAGGTTTACCAAGTTGGGTAACATCTTCAACTGGGATTGTGTTGCCAGCCCTATCTGAGAGCCCTTCTTTTAACTCCTGAATGGGTATTTCTGGGGAACACTATAAACTACTATTTTTGTTGGGGATTGTTTTGGGTTCCATTTAGATGCATTAATTGGGGTATTCAGAAGGGATTTTAGATTAATTATTGTGTCTGCTGATTTCTGATCTTGGACAGCTATTAGCAGAGATCCATCACGGTGAATATTAAGAGAGAACATTGATTTTAGCAATTTGAAAATTGCAACTCTTATTGCAGTAATCTTTTTTAATTCAAAGGGGGTATTAGAAGAAATTTTAAGGTAAATTCCTAAGTTTTGGGAGGGAGGATCATGGGCGGGGAGAGGGGAAATGCTTTTGATTGGGGAGATTTTTTCCTTTTTTTAGAGCTTCTAGAAAGGACCCCTTGAAACCCATTATCATCATTTATAGTGACATTAGCCCCTACACTGATCATTGTCCTATTCTCAGAATTGGAGCTATCATGTGAACTTTGTGATAATGAGTTTGACCAGCCAAGATGGGTATCAATTTCACTGGTATTTGGGGTGGGATCTGGGGGGACTTTTTTTTGGAGGAGTTCTATGCATTGCCTATTGGAAAAAGCTTTAAACTAAAACAAGAAACAATATTACAATGATAACAGACCATCTGCACTCTACTGTGGGGAAAACTTCACCATCCACAAAAGAAACACCACAGTATGGCCCTGAGGAGGATTTTGAGCATGATTGGTTTGGTACAACTATTGATAAATCGAGATAATAATTCACAAGAAATTTATTTTAAATTTCTTAAAATGTAGCACCCATGTCAAAAGCTCTAGATACATCTTCTTCTTCTTCTATTTCACAGCAGGCGGGCTTTTCAGTTGATACTATTTAGCCCTTTTCCTTTTGCTTCACTCTGTGGGCTACAGAGCTACTGGCTTGGTTGTCTCTTATTTATTAGATATTCTCAGATATTTTTCAGTAGATCTTTCGACTCAAGGAGTTCAAATATAAGATGATAGATATCGATTTCTGTGCTCTGTGTGCTGGTATAGTTGGCTAGGCTCTTGGCTGATAGTGAGATTTTGTGGTGTTGAAGCACTTTAACAGTTTACAATGCAAAGTATGCTGTGCAGACGTCAGCATATTACATTCAAATAGGCAGTGTTCAATTGTTTCATTATTCATAATACAATACCTGCAAAGACGGGACAGGGGAACTGAACCACTTGAATTAGGAAACTGATACGAGAATGCAAGAAAGTTTAGTCCATTTGTTCCAGAACGAATTCTATGATAAATTTTAGAAAAATACTTATTGGGAAAGGGGAAAAGAGTAGGACCTGGAACGTCTAACCTGGAAAAATATAATACCTCATCATCTTCATGAGTATCTAGAAGTAAATTAGCAATCAAATGGTGAGCATGGTCATGGCCTGCTCCTTTCTTGAAGCCGAATTGGTTATGCGGTGTATAACGTTTATCAGATATCTTGTCAATAATTAGTAACACAAAAACTTTGCACAAAACCAGTGACACCATAATTGGCCTAAAAGAAAACATTGGTCCGTGGGCTTTCCCCTTTTTAAAACAGGGGTTATTACTCCTGTACTGAACAAATCAGGAACTATACCACAATAGAATATCATCTCAAAGAGTAAGGTCAGATGCTCAATCAGGAGAGGGACCCACATCTTAGATGCTTTGCACAGAGGCCATCAACACCACGATAATTTTTCTTTTGTAGCTTGGAAATGCACTCAGTAACTGCAGATCAAGTAATAATAAAACTGATCTCATCAGTTGATTGGCCTAAGCAACCATCAAGCTCCCTTTCATATTGGTTTGACAATGATGGATCAGGCTCAGAAAATTCACTTTTAAAGTAACCATACCACTGGTCACTGGTGATTTCGAAAGCATTATAGGCTTTTGAATTATCTCTTTTGAGCAGTTTCCATACAGAATTAGGTACACTTTTGGCTTTACTTGATAGTTCAGCTACTGATTTCGCCTGGTGTTGCCTAAGCACTTTCGCAATATGTTGCTTTGTTTTCAGACGAATTTTATTTACCAAACCTTGCCATGGCATACCACACTCCTTCCAGATATGATACCAGAATTTCGATTTAGCACAAGAATCAACGAGGTCAGGGTTACCTGACCAACCATGCTTCTCAGTTCCAAGACGTACTCTTCGTATGGGTAAACTAGCACGCTCGGCAGCGCATAGAGCGGGAACGATCTCTGCACAGTAATTATTCAGCAATATTTGCTTCTCTGCAGAGGTTAATAGTTTTTTTTTTGGGAAAGTAGATGAAATGGCACTTTGATCTTTTTCAAAATAGAATCACTAACAGCCCGGAACATAAACATATCTACACGAGCCCAGTCAGTGGTTTCATGCCATTCACTATTATTGTCTGGACTTGGATTACTCGGTGCAATAAGTTGAACAGGGAATATATTACTAATAGGCATATGGTCTGAGATTTGGAAAGTGGAGATAAGTGAGGATCCTGAGTCTGGTTTTACATTCAGGGAACACATGAAAAAGTCCAGAGAAGAGGTACTGTCAGAGTTACGGATATATGTGAAACATTGGGTATTCTCGACCATCAAGAGCTGAGGGCACATACTATTCAGAATATTTGCACGACTGCTACTGTTGTCAAAAAGGTTACAGTTCATATCATCTGCAAGGATTACTGCTAGGTTTTGTCCTTCACAATCAGACATGAGGGAACTGACTAGGTGGCAAGCTTGATCAAATTGTCTTTCTGATGTAGTATTACTGTAATTGGTAGGTAAATACACTGAGACCACCACATAATTCTGAATTTTGACTGCCGTGAAATAGTCACTGTCGCGAAAGTGTTCGGGCATGAGGACACTTCTAGCAAGAATAGCAGTACGTCCACTCGGCCGACCAGCCCTGGAGTGTCTAGCTGCACGTCTTATTACGACAGTAGAAGCAGTCCTGCTCAACAAACATAGACTGTCAGCAGTGACAAGGTGCTCTTGTAGGCAGAGAACGCCATTCGTGTCACATAGAGTTTGGATTATGGGTAATTTCACTGAGACGGCTCCATTAATATTTCATGATGTAATGCGTAGATCAGTGCTCATTTTAGGGTATTAATTAAAAAAAAACTTTCCGAAAAATAAGTTTTTCAAAGAAAAGTAAAGGCCATTTTAAACTTAAGCTCAGGAGATACAAATACCTGTTAAAATTCAAACTCAAAACGACCAGAAATTACTATTAAAGAATAAATGAAACCCAAAACGAACAGAAATTAAATAAACAATCATAGCAAAAAACATACAACAAGTAATAATATAAATGAATAAATAGATCTTAAAGCGAGTAATGCTTAGATTGAATATGAAAATCAAGCTTAAAACGAAAACAAATATTTTGCTATTAAAGTATAAATGAAACTTAAAACGAACAGAAATTAAATAAACAATCAATGCGAACAAACATACAATATATATTAATGTAAATGAATAATTAAATCTTAAAACGAGTGAAACTTAAATTGAATATGCAAATCAAGTTTGAATTGAATAAAAATAACTACAAACAAGAGTTTGGGTATCGTCTCACTGCAGAAGCCTAAAACCTACCGCGTCATTGGCGCTTTACTGAAAACAATTCTTTGAAATATTTTCACTTTTGTAACTTTAAGAAATCAAAAATTAATTAAGATTTTAGGGAATAAATATCAGCATATGTATATTAAATTGACAATGCACATTTTTTTTTTTCAGTAAACTCATTTGAATTTTTTTCAGTAAAGTACAAATTATATTCTGGCTTTTAGAAAGCATAGGGGTTTTGAACCCTACTCACATTAATTTATGCTCGTTTTGAGTTTGACTCTAATTTTTGTTCGTTTTGGGTTTCATTTATTTATTGATACTGATTTGGGGTAGTTGTAAGCTTGGTAGATTATATGACAGTCCGGACGCCAGGTGTTGAAAATGTGAACCATACCACCACGGAAAGGGGCTGCTACGAGAATGAGCCTACCCTCCACCCCCTAAATTGACCATGCGGATTCAAAAATACCAATGACACTTGCTTGCGAGTGGTGGAACACTCTGAAACTTGACGTTTTGTTATATTTTGGTGTTTCATGCAAGAAAATGCATGTTCCACAAAGTTTGAGGTGCAGTTTTCCCCTCAAATAGAAATGCCTAGAAGCCATAGAATGTTTTCATAACAAACTAACACGATTAGTTAAAAAAAATGGCAGAGTTAAAAAAAATGGCAAAACTATAAGAGTCTTGAACAGTCTTGGAAAGTATAAACAAAATCAAATTGAATATTAGATATATAATGATATTAATTGTTGAAAGATCCATCAGTTCAAGATTTTTTTTCACTGTAATTTTTATTTTCATTTTCAATGCTGTAAGAACTGGAAAATAATAAATTTGTAATATACGAGTAATTCGTTTTCAGTGAAACACCAATGACGCAGAAGGCTTTAGGTTTTTACAGTTAAAGAAGGGGGCAGTATCCAAATTTTGCTTGTAGTGAAACTATTTTTGTCTTGACCAGTCTTGAAAAGAACTAATAAATTAAACTGAGTATTTGATGCATAATGATATTAATTGCTAAAAGCTCATCAGCTCAAAATTTTACTGTAATTTTAAGACTTATTTTCAATATTAAGTACAAAAGAAAACATTTGTAATATAATTTGTTTTCAGTAAAGCGCCAATGACGCAGTACTACTACTACTACTAACAACTCACCGCAGCACCAAGCCGCCTGAGGCCAACACAGCTACGCACGCTCCTCCGCCACCCCAATCTATTCAAAGCCTCCCTTTTTACACCCGCCCATGAAGTTTCCATTTCCTTTAAATCTTTCTTTATGACGTCCTCCCACCCCAGAAGGGGACGACCTGCTTTCCGTTTAGCCCTAGATTGTTGGCCGAAAAGAACAATCTTCGGCAATCTGTCATCCTTCATCCGCACAACGTGCCCTAGCCACCTCAAACTTTCTTTCATTATAGCCCTAGAGAGCGGTATTGAACCACATTTTTTGTATAGCCTATTGTTTGAAATACGGTCAGTCAGCCGGGTACCCAGAACAATCCTTAAGCAATTTCTCTGGAAAACATCTAGCAAATCTTCATCCGCTTTTCGGAGCGTCCATGCTTCAGAGCCATATTTGACCACTGTCATCACTATAGCTTCTAATATTCTAATCTTGGTTTGCAGACTTATCTTCCTATTCTTCCAGACTTTTTTTTAACTGTGAAAAAAACACCCTGAGCCTTGGCTATTCTATATTTAACATCTTCACTGCTCCCACCATCTTTACTAATAATACTACCAAGGTAAGTGAAGCTGCCCACCTGATCAATCTTTTCATTACCCAACGTCACCTTTTCATCTTCACTTATTCTTAGCCTAAGTGACTTAGTCTTCCTAACACTAATTTTCAAACCAATTCTAGCACCCTGAACTCGCAAAACCTCTAAAACTTCATTCATTTTGCTCACACTTTCATCTAGGATGCTTAAATCATCAGCATAATCCAAGTCCAGGAGACTTTTTCCTCCCCATTTGATTCCGTGGTCTCCCATTGCCTTTCCTGTGCTCCTTAAAACAAAGTCCATCAAAATAATCCATACAAAGGGGGATAGAACACAACCCTGCTTAACTCCTGATTTAATACAAAACCAGCTGCTAACCTCATTTCCTACCTTAACCGCAGCAGTGTTATTCTCATACATAGCACTAATCACTTTAATGTATTTGTCTGGTATACCATACAAGGATAAAACCTTTACTAAAGCTCTTCTATCAACAGAATCGAACGCTTATTCATAATCTATAAAACTAAGGACCAAAGGTGTTTGAAAACTCAGGCACTTCTCAATTATTAACCTAAGAGTGAAAATTTGGTCGACACATCCTCTACCTTTTCTAAAACCGCACTGCTCTTCTCTTAAAACTTTGTCTACGGCATCTCTCAGTCTAAAAAGTATCATATTACTAAGTAATTTACTACCTACAGAGACCAGACTATTGCCTCGATAATTACCACACTCACTTTTATCACCTTTCTTATAAAGTGGCTTAATTAAGGTTTTCCTAAAGTCGTTAGGTACTTCCCCTTTTTCAAAAATCATATTCATAATCTTCAGTAACTTATTTCTAACCTCAGAGCCACCATATTTAAGAAACTCACTTACCACCCTATCAGCACCTGGTGCCTTATTATTCTTTAATCCTTTTATACGAATTTTAACAGGTATTTGTGTCTCTCTGAGCTTAAGTTTAAAATGGCCTTTACTTTTCTTTGAAAAACTTATTTTTTGGAAAGTTTTTTTTTAATTAATTTTTGTTCGTTTTTGATTGCAAAAAGTTTCAAGTTTTTATGGCATGGGGAGGGGGTGCTTACTGTCCGATTATTATTGACTTTAAAAAACGGATCTAGAACTTTCAATTTAAATCGAGTGAGGCTTTTTTCAAAGTCTATACGATTGCCTCTTTGATAAAAACCTTATATATGAACAATAGACAGCTTGCATAACTTGTGGACAGCGATTGACAATAATGAATGGATTGAAAAAATAGCTCCAATAAGGGGGTTTAGACCATTTCACTTGCTGACACAAAGGGATCACGACTGTTTGGAATTGACCTTAGTAGGAATTTGTGTGCCAAAGCAATTTTGCATATATCACAGAGTATGTATTTTAACCTTATAATTGGATAATTATAATTGATTTCCTATGTGTTCTTCCCATACAAAACCACTTCCCATAAGTTATAAACCCCCTTAATAAGTTATACCCCAGGGCATAACTTACAACGCCTACCCCTGGGCCCTGGTGGGCTGTGTCGACACCGGAGTTTTTTGTTATCAGAACTTTGAACCATTTTAACAAAATGTACATCTCAAAATTTTTATCTGATGCATTTAGGGCGTGGAGGAGGGAGAGGGGCTAGTTGCCCTTCAATCTCTTTTGACTCTTAAAAAGTGAACAAGGACTTTCAGTTTTCAATCAAATGGGCCCTCTCTAAAGTTTATACAAGCATCCCTTCCATAAGAAATAATATGAAGGATTCGGATAATCCTTAAATTACAACCCTTACCCTGAGGGCTTTGGGGGAGTTGTAATCCTCAAAGACCTAATTTCCAGAACTGAAAACTACGTTTAATAAAATGGCTGTCTTAAAATTTTGATTGTATGTGTTTGGGGAAAAGGTGGGCGTGAGACGGGGGTTAGTTGCCCTCAAATCACTTTCGACTATTACAAAGGGCACTAGCCCTCAGAATTTCCAATCGAATGAGCCTTTTTTTGAGGGTTCTACGACACCGCCTTCTATAAAAACCTTATATGCCCCCAGGGCATAACTTAAAACCCTTGCCCTGAGGGTTGTGGGGGATTGTCCTCCTCAAAAACATATTTTCTATCTGGAAATCGACTACGCTGAACAAAATGGCTATCTCAAAATGTTGATTGGATGTGTTTGGGGGAATGATGGGCGTGGGGGGGGCTAGTTGCCCTCCAATCACTTTCGACTATTAAAAAGGGCACTAGCCCTTTGAATTTCCAATTGAATGTGCCTGTTTTGAAGTTTCTACGACAACGCCTTCTATAAAAACCTTATATGCCCCCAGGGCATAACTTAAAACTCTTGCCCTGAGGGTTGTGGGGGAGTGTCCTCCTCAAAAACATATTTTTTATCTGGAAATCAACTACACTGAACAAAATGGCTATCTCAAAAGTTTGATTGGATGTGTTTGGATACATGATGAGCGTATTGGGGGGGGGGGGTGGCTAGTTGCCCTCCAATCTTTTTCGACTATTAAAAAGGGCACTAGCCCTTTAATTTCCAATCGAATGAGCCTGTTTTGAAGTTTCTACGACAACGCCTTCTATAAAAACCTTATATACCCCCAGGGCATAACTTAAAACCCTTGCCCTGAGGGTTGTGGGGGAGTAGCCTCCTCAAAAATGTATTTTCAATCTGAAAATCAACTACGCTGAACAGAAATGGCTATCTCAAAATTTTGATTGGAAGTGTTTGGGGGAATGATGGGCGTAGGGGGGGGGGGGCTAGTAGCCTCCCAATCACTTTTCACTATTAAAAAGGGCACTATCCCTTTGCATATCCAATCGAATGAGCCTTTTTTGAAGTTTCTATGACAACGCCTTCTATAAAAACCTTATATGCCCCCAGGGCATAACTTAAAACCCATGCCCTGAGGGTTGTGGGGATTGTCCTCCTCAAAAACATGTTTTCTATCTGAAAATCAACAACGCTGAACAAAATGGCAATCTCAAAATTTTGATTGGGTGTTTTTGGGGGAATGATGGGCATGGAGGGGGGGGGCTAGTTCCCCTCCAATCACTTTCGACTATTAAAAAGAACACTATCCCTTTGAATTTCCAATCGAATGAGCCTTTTTTGAAGTTTCTACGACAACACCTTCTATAAAAACCTTACATGCCCCCAGGGCATATCTTAAAACCCTTGCCCTGAAGTTTCTGGGAGAGTTTCCTCCTCAAAAACATATTTTCTATCTGGAAATCAACTACGCTGAACAAAATGGCTATCTCAAAATTTTGATTGGATGTGTTTGGGGAAATGATGGGCGTGGGGGGGGGGGGCTAGTTGCACTCCAATCACTTTCGACTTTTAAAAAGGGCACTAGCCCTTTAATTTCCAATCAAATGAGCCAGTTTTGAAGTTTCTACGACAACGCTTTCTATAAAAACCTTATATGCCCCCAGGGCATAATTTAAAATCCTTGCCCTGAGGGTTGTGGGGGATTGCCCTCCTCAAAAATATTTTTTCTATCTGGAAATCAACTACGCTGAACAAAATGGCTATCTCAAAATTTTGATTGGATGTGTTTGGGGGAATGATGGGCGTGTGGGGGGGGGGGGCTAGTTGCCCTCCAATCATTTTCGACTATTAAAAAGGGCACTAGCCCTTTAATTTCCAATCGAGTGAGCCTGTTTTGAAGTTTTTACGACAACACCTTCTATAAAAACCTTATATGCCCCCAGGGCAGAACTTAAAAACCCTTGCCCTGAGGGTTGTGGCGGAGTATTCTCCTCAAAAATATATTTTCTATCTGGAAATCAACTACGCTGAACAAAATGGCTATCTGAAAATTTTGATTGGATGTGTTTGGGGAAATGATGGGCGTGGGGGGGGGGAGGGGGGCTAGTTACACTCCAATCACTTTCGACTATTAAAAAGGGTACTGGCTCTTTAATTTCCAATCGAATGAGCCTGTTTTGAATTTTCTAACCTTATATGCCCCCAGGGCATAACTTAAAACCCTTGCCCTGAGGGTTGTGGGGGAGTATCCTCCTCAAAAATATATTTTCTATCTGGAAATCAACTACGCTGAACAAAATGGCTATCTCAAAATTTTGATTGGATGTGTTTGGGGAATGATGGGCGTGGGGGGGGCTAGTTGCCCTCCTATCATTTTCGATTATTAAAAAGGGCACTAGAACTCTCGATTTCCAATTGAATGAGCCCCCTTTGAAGCTTCTACAACGACCCCTTCCATATGAAGTGCCTCTACTACTACTACTAGTAACAACTCATCGCAGCACCAAGCCGCCTGAGGCCAACACAGCTACGCACGCTCCTCCTCCACCCCAATCTATTCAAAGCCTCCCTTTTTACACCCGCCCACGAAGCTCCCATTTCCTTTAAATCTTTCTTTATGACGTCCTCCCACCCCAGACGGGGACGACCTGCTTTCCGTTTAGCCCTAGATGGTTGGCCGAAAAGAACAATCTTCGGCAATCTGTCATCCTTCATCCGCTCAACATGCCCTAACCACCTCAACCTTTCTTTCATTATAGACCTAGAAAGCGGTATTGAACCACATTTTTCGTATAGCCTATTGTTTGAAATACGGTCAGTCAGCCGGGTACCCAGAACAATCCTTAAGCAATTTCTCTGGAAAACATCTAGCAAATCTTCATCCACTTTTCGGAGCGTCCATGCTTCAGAGCCATATTTGACCACTGTCATCACTGTAGCTTCTAAGATTCTACTCTTGGTTTGCAGACTTATCTTCCTATTCTTCCAGACTTTTTTTAACTGTGAAAAAACACCCTGAGCCTTGAATGATGGACATGAGCCTTGACAGAGTATGTATTTAAACCTTATCACAGAGTATGTATTTTAACCTTATAATTGGATAATGATAATTGATTTCCTATGTATTCTTCCCATACAAAACCACTTCCCATAAGTTATAAACCCCTTAATAAGTTATGCCCCCAGGGCATAACTTACAACGCCTACCCTGGGCCTGGTGGGCTGTGTCGACACCGGAGTTTTTGTATCAGAACATTGAACTATTTTAACAAAATGTACATCTCAAATTTTTATCTGATGCATTTAGGGCGTGGAGAGGAGAGGGGCTAGTTGCCTTCAATCTCTTTTGACTCTTAAAAAGTGAACAAGGACTTTCAGTTTTCAATCAAATGAGCCCTCTCTAAAGTTTATACAAGCATCCTTCCATAAGAAATAATATGAAGGATTCGGATAATCCTTTAAATTACAACCCTTACCCTGAGGCTTTGGGGGAGTTTGTAATCCTCAAAGACCTAATTTCCAGAACTGAAAACTACGTTTAATAAAATGGCTGTCTTAAAATTTTGATGTATGTGTTTGGGGAAAAGGTGGGCGTGAGAGGGGGGGTTAGTTGCCCTCAAATCACTTTAGACTATTACAAAGGCACTAGCCCTCGGAATTTCCAATCGAATGAGCCTTTTTTGAAGGTTCTACGACACCGCCTTCTATAAAAACCTTATATGCCCCCAGGGCATAACTTAAAACCCTTGCCTGAGGGTTGTGGGGGATTGTCCTCCTCAAAAACATATTTTCTATCTGGAAATCGACTACGCTGAGCAAAATGGCTAGCTCAAATGTTGATTGGATGTGTTTGGGGGAATGATGGGCGTTGGGGGGGCTAGTTGCCCTCCAATCACTTTCGACTATTAAAAAAGGCACTAGCCCTTTGAATTTCCAATTGAATGTGCCTGTTTTGAAGTTTCTACGACAACGCCTTCTATAAAAAACCTTATATTGCCCCCAGGGCATAACTTAAAACTCTTGCTCTGAGGGTGTGGGGGAGTGTCCTCCTCAAAAACATATTTTCTATCTGGAAATCAACTACACTGAACAAAATGGCTATCTCAAAAGTTTGATTGGATGTGTTTGGATACATGATGAGCGTAGGGGGGGGGGCTAGTTGCCCTCCAATCTTTTTCGACTATTAAAAGGGCACTAGCCCTTTAATTTCCAATCGAATGAGCCTGTTTTGAAGTTTCTACGACAAGGCCTTCTATAAAAACCTTATATACCCCCAGGGCATAACTTAAAACCCTTGCCCTGAGGGTTGTGGGGGAGTGGCCTCCTCAAAAATATATTTTCAATCTGAAAATCAACTACGCTGAACAAAAATGGCTATCTCAAAATTTTGATTGGAAGTGTTTGGGGAATGATGGGCGTAGGGGGTGGCCTAGTAGCCTCCCAATCACTTTTGACTATTAAAAAGGGCACTATCCCTTTGCATATCCAATCGAATGAGCCTTTTTTTGAAGTTTCTATGACAACACCTTCTATAAAAACCTTATATGCCCCCAGGCATAACTTAAACCCATGCTCTGAGGGTTGTGGGGATTGTCCTCCTCAAAAAACAGGTTTTCTATCTGAAAATCAACAACGCTGAACAAAAATGGCTATCTCAAAATTTTGATTGGGTGTGTTTGGGGGAATGATGGACATGGAGGGGGGGGGGCTAGTTCCCCTCCAATCACTTTCGACTATTAAAAAGGACACTATCCCTTTGAATTTCCAATCGAATGAGCCTTTTTTTGAAGTTTCTACGACAACACCTTCTATAATAAACCTTACATGCCCCCAGGGCATATCTTAAAACCCTTGCCCTGAAGGTTCTGGGAGAGTTTCCTCCTCAAAACATATTTTCTATCTGGAAATCAACTACGCTGAACAAAATGGCTATCTCAAAATTTTGATTGGATTTGTGTTTGGGGAAATGATGGCGTGGGGGGGGGCTAGTTGTACTCCAATCACTTTCGACTAAAAAGGGCACTAGCCCTTTAATTTCCAATCAAATCAGCCAGTTTTAAAGTTTCTACGACAACGCTTTCTATAAAAACCTTATATGCCCCCAGGGCATAATTTAAAATCCTTGCCCTGAGGGTTGTGGGGGAGTGCCCTCCTCAAAAATTTTTTTTATCTGGAAATCAACTACGCTGAACAAAATGGCTATCTCAAAATTTTGATTGGATGTGTTTGGGGGAATGATGGGCGTGGGGGGGGCTAGTTGCCCTCCAATCATTTTCGACTATTAAAAAGGGCACTAGCCCTTTAATTTCCAATCGAGTGAGCCTGTTTTGAAGTTTTTACGACAACACCTTCTATAAAAACCTATATGCCCCCAGGGCAGAACTTAAAACCCTTGCCCTGAGGGTTGTGGGGAGTATTCTCCTCAAAAATATATTTTCTATCTGGAAATCAACTACGCTGAACAAAATGGCTATCTGAAAATTTGATTGGATGTGTTTGGGGAAATGATGGGCGTGGGGGGGAGGGGGGCTAGTTACACTCCAATCACTTTCGACTATTAAAAGGATACTGGCTCTTTAATTCCAATCGAATGAGCCTGTTTTGAATTTTCTACGACAACGCCCCTATAAAAAACCTTATATGCCCCAGGGCATAACTTAAAACCCTTGCCCTGAGGGTTGTGGGGGAGTATCCTCCTCAAAAATATATTTTCTATCTGGAAATCAACTACGCTGAACAAAATGGCTATCTCAAAATTTTGATTGGATGTGTTTGGGGGAATGATGGGCGTGAAGGGGGGGGCTAGTTGCCCTCCTATCATTTTCGATTATTAAAAAGGGCACTAGGAACTCTCGATTTCCAATTGAATGAGCCCCTTTGAAGCTTCTACAACGACCCCTTCCATATGAAGTGCCTCTGGGGAAAAAAATAATAAATAATAATAAAACATTGGAGCCGTATGGCCTTTACTATAGGTAATGCTACAGCGTTGCCTCTGATTCTTAAGTTTCTGTGCGACAGGACATTTGTAGCTGTAACAAGAATGGTCAGCTTGGTTGCACCGTGCACACTTCATTTTATTTGACAGGGGCAGCTTGTTCGAATGTTCTGTCTGCGCACAGCGCAAACAGCAAGTAGGAGCTTTACAGTGATGGGCAATATGTCCGTAAGCTTGGCAGTTGTAGCTGCGAGGAGGGAGAGAGGAGAAACTTATCAATGCGGATTCGTTCATACTCGATTATCACTGACGAGGAAATGGCTGCTAATAAGTCTTCTTGGCGAGAGAACCCGAAGCTTGTTGGACTAGTTTTGCCGATACGGGAGACTTTGGTACAGTTTGGTACAGTTACGGGAGACTTTTGGTACAGTTATCGAGTTCTGCAACTGACCGTCAGTAACACTGTCAGGAACGAAACGGAACTCCATAATACACTGGAACTTTTAGCTGTAGGTTTAGCGATTGGTCCTTAGATTTAATAGCATCAGCTACAGTAGTAGCTTCATTTTTATCACTTACGACGAGGTGCCAAGTATCTTTTCCGGTCCAAGCTCAGTTATCGCCGACTTGGAGTCACCACACAAGTTATCAATAAAAGTTTTGCGGTCCTTGGGGTCATTCAGCGGTTTAGATGGATTCTTTAATATAACGGCAAAAGAGGGTTTGGATGATTGGTGTGGGGGCTTGAGACGAAGAAGGCAGCGGGGTTGTGCTTCGACAGGACGTAATTATCGAATTTGACACATAGTTTGTTAACTTTACAAGTAAGTGTAGCACTTGATTCCCCTGAGTAACTGGTACTTCATCAGGCTCATACAGCACGAAACGGGTAGTGGTATTTGCTTTCATCACTCTTTTCAAAATTTAAGCATGTCCAGACAGTTATCTGCAGATAATAAGGTTTGCAGTTTTCAAGTTGTTAAAATCAATGTTTTCATTAAACATCAACCATGATGGATCTTTGCTAATAGCTCTCCAAGATTCTAAATCAGCAGAGATACTACTTGCTAATGGCCAAAATTCAAGCAAGTCCTTCCTTTTCATGCTTAGAGAAAAAAACAATATCCCAGGCGAGATATTCCTATTTGGACAAATGAAACCACAGAAGCCACAACCAATCCAATGTCAAAAATTAGGAAACACAACAAACAAATACAGTGCAAACTTGCAAACCTGCAGAAAAGTAAGAGTTCCCATCCCAAAGGAATTACCTATACATTAGATCCTCCTGTGCTGCCAGGGGGGACATAGGGCATCAGCGAATGTTCGCCAGTTGGGTCTGAGATGAGCTGCTGCATAGACGTCTTCCCAATCTGGTTGGAGAGAGGCATTCAGGCAGCATAGGTCACTGTTGTAGGTTTGCCTCAACGTGTTTCAAGGTCTTCCTAGCTTTCACCTTCCAACTGGCGGCCACTCAAGTGCAGGAATGCTAATTGTAAAAAGGATCAGCCAACATGCATAAACTGCAAAGGCCTCATGATTCTTCCAATAAAACATTATGCCCTGCCATATAAAAACGAGCACTGACACTCCGAATAGCAACAGAGAAAAACTATACCTTATCCATTTGCAGCTCTGGAAGCAAATGCAGTCCAGTCACACCATACTAAACCCTTTACGAAACCACCCAATACTAACACTCACAGAACACCCAACCCAATCTACCCAAAGAAACAGCCCCCCCCCCAAGACTCTTTCCTCCAAACACCCCAGATCATATTCCTACTGAAGAGAATCTCCAATGCTGAACCAACTAGCCTCCTCATCCAATGAGAAGAGGTTTGCCTGGCCACCCCTCCTGAGAAGAAATGAATTAGAAGCATTGCCAGGAATTAGTCCCCTAATTATTGACAAGCCTGATGAACGACCAAACAAGCTAACACCTAATATATGCCTCTTCATATTAAACTCCATGCAGTTCAGTCTATGAACCTACAACAGCCACAGAAAGTAACAATCATAAATGAATTGGCAAACATGTGCCTACCCAATCACATGCTTATTCAAGCAAAAAAAGGATCTTTGTTTACTTCTAGCAAAGCTAAACATTGACTCACAGTCAAATGAAAAACTAAAGCATAAAGCAGCGCATCTCAATACTTCAGTGGAATGTAAGGTTATTTTCAGAGATTAAGTTAAATGAACTAATATATTTTATGAATTAAAATTCCATTGATATTGTTGCCTTCAGGAAACCCACTTGACCAAAAACCAACAAACAAAGTCTCCAGGATATACCTGTGAAAGGATAGGTTGTCAGAGAGAAAAGGAGTTGGTGTAGCTTTAATAATAAATAATAATATCAAATTTTATGGAATTATTTTTCCAGATTTTTTAAATTAGGTTGATACATTGGAATTAATGTATGGCTGAATAATACCGAAACTTACATAATTGGTGTTTATAACCCTAATGGCCAAACTACAGATGCCATGGACTTCTTCAATTATATAAGCAATTCTTACATGCTAAAAAAAAACATAATTATTTGTGGAGATTTTAATACCACAGCCTTTTATGGGGGGAGGGACAAGCCAGCAAATAAAGCTGGTAAGTTTATTGAACGTTTGATCTAAAAATACACTGAATTAGCATTGCTACCCTCCAAATTTAATTACATATTTTAACCCCAAAAGTAATAAACTTTCCACAATTGACTTACAAATAGTGTCAATATAGTGTCAAATAGTTGCAAATTTGGTCAAATAAATTACTTGACCAAAAAATAAGTTCCACCTTCACATCATAAATACAATAAAAAATGCTATAGGAAAATCAGAATAATAAAAACACTACTATCCACACCCTGGGGTTACAATGAGAAAACTTTACTCCAATTTTATAAATTTCATACAAGACCCCAAATTGATTATGGGCTTATTGTTTATGGTGGTTGTGCAATGACCCTGATGCAAGAATTGAAATGCACTAAATGATATAATCCAACTCATAGGAAATCATAGGAATCCAAAACATAGGAAACCAACAAGCACTTAAGTTTCTGTTTACTGAGAGTGCATTGTCAACAAAAAAATGAAAGACAAAGATTTATTTTAATAAATTATATGACAAAATTTGAAGCCAATAGCTTGCATACCCTGCATAATTGGTTAAGAAATTCATCCATGTATATAGGCATTGCAAACAAGAACCCAGAAGAAACTGCCAGTGACAGCAAAGTCTTTTGCACCTACCTTCCCCCAATCCCTTCCATGGAGTTGGTCAATCCCAAAAATAAACACTAATTTCTCGAAGTGGACTAAAGAACTTACCCCCATTGCTTTCATCCAGAAAAAAATTGCTAAATTTTATACAGTTATATATAAAAACCATGTCCCAATTTTTGTTGATGGGTCCAAAATGAATGAGAAGGTGGGAATTGGAGCTTTTCTCCCATCCCTTAATATTACAATAGGTGAAAGAATGTATGATAATGTGCCTGTAATGTCTGCAGAGTTAAATGCCATAATCAGGGCATTAAAATCAGAGCACCTTATGAATAATCAACCTTTGGTTCCTAACTTACACAATATTATTGTTTATTCTGACTCTTTGTCAAGCCTAGAACTTCTGTACTCAGCTTCTCAGTATAAGATGGTTATAGACACATTATATTGTCTTAGTATTATTGATACTCTTGCTTCAAGAGGCACAAGAGCATACCTTGAGTATATCCAAGTCACTTAGGTATAACTGTTAACCATCAGGCAGATGAATTCCAAAAAATGCTTTAAATATTGATCAGCCTAGTGGGTGTGACCAATCCCCATTAGATACATATATAGCTGGAGATTATCAGAGGTAATGTTAAGTAAAAATAAATCAAATTTATCTCCCTTCCCCAATAAGCACCTTTCTAAAATTTATCATAGAATTTTGTCTGGCTCAAATGGACTAAAGTTTCAGGCGTTTTCGTATCAGTTTCCTAATTCAAGTGGCTCAATTCCCTCATCCCCTCTTTGCAGACACTGCAATATAAAAAAAAAGAAACAATTGACCATTGTCTATTTGAATGTAATATGCGGACGTCTGCACAGTATACCCTGCAATGTAAACTGTTAAAGTGCTTCAAACACCACAAAATCTCACCATCAGCTAAGCGTCTAGCTGACCATACCTGCACACAGAGCACAGAACCCAATGTACATCATCTCATATTTCAACTCCTAGAATTAAAAGATTTACTGCAAGATATCTAAGCAGATTCAAGATAAATAAGGAGCAAACAATGCAGTAGCTCATTTCAACTCACCGAATGAGTCAAAAGGAAACAGACTGAATAATCTTGACTGAAAAGCGCACTTTTGCTGAAACAGAAGAATTCCTATTCCAATGGAGCTCAAATTGGAATTTAATTAACTTAAATTGCAACTTGGAACAATCTAAGGTCTCCTTGTAGAGCTTCAGAGTTGATGATTCAAGTTGTATTCAAAATTCTTTAGTGGCCAAGTGCAGTGTGCTGATCAATAGCTTGCCAATTGAGTTTACACTCCCTGGAGAAACACTCAGCATCCAGCCTTTGTTTGAAGATAGTAAAGGAATGAATGATACTTTATTAACAAGCAAACTCTCAGAACATCAAACTGCCGAACTTGTCTATATATATACAAGTTCGTACTTGTATACATATATATATATATATATATATATAATATAATATATATATATATATATATATATCTATATATATATATATATATATATATATATATATATATATATATATATATATATATATATAATTTAAATATATAAAAAAAACAAAAAACATAAGTACATGATAAAAACATACAGCAATGAATCAAATTGGTCTGTCAAATGAAATAAAACAAACACATTAACACGTTAACAATACGCATGACACATTAACATGATTCATTGCAATTTCATTTATTTATGATTTCAACAAACGCTGACACAAAACTTTCTGTAATGCTCAGTTCTTGTATTAATAGAATTTAGAACCGGGATTTGTTGTGCTTTTGATCGAGGTAAGCGGGGCTTCAGAGGACAATAAGGGGCTGGGAGTATACATTTGAAGCGTAGGTTACGACAGAGTTTATTCCCAAAATTAGTGCAAAGAGTAACACGTCAGGCTGCCAAGGTAGGAAGGCGGAATTCTATGAGGAGGAGAATGTTAGGTACTTTGTCCTGGCCGTAAATAATTCTCATGGCTCTCTTCCAGATAATTTTTAGCCTATGGTATTGATCCACTGTAAGGCCGAAATGCCACACCGGGCCAGCATACTCAAGCAGTGGATGGATAAAAGACATGTAAGGGCAGAGGATATTTGCTTTTGGGCATGAAAATTTAGAAAATAGCTTAAGGAGAGACAGAGATGCACTAGCCTGTTTAACAATAGAGCAAATTTGGACCTCCCATTTCAAATTGCTAGTCAGTATGATGCCTAAAAGTTTAGTTTTTGTTTGCGATTATTTTATTAGGTATTGGAGTTGTAAACGATGGCTTTGATTTAAGAAAACTAAGGGTCATAATGTTTGATTAACGGGAATTCCTTTTGACTGGGCTGCCTCACTTGCAACGTCTTTGAGAACTTCCATTGCACTACTCTTAATATTTCTTCTGCACTTTTTGAGCAATGACATGTGATCCACAAACTTCCATCGATCGGTTGATTCATTAGCAAGATTGCTAATTATTACCAAAATAGTAAAGGACCTAAAAGCGTACCCTGCGGAACCCCACGAGAAATAGGGAGTGAATCAGAATAAACATATTTTATACATTTTAGATGCAATAATATTGACTAGAAAATGAGATACATTAAATTCATTCAGCAATTTTTCAACTAAAACATTATGACTAACAAGATCAAAAGCCTTTTGGAGGTCAATTAAAAGGAGATTCAACCAGGTATCTGCCTTGTCAAGTAGTTTATACACAGTTTTGAGGAGACTGACCAGGTAATGTGTTGTTGATAAAACTTTCATATTTCTGAATTGCTGTTCAACTATAAGTTCGAGGATCGTCTTTTAAAGCCAATTTGCAGTCAAGCTCTCATATAGTTTAGAGAATATTGGTGTTAAGGTGATCGGTTGGACCCTTTTTTCCAGCACTTAGGGAATGAACCACTTCTAGTTGTTGCGTTAAAAATATTTGAGAAAGGTTTTGATAATTTATTAGGAAATACTTTTACTAAATCAATTGGAATATCAAGGGGGCATATTGAAGTTCTCTTTAGTTTGCATGTTTTCGCCTCAACATCAACAGTTTGTATTACAGGGATATCCTGGTCTAGTGGCGGGGACAGGGAATATTACATGAGAAAGGAGGGAGAGTTTGTACAATAGCTGCAAGGTGTTTATTTGGTGAATTAGCTGTAGTTTTAGGGAGAACATCAAGATTAAAGTCAACGTTTATGACTGTTTTACCATTGATTTTCTTGACTGTATTATACCACTGCTTTGGTCATGCTTTAAAGAGTTCACTTATTCTATTACGGTAATACTGGGCTGAAGCTTTCCGAATCTGCTTTTTTTTTTATAAATTTTCTTAGTAGGTTAGCTTCTTCAGTTTTTCCTTGGTGAAACAGTCTTAATTTTTGTCGGATTAAACTTTTTATTGTATCATTTATATACGGCTTGTCATTAGAACATCATTTCTTTTTCACCTCTTGAAAATGGAGTAAAAAATTAGAGATCAGCTTTTCTTGGAAAGTTTGGCTTTCTTATTCGATTCGTCAGCAGCGAATACATCTTCCAATTGCTCTTCTGAAAGCCATGTTCCAAAATTGAGCAGACCGCTATCAGTAATTGGTCGATACTTAAATTCATAAAATTTATACTTGCAGATATGATCTTGTATTGGATTTAGCGAAAGTGTAAAATGGTAACTCCCACCAAGTTGGGCTAGGGAATTGGGTCTTTGATAGAATCAATGCATGTTTGTACAGTCCGAAAAGTCCGAAGTTGTATTCGTTAACTGGAAGCAAGCGTCGCCTAGGGATATTCCTTTCAGAAATAGTAGGATTAAGCCAGTAGATCATATCACCTACCTCAGTCTTCCCATTGGTTCTTCAATAATGCACTCGCGACAACTATTAATTGCTCACATTGAACGTAGAGTTGGGTTATCATATGCTTCTTTTGTAACTAATAAGTTACGCTTCAATCGCCGTCTTGTTTCGAAATTTTTAACTCTGTTGCTCTACCACATTATCTGTACATATCGCCGTTTTGGAAACTGCTCACAAATTCTGCTCAGTAATTGGTCGATACTTAAATTCATAAAATTTATACTTGCAGATATGATCTTGTATTGGATTTAGCGACAGTGTAAAATGGTAACTCCCACCAAGTGGGGCTAGGGAATTGGGTCTTTGATAGAATCAATGCATGTTTGTACAGTCCGAAAAGTCCGAAGTTGTATTCTTTAACTGGAATCATATCACCTACCTCGGTCTTCCCATTGTTCTTCAATAATGCACTCGCGACAACTATTAATTGCTCAAATTGAACGTAGAGTTGGGTTATCATATGCTTCTTTTGTAACTAATAAGTTACGCTTCAATCGCCGTCTTGTTTCGAAATTTTTAACTCTGTTGCTCTACCACATTATCTGTACATATCGCCGTTTTGGAAACTGCTCACAAATTCTGCTCAGTAATTGGTCGATACTTAAATTCATAAAATTTATACTTGCAGATATGATCTTGTATTGGATTTAGCGACAGTGTAAATGGTAACTCCCACAAGTGGGGCTAGGGAATTGGGTCTTTGATAGAATCAATGCATGTTTGTACAGTCCGAAAAGTCCGAAGTTGTATTCTTTAACTGGAATCATATCACCTACCTCGGTCTTCCCATTGGTTCTTCAATAATGCACTCGCGACAACTATTAATTGCTCACATTGAACGTAGAGTTGGGTTATCATATGCTTCTTTTGTAACTAATAAGTTACGCTTCAATCGCCGTCTTGTTTCGAAATTTTTAACTCTGTTGCTCTAACCACATTATCTGTACATATCGCCGTTTTGGAAACTGCTCACAAATTCTGCTCAGTAATTGGTCGATACTTAAATTCATAAAATTTATACTTGCAGATATGATCTTGTATTGGATTTAGCGACAGTGTAAAATGGTAACTCCCACCAAGTGGGGCTAGGGAATTGGGTCTTTGATAGAATCAATGCATGTTTGTACAGTCCGAAAAGTCCGAAGTTGTATTCTTTAACTGGAATCATATCACCTACCTCGGTCTTCCCATTGGTTCTTCAATAATGCACTCGCGACAACTATTAATTGCTCAAATTGAACGTAGAGTTGGGTTATCATATGCTTCTTTTGTAACTAATAAGTTACGCTTCAATCGCCGTCTTGTTTCGAAATTTTTAACTCTGTTGCTCTACCACATTATCTGTACATATCGCCGTTTTGGAAACTGCTCACAAATTCTGCTCAGTAATTGGTCGATACTTAAATTCATAAAATTTATACTTGCAGATATGATCTTGTATTGGATTTAGCGACAGTGTAAAATGGTAACTCCCACCAAGTGGGGCTAGGGAATTGGGTCTTTGATAGAATCAATGCATGTTTGTACAGTCCGAAAAGTCCGAAGTTGTATTCTTTAACTGGAATCATATCACCTACCTCGGTCTTCCCATTGGTTCTTCAATAATGCACTCGCGACAACTATTAATTGCTCACATTGAACGTAGAGTTTGGTTATCATATGCTTCTTTTGTAACTAATAAGTTACGCTTCAATCGCCGTCTTGTTTCGAAATTTTTAACTCTGTTGCTCTACCACATTATCTGTACATATCGCCGTTTTGGAAACTGCTCACAAATTCTGACAAGTCAAAAATTCGTTCAGTTTTCTTCCGGTTCGCAAAATATCTTTTACGTTTTCCTTCTTGGACGCGCAATTCTTATCTAATTAGAAAATTCCGCATTGCTTGCTGACCCCATTATAGCTGTGGAAAAGCAAATTCGTGCTTATAATTCCCGTTTAACGAAGTTGAACCATCACTGGTCGCCATTACTGGCCCAGTAGTTAAGATGTATTTGTTGTGTTTTTTTTTTTTATGTGTTTGTTTTCGCGCTTAGTGTAATTGTTGCAGTTTTTAAACTGATTGATGATTTAATCTGTTTTCGTATGAGTCCAATTTAAGTGACGCTGGTTATTCTCAATTTGGTGTCAATTTTTCTCTGATAATATATTGCGTATATTACTAATAATTTAATTGTTTGTTAATTATCGGTTCTTTTAAGCATATTGCTTTAAGTAAAGATGTAAAAGGATCCGTGATTGAATAATTTCCCTGTTTCTGGTATCTATGTTTATCGGAGTAAATGAATCATTTGTTGAGTGATCTAAGTTCAAGGCCAGCGGTCGAAATTGTCGTTTAATTGTTTTTATCGTTTCTTGTCATATTTACACTAGTTGATATGATTATCTAATGTATATTTTTAATTTACTGATGATTATTTGGGGTATTTTTTTTTACCAATTGCGGCTTGATGCAATGATGTTCATATTGCTTATGTTTGTTCAGTATTTAGGAGCCTAAAAAAAGAAATATGTCGCGTACCTGCAGAGCAGTGTATAATTGAGTTTTTCTTTCTCGTTTTTGTAATTTGTTCTAAGAGCTGATTTAGATCTTAGCTCCAGCGTCCGTCGCTAAAAACCACATGTATAACTGCTAAGTTTATGTGTATTTCTTTTTTTTTTTCGCTTATTGCTCCGTGTTTTCCTTTTTGTATGACGGGTTTTCCAATAAATAATAATAATAATAAAGAGGGCTCTAGAACTTTCAATCGAATCAAAGTTTTAAGTTTCAAAATCCTTTCAAAGTTTCTATGACCACTCCGTGTATACAAAGTGCTTTGGTAAAAAAATACATTGTGCCTACATCACTCTTTACTTAGGTAGCACTATGGTGCTACCTTTGAAAGAGATCATCTCTAGTTGACCTAAGGTACTTGTCCAATAAGTTTCAAGTTGAGCAGTAACCTATTTATCTATCGGCCGAAAATTTGGCAATGGGGATGATTTGTAGAGGGATTTGGAAGCCTTTTTGTGCCTTTTGTGTCTTTTCATATCCAATTGAAATTTTCCCTAGTAAAGAAAAACACTATCCATCTTCAAAAAGAAAAAAAAAACTTGAGGAATGTGGAAGCACTACAAATAGCTGTGTTCAGCAAAATAGAAGAAACTCTAAAAGCTAACAATTAAGTACTTAAGTAAAGTGATAAAGCCAATAAACTTCTAATTTGCTTTTAGTTTTTTTATGGAAGAGTATTTTGATTGCAAGTTATTTATTTATTTATTTTTTATTCCCTCCATTTTGCTGAGTATGACTATCAGTCATATAGCCACAATATTTGCTTAGATCTCATTCTAGTTGCTGATTTTGCAAGAAGTCTCATTTCTATTTCTTTAATTTTCATGAAATTTTCAGAAGATTGAAGAAAATTTGAAAGAAATTTTGAGAAATAACATCTTGTTTAATTGACCAGAAAATACTGATGGAATATGACGAATTATAGTAAAGATCTTAAGGTATTGTGGAGAAGCCTTTCCTTCCCGTGAAATTTTCTCCTTGAAATTTTTGCATGTGGTCAACATGGCATTTATCCTAAAAAAAAAAAAAAAAAAAAAATACTGCTGGTAAATATATAAAAGATTCCATAAATGACTAAGAGACAAGTTGAACACACAACTCAATTATTTTTTATCCTATTTTCAAATATTATAGTCAATTCACTTGTTAATGCAACCCCCTCCCCCCCCCCTGATGGCTCCACTTCCTTCCCATCCAGATGATAATAATGTATTCCCCAGTTACTGCTTTCTAGTCATATGCTACAGCTCCTATATTAAACTGGTTATATTCTCAGCCTGGTATTTATCTCCCTCTGTGGATTGAGGGTATAATTCGCTAAAATATTATTTGGAACGATTTTAAAAAGAGAAAAATAATGGAAGGAAACACGATAACCTGATTAATATAAACATTTTGCATATTTATCAAGTAAGGATTTCATTATTCTAGTGTTTTCTTTTAATTTCTATATATTTCTTGTGTTATATATGGGACCATTAGGGGGGGGGGGGGGTGCATTTAATTAATAATGTATTTCAATCGTCTACAGAAGCATGAAATTTACTTAGAGCAGTACAAAGATACAGAAAACTAAAGAAAAAATGAAAACACAATCAAGAAAAAACTCACAAGAAACATGTATATCAACTGTGTAGACAACACAATTAAACTATCCAGTTAAGCAGAAAATCCACAATACTTTTGTGATGCTTCTGGAACCTGTCCACCTGCTGGTCTATTTTTGAAGAAATATTGTGTCAAGTATGTGTCCAATAAGAGAGTCATGCATACTCCCGCCATTTACCCGTGCCCAGCCATTTAAAACATTTGCCTCTCAATTACTTGGACTCTCTGTCTTGGCTTTTCTCTGTCTACAATTAGCCATGTCTTGATGCAACCTATGCAACCTACTGCAAAATACTTGATAACTTCAATTCGAACTGCAGAAGGTATTTGCAAAAACGGTAGAATAGATATTGAATTTCCTTCCACTCAGATAGTGTAAAAAAACAATCCCTAATGGGACCAAGGCAACATGTGGGTGAAAAAAACATTGTAAATTTTGATTAATATTTTGATCTGATATAAATGTAAAGTCTGCATAAACTCATTTATTATTAATTCTGACTTGCAAGTTAATTGATTATTGTATATTGAAAGAGCATAAAAAGTGGAATCAAGTAGTGTTTTCACCTTGTCTCAGTTATGGAATCTTGTATAAAAAGCAAAGGAATACAGCATTTGATTTTAGAATCCCTATTGCTGGCGGTCATCTCCGTTTCATGCCTCTTCAGCCACGAAGTGCACTGGGGGGCTGGGGGTCAGCTGTCCTGTGCTTTTTTGCAATTCTTCCTGTTTACCTTTCCCAGGTTTTGCCAGGTGCTCATTTAGAGATGGGTTCACTCTGGTTGAGCTTACAAGTCACACCACTAATCCCCATTGCAAACCAGCAATGCCAGGGCTCAAACACCTGTCTTCACAGACAAAGCATTTCAAGTCTAGCGTGCTACGACGTGTATATTTACGGTAATCTTTTCCTGCTGCTTAGAAGAAGAAGAAAAACCTTGCCCCAGTAATTCTTTTTTATCTTTTCACAGATGAAGCTTGAACTGAAGAAAGTAGAAACTTCAGAAATTCTGAACGAGTGTCCACCAGAGCTTTCTTCAGATGGAGAATATGTGTTCGTATCAGCTGGCAAAACTTTACGAATATTCAAGAACGATGGCCAGTTTTTCTGCAATCTTGATTCTGTGAAAGGCAGTATTTCACAGATTATATCTTACCAGAATAATCTCTCCATTGTATGTACCACTGGACAAATACATACATGGAATTTTCTAGATCAAAAGCTTCTGTCAACCACAAATATTTTAACTAACGCGTTTCAAAAGTTTGTTAAATCACATAACCTCTTCCAGGTTTTCCCAAATAGAGATATTGGTGTTGATGTTGTGGCCCTTCAGCCTAAAGATGAAACTGTGATTGGTATGCTCGTTTTTGAAGTGGCAAAATCAAATAAGTCTCGATTTTTATTTAAAGATGTTGAAACTGGGTATAGTAAAGTGGCTATTGGCGGGTATAAGGGTTCAATTGTAGCCGTTATTAAAGATTCTAATGTTTGCGTTGAAGACTTGATCACAAAGAAGACAAAGAGACATTTTACTAATGAAAGGAAATTTACATGCGTGGCTCTTCATCCCACTGAAAACGTAATGGCCACTGGGGATTTAAGTGGTCGAATCCAAATATGGCATGATTTTGTTGAAAATTCGTACCCACCAAAGGCAGATTGTCATTGGCACTCGTTACCAGTCAAGACTTTAAGGTTTACAAGCGAAGGGTCGTATTTACTAAGTGGAGGTGGAGAGTGCGCTTTGGTTAAATGGCAATTAAAGACACATACTAAAAGTATTATTCCAAGATTGAGCTCCCCAATAAAATTTATTACTATTAGTGAAGATAGCTCCGCTGTTTTAATTACTTTTGACTCAAATTGTATTACTATTATGCTTGGTACAACTGGTGATATTGTGTCATCAATTCAGGGAATTATCCCCCATACAAGGTCACATTTGCTCAATGGAGAAAATGTTCCAAACCCTGCTGGCCTGACTTACCACCCAGTGACAAAGACAGTTGTATCCAATGCGCAAACAGGACATATGCAATTTCAAAAGATCAATGAAATGACCGTTCATCAAAATTTAGATGTGACACAGCAGAATTATGTTAGTGATGAGCGTCAGTTGCAAAGTGTCAATACAGATGTGGTGAAAGTCTCAATTTCAAAAGATAATCAATGGATGGTGACTGTTGAACACTGGGAAGATCCATTGATGAAAATGAGTGTGCAATTGACAGTGAAAACGTGGAAGTTTGATGGACAGAACTTTGTATACAACAGCTCACTTCATGTACCTCATGACAATGACATTAAAAATGTATTGCTTGCACCATTCAAAGGAGAATATCCAACTATTATTACAACAGGTGGGAAAGATAAATGTTTCAAAGTTTGGAAACAAAAGGAAGAGAAACGGATAATTCCTATTTGGCTATGTAGCTTTGTTGGGGAATATTTAGACCTACCATGTAACTATGCTGATTTTTGCTTTGATTCCTCCTTGTTAGCTGTTGCGTTTGGAAATGTGATTACATGTTGGTCGTTCAAGTCCTTAGTAGGAGTTTTAAGAACTCATATTATTGTTGGGCTGTATAAACAAATAGCCTTTAGCCAGCGGGAAGAAACAAGTCAATTACTGGTCGGTATAACAGATGATCAAATTATTGTTTGGAATATAATTTCGGCGAGTTTTATCAGGGTTGTTGATATTCGCAGAGGTTTGAAATTATTTATTTCCGATCGGGAAAATGATACTATGGCTGTTGTGACGAAATCGAATGATCTTTTTGTTTTCACACCAGATCGCATTGATAATGCAATTATGAAAAAGCTTGACTTTAACCCTATTGGTGGTTGTCTTATGGCCAAAAAAATCAGCAACCAATCTGCAATCCAGTCACGTATTGTACTGCTGAGTAGTACGCGTGATATTTATTTAGTTGATGATTCATTTGTTGATGATTACATCTGGACAACCAAATCACAGATTGAAAAAGTACGTTTCACCCCCTTTGCCTCTCTTAAAAATAAAAAGACGACGGAGTTGAAGCAAGTTGAGTCGTATTTTGATAGATCTAAAGACGTGACCGCTTTCTTGAATAATTATGTGAATGAGCCTTCTATTACACTTCCTCCGACAACTTTGGTTTTAGAAGCGTACGAGAATTTGCTCCTAATGAAAGTGAAAGAAGAAATAGCATTAAAAGAAGAAGAAGAAAATTCGAGTATGGATTTTGATTTACCAGCTGACAGGGTACCTAAACTTCCAAAGGACGAAGAGCTGTGTTCACTCCTTTGTAATGTTTTATTGTCATAGCAATAAAATAGACAAGAACATTTTTATAGAATTTGTGATAGGATTTATACCCCAATTTATGTAAATTTATTTTTCTGATTAAGAAAAAGAAATGAAAGGAAAAAGTCCAAGTAAATTTTCCAGAAGAAGCAGAAAATGATGAAGCTATTTTACTATTTGATATAAAACATTAAAAACCATGATAAAGAGAATAAAAAGAGGTAAAGAATACGTCAGTGGACTTCACAGTCCCTAACGGTGGTGTTTATCTTCATTTAATGGCTTTCAGCCAGGAGTAAGTGGACGTGTGCTGGGTTGAAAATTCTTTGTCCAAGGGGCACGGGTTCGATTCCTGGCGTGACCAGTTATTTGGTTTGGAACGTTGGTCAGTGGTGTGACTCTGTAAGCTTAGCCAGAGTAGACCCAGCTCTAAATGGGTACCTGGAGAAATCTGGGGAAGGTATGCAGGAAGGGTGTCTGAAAGTGCAGGATGGCTGGCCCCCAGCCCCCCATTGCACTTCCTGGCTATAGGGCCACGAAACGGAGATCAGCACCGCCGGTTTGGGCGTTAAGGGTCTAGTGCCGTCATACTTACTTACTTTTTTTTTACTTTTCAGCCAGGAAGTGCATTGAAGGGCTGGGGGCCAGCCATCCCTTGCTCTCACACACCCTTCCTGTTACCTTTCTGAGTTTTCTAAAGGTACCCATTTTGAGCTGAGCCGACTCTAGCTGAGCTTACAGTCACGTCACTGACCCCCGTTCCAAACGAAATAACCAGCGACACCAGAACTCAAACTCCTGTCCTTTCGGACAGGAGAAATCGGACAGGATTTCTTGTCTTGCCTGTTAACCACTCGGTTAGGATGATAAAGAGAATGTTCCATGACTTCTTTCCAAGAGGGAGGGTCTAAAATAAAAATTGGGGGGGGGGTAGTAAATTTATTTTGTCAAAAGTCTTGTATTATTTCCAATGATTATAAACTCCACAAACGAGACGAGTCGCTTAGTTTTTGTTTTTCTGGAATATTCGTTGTAAATTTAATTTTGTGTTCCAACTTCATTGCTTTAAAAACTCCAACCAAAATAAGAATTTACTGAATGAACTGATGGACATTTGGAGCTTTAACATGGCTCTCATAGGAATAAAAACTTTTAGCCCTTCAGACAGTTTTATGTTTCCCAGTTGATATAAAAAGTGAAAATGCTTAGAACACTTACACTAGTTATATCACTTATTGGGTACAGCTTAGGGCTAATGGGCTTCTATTACAGCAAGATTTAAGATGTTTGATAATAAGAAATGGGTACTGGGTGTCATGTCTGTCTGCCTGCTTTGTACAGATAGGAAGAATAATTTATTCCACTGTTCGGGCTGCTGAGAAGGTCTTTTTACGTAAAGAAAGGTGTTTTTGAGAAAATTTAGTTAGTGCTTCTAGATGCATTAAAGTGTACGTCACCGCCAGAGGATATCAGGCATGGAGGAGAACTCCCCCTCTTCCTGTTCTAATATTTTGTCTCATTATTCAAATTCAATAAATAAGTAGAATAAATTTAATAACATGACATGATGAACCAAAAAAGATGAAAATACTGACATGAAATCCGCTGTAATCTCTACCTGCCGAACAGTGGTGTAACTAGGGGAGGGGCAAGTGGGACGACTGTCCCCGGGCGCAACCTCTGTGACGTTGCCAAACTTTTTTTCTATTTATATTGCGGTAGAGGGTTGCCAACTGGACACATTTTATGTCAAAAGACCACATTCCCATGTGCTTAGACACAATGACAAAAGTGCAAAAACGTTCCCCGTTTTAGAAATTTGGGACATAAAAGGGACATTTTGTAAAATTGGGAACACTAGAAATTTGGGTCCCAGCTGAATCTACATTTTGGTAAGAAAAATGTCACTTTTCACCAAAGTAGTGCTTATTCACTTTTTTTTTTTTTTTTTTTTTTTTTTTTTGAACATCCAGGTACTAGCAGAGATGTCGTAAGTAAACTGTTTTCTTCAAAGTAAGGAATTTACAGGTTTAAAAGAGTTCCATGCTTTCACACTAAGTCATTTTGTATGAATATCTCATTTAAATTTTTCGTTTTCGTTATATTTTTATGTTAACTGGCAGCTTTGAAAGAAGTTTACAAAGCGTCTTTTGGTCAATAATACAACTGGTAAAATAATAACCTTTGATTTTTGACATTTTAAGATGGACACGTTTTAGCTAAAAGTGACACAGTTTTGGATGCTCAGGGGACACATTCATGGACAAAAATGTGGCAGTCCTGTTGCGGTAGTGATGGCAGGTGAGGGGATATTTTTTCCCGGGTGCTAAATACTGCAGCTACGCCTCTGCTGCTGAAATGTCGTTCTCAGTTGGTAAATGTCGCTGCATTTACCAATTCGATTTCATAATTATGTTAAAAGAGGAGTAAAATGGTAAGATTAGTATTGCTTGGTTTTGGATACCTCAACACCAAGCAATACTTTTCAAAAGGCATTTCAGAGCAAGTTCCTTTCTTAATGTTCCCTCCTAAACCCATTTTACAACTTGAAGCATCCATCCTTTTCACCCACAACCCTTTTCACAATCCGTTAGTCGCTGATCAGTTCTTCCGATATACCAAAGACCACACAAACAAGGAATTCTGTAGACACCGGAATTCCTGTTGTTCAACACGCTTCTTGGATTTAGAGCTCAACCACCTTAGAGATATTTTATTTGGAAATGGGTATCCAATTAGTTTAATAAATTCTGTAATTGCAAAACGTATTAAAAGATTATCAGATAGTTCCACAGAAAACACAAATCAAAGGGAAAATTCAGTTTATCTTGGTCTCCCATACGTTAAAGGGGTTTTAGACCACATTTCAAAAAATCTAAGAAAAAATAACATATACACTTATTATAGACCCAGGAAAATTATCAGGTCCCAAATTTATCAAGGTAAAGACCCTATCCCGATAGGTGAAAACTCCGGTGTCTAAAGAATTCCTTGTTCGTGTGGTCTTTGGTATATCGGAAGAACTGATCAGCGACTAACGGATAGATTAACTCAGCACTTTAGTTCAATTAATAATACACTTAAAAAGCGGAAAAAACCAGAAAATTTTGACTCTGCCCTTGCAGAGCACATTTTTGAAAAACCAGACCATACTATTTTGTTTAATCAAGCTAGCCTAATTTCGTATGACAAAGGTATTGTCCAGCACTACAGAGAAGCTGTTGAAATTTATAAATACCAACATTTAGGTCTAGCTTTGAACAGAGATTCTGGTGATTTAAGAATAAACGAGTCATATTTCGGTTTTCTCAAAAGAGAAGCCGATACTTTAGTAATCCCTGAAATAAACCTTGAACCACTTTCCCAGTCATCTAATCAAACACGTGAACAACCCCTTAGGTCTCAAAGGGTGTCTGCAAGAAATGCATTAATTAAAATCCAAAGTCAGATGACATAGTTTCTCCAACTTATTTAATTGCTGGTTCGTTTTGTTTTTTGAGTGAATGAATTGTTTTCTTTTCTCTCTCAGTTGTTTGCTAGTATCCGTCGATGGCACTTCATAATTTTTTGCATTTTGTGAAAATCGCGGATATTGGCGAATAACTCGCTTTTATGGTTGTTAGGTATTTGGTTTTAATTCTTTTAATTTTTGGCTTTTATTGAATTTTATTCATCTTTTAAATTTTTTGTTTTTTTGGTTCTTTTCACATTGACTTTCCGCGTTTGTTTTTGGATACATTATTTCGTTTCGCGCTGAAGAAGAGAGGCGTTTGTCCTCTCGAAATATTCGCTTTGTTGTGTATTTTTCAGTACTTTCATTTGGCCTATAAAAAACCCCATTTTTGCTCGTTTTTCTTTCTTTATGAAAGAAATTACTCTGCCGCTGTACAATCATGTTCTTTCCTTCTGGAGTAAAGCGTGAATAGGCGGAAGATGCGTGGGTAAGAAGTTGACCGTGTCACTGGAATAAGATGATGAGTCGTTTGACTGAGAACCATGGCAAATAGAGCGAACAATTTCAAAGGATATTCCTTATGCTGAAGTCGACTCATGGATGACTGGAAATCGCTCTGTGTTAATGCACCCTATGGTGTAACCGGCGCCATAGAAGGATAACGCAATCAACAACAACTCCAGTGTCCTCAATTAAAGGACAGGGAAGCCTGTACCCCCTAGACTTTCTGACCCACTCCCCTTGATTAAAAAATAGCTTTTTGGGGGCATTTTAATTGAAAATACCTTTTTGGTGTTTCATTGAAAAAGTTGAAAAAAATGTCAAATTCGCCTCCTACGTATTGGAAAATATATCTTGCCCCCCGCCTAGGTTCTTATGAATTGATGCCACTTAGCAACTATTCTCTGGAGCCACCTTATCAAGGTCTATTGGGAAAAACAGATTATAGCTATGAAGCCTTTCCAGAGTAACAAAACGGTTTCTGCTCTAGGCTTAGGAATGTTTCTTGGCCCGGACTCAAGCCATAAGCATTCTTTTGGTTAGCATTATTTTATGTTTAAATTCTTAATGACTTATTTGGGAAAAAACGTAGGCTGTATACAAAACACCAGCAAAGTTTTGATTATAGCCTGGGAGTTTATGTAAGTGTTTGGGAAGGGGCTGGGACACTGCTAATCGGAAAGTAATTCTAAAAGTAATAAATTAGCATTTTCTGAAATTGACGAAGTAATATATATTTTTTTTTTGTACTGTTGAGGCCAGAAGAGGGGAGAAACTGCACTATTACCAAGTAAAATATATTGAATTGCAATAAAAACAGTATTACAGAAAGTACGAAGAAATAGCAGTAAGCTAAAAGTGACGATGCCTAATGTAAATTTAGCATCTCCCAAAGACGGCTAAATTTGAAATCAACCGGGGTATGTTAGGAGACCAGTAGCATTAATTGGGGGAAGGCGTTCCCCCCCCCCCTCCACAAGATTTTATGTCCCACCTAACTTCTTGGATTAAAAAAAATCTTTCTTTAGTATTTTCGTTGAAAAATACCCTTTTTTTATTCTTATTTTTAAAAATAAGATTCCCCCCCCTATATTTTGAAAAAATTGTTTTGCCTCCTCCCCATTCAACATTTTTGTTAACACGCGCCGCTGAACAAGAAGCTGTTTTAAAGGCAAATTCTTCAAACAAACCTGTCTTTTAGGGGTGTCCTTCATGGACGCCAGTAGGAGGGGAGGGGGCGCTTTTCGGGCAACAAGACAACATTAAACATTAGGGCTGTTCTTTTACTCATCGTTGTGCTAAGATCTTACATCTTCTGACGAAGAAGACCTAAAAATGAAATCTTAGCACTAAGATCTTACATCTTATAGCGTTCTTTTGCAAACGTCTTTCGTCATTCTGCTCTGATCAGCGGTCTAAGAACAATGATGAGTATAGGTGAAGGGGTTTGGTGAAAGGAGGGGTTGTAGGAGAGGGGGGGATAAATGCCGTCCATCACTTTTGACGCTTAAAAAGGAACTAGAACTTTCAGTTTTCAACCAAATGAGCCTCTTCTTAAGTTAAACAACCATCCCTTCCACAAAAACCTCAAATACCCCCTAGGCAAAACTTACAACCCTTGCCGCTAATCTCTGGGGTTTGTTTCAATCCCGAAATCCTTGTTACATAATATTTAGACTATTTTGAATAGAATGGCTATTGCAAAATTTATATTAGATGCATTTCGGGACAATACGACGTGTGTGTGTGTGGGGGGGGGGGGGTAGCTGCCCTCCGATCACTTTGACTCTTAAAAAGAGCACTAGAGCGTCTGATTTCAATCCAATGAGCCCCCCTCCGAAGTTTATACGACCACGCTTTCTATAAAAACCTTATCTGCCCCAAGGGCATTACTTACAACCCTTGCCCTGAGGGCTGGGAGGATTTGTTATCCACCAGACCTTTTAAATACGTTAAACAAAATAGCTATTTCAAAATTTTGATCTGAAGTGTTTGGGGAAATGATGGGCGTGGGGGGGGGTCATTTGCCCTCTGATCACTTTCGACTAATAAAAAAGGCACTAGTCCTCTCAATTTCCAATCAAATGAGCCCTTTTTGAAGCTTCTATGACAAAACTTTCTATAAAGACCTTACCTGCCCCAAGGGCATAACATACTACCCTTGTCCTGGGGGCTATAGGGGGGGGGGGGAGTTGTCATCCTCAGAGACATAATTTTCAGACCTTTAAACTAAGTTGAACAAAATAGCCACATCTAAATGTTGATCGAAAATGTTAGGGGAAATGATGGGCGTGGGGGTGATTCTCCCTCCGATTACTTTCGACTATTAAATATGGCAATAGCCCTTTAAATTTTCAATCTAATAAGGACACTAGCCCTCTCAATTCCCAATTGAATTAGCCCTTTCTGAAGTTTCTACGACAACACTTTCAATAAAAACCTTATATGCCCCCAGGGCATAACTTAAAACCCTTGCCCTGTGGGCTGTCGGGGGTTTGTCATCCTCAGGCATAATTTCCGGACTTTTCAAGTACGTTGAACAAAATGGCTATCTCAAATTTTGACTGGAAGTATTTGGGGAAATGTTGGGCGTGATAGGGGGTTAGTTGCCCTCTGATCACTTTCGACTATTAAAAAGGGCACTAGCCCTTTCAATTTCCAATCGAATGAGCCCTTTTTGAAGTTTATACGATAATGCTTTCTATAAAGACCTAATATGCCGCCAGGGCATAACTAATAAGCCTTGTTCTGAGGGTTCGAGGGGATGGGTTTTTATCCTCAAAGACCTAATTTCCAGAACTTTCAACTACCTTGAACAAAATGGCTATCTCAAAATTTTGATTGGATGTGTTTGGGGAAATAGTGGGCTTGAGAGGGGGCCTAGTTGCCCTCCAATCACTTTTGACTCTTAAAAAGAGCACTAGTACTTTCAATTTCCAATCGAATGAGCCCTTTTTGAAGTTTCTGCGACAAGGCTTTCTATAAAAAGCTTAAATACCCCCAGGGCATAACTTACAACCCTTGCACTGAGGGCTCTGGAGGGGGGTATCATCCTCAAAGATATAATTTCCGGATCTTTCAACTAGACTGAACAAAATGGCTATTTCAAAGTTCCTATTGGATGTGTTTCGGGAAATGGTGGGCGTGAGAGGGGGGTTAGTTGTCCTTCAATCACTTTCAACTATTAAAAATGGCACTAGCCCTTTCAATTTCTAATCGAATGAGCCTTTTTTAAAGTTTCTACGACAACGCTTTCTATAAAAACCTTATACGCCCCAGGGCATAACTTACAACCCTTGCTTGAGGGCTCTGGGAGGGGGGTTGGGTGTCACCCTCAAAGATATAATTTCCGGAATTTTTAACTACGTTGAACAAAATAGCTATTTCAGCATTTTGATTAGATGTGTTTGGGGAAATAGTGGGCGTGGAAGGGGTGTTAGTCACCCTCCAATCACTTTCGGCTATTAAAAAGAGCACAAGCCCTTCCAATTTCCAATCAAATGACCCCTTTTCGAAGTTTTTACGACAACTCCTTCGATACGAAGTGCCCTGGTCTAAAAGAAACAAAAAAGATAAATATATAATGCATTGTGCCCTCATCGTTCTTTACTTAGGCAGCGCTATTGCGCTGCCTATGATAAGAATTTGAAACCTCTTCAGTTGAGTTCTCTTATGTGCTTAATTCGAAAATTTCACTTTCATCAAAATCACTGGTATTTTTTGGGTTGTTTTCTTCTTTTTTTAAAAAATCGGACACATTTTCTCGGACTCGTAACTTTCGGTGGGTAACTTTGAACTTAACACATTTTATATACTTGGAATCACCATAAAAATCTAATTCCTTAGAGCATACATTGTCTAAGCTCCCTTTTTTAGAAATGTGGTTACTAATAGCACGACTTGCTTCTTACTTACAGTCCGTTACCACCAACTGTGCAATATAAAAATATTAATAAACATAAAACCTAATATTTCCATTTAAACGTCGGCAAAAAGTCATGACGTCACCTGTCCCCTCCTGATAAATGTCCTGACGGTGCTCGTGAACTGCACCCCTCCTCCTTTAGTACCGATAAGGGCATGAATGAAATTTTTCATGTTACAAAAGAACACATTTTTCTGCAATAAGAAGGGAGTTGTCACCCAGCAGCACCCTTATTCAGGCTTGGTCCAAGTGAAGGGCGATTAGATATTAATTTCTACCTCCTCCCCCCGCCCCCCCCCCCCCAAAAAAAAAAAACTCCGAATTTATCTGAAGGTTCACGAAAAGCTAGGTAATTTGAACATTAAAATCCACTCTTTGAGGCATTTGCCCTTCCCCTCCCGCTTACACAATGACCAGTCGCCCCTCCTTCGTAATAGCTTATGCACAAATATATCGTACTATATAATTTTATGAAACATCAAGTGAATCAACTGCACTACTCCATCTGAAAATGGGAAGCTCATAATATAGTTTTGGATACTTCTAAATCGGTTGGGTATCTCAGAATTTTCAATCAATAGCGAATTTTGTGTAAGGTGTTTTTTGGCGCCACGAAATGGCAGAAAGCGACACTTTTCCGTGACTCTGTATTTTTGACCACTTAGGAAAGGGCAGTAGAAGTAGAACTTTAATTTACGTTCAAATGAACACTCCCGATTTTTTGGAGACCATTGGTTTGATGCGATCACCCCTGGGGACAAACAAAAAATTCGTGGCTTGTCTGCTGGGATAAACAGAAAAACGTTGTTTTTTATGACATTTTATAACAACTGTTTGGGTTTCATTTTCCCATGTTTTCTGGTTATAGACCTAGTGTTTGGTATGTGTAACTCAGAATGGAAGAAACATGTTTTTACTATGCGAGCCAAGCTATTTACCAGTTCAAATTTCTAGATTTAAAAACAAAAGCGTCGTTCCAACTCTTCATAGGGAAGGGAACAAGGGCCAAGAATTATCTTTAGAGCGCTTAGACTCAAGAAAAATTCATTTCTACCCACGTTGACTTTTTTTTAGATTTTGGAATCTTAAATGGGAGGGGGTTTCTTTCCTTTGGGTAAATTACGGGGTCCCTTTCAAATTATGTCTTTGTTTTCGAGATAAGAAAAAAATTATAGCCTTGTTTGTTGATATCATGTTTTTATACATGCCTTGTCTCTGCGTAATAAGGCAGCATACTTTTTACTGAATAGCAAATATTTTCGGCAATTTTGGTTTGAGATTTTAGAAATTTGGATATATTCTCTTCTAATGCTTCAGATTTTACATGCTAAACAAATTTTAGATGTGAAAATGATGACAAAATAAAAGTCTATTTGATCCTAGTGGCTAATGGAGCATAAACTTAAGGTGCAGAAACAACAGTCTCCGTCCGAAGAGGGCCGAATCGCTATGGAATGAAAATTCTGAGTTCCAATTGTTTAAAACTGTAGAAAAGTTATTTTCATGGCCTCGTAGCTTCTGAGGTTATAATACTGCGGTGTATTCAACCCTAAACACGTAGGATATATGCAGTGAGTAGAAACAGAGAGGTTATTAAAGACAATTAATTTTAAGCTTCATTTGACTGAGTTGATTCGTTTAAAACTTTCTAATTTGTGTTCAGTGTTGTATAGCTATGGATCAGCTACAAGGGAGGGGGGAGGTTTGTCAGTGAATCTTTCCGTGGTTGGATGAAGGATGGGGTTTGAAGCCTCACAAACCACATTTTTGGCCCCTGTTGTATTGAGAGGTACTTTAGGAAACATGGACGAGGGTGGGTGAATTTATACCTTAATCTTTTATCACTTGGAGGATTATATTTGGACCAAAACATTGCATTCATATGCTAACCTGCGCATATAACCTTTTACGTTATTGTACTTCGTTCAAAATTCTATGTATTATTTTGTGGTTACTCCATAAATGTAAATTTTATCGCTTTTTATATTGATCTGGTTTTGAGTGTAAAGACGGGAAGGCAATTACTTGATTATATATGTATTGAATACAAGCAAGAGTCAAGTTTGTGTGCCTTTTTCGCCTGGCTTTGTTTGCTACAATCGGCTTACTTTTGACAGGATGCGGTATTTTGCTTAATATCCTGTGGTAATTACTTCTAAATCGGCGTGGTCTTTTTTAATGTCTGTATATAATCTTGTAGAATACTGACAATTTATAAGTTGAATCCAGATATTACAGAAGTTTCAAAGATGTATGGTGTTTTTGATTGCAAATTTATTCGTTTAAAGAAGTCAGCGTGTGGGGTAATTTTCAAATGCCCATTTTTATTGCTGAATACGGACTATAGTGAAGTTTCCTACTATTACTGGCACATCAACTATAATATTTATGCTTACAATAGAGACTTGTGGAGTACAACATTACGCCATATAAACAAACTTGGATTATATGACCGAGAGATTCCCCCATTCTATGAAGGGGAGAATGATATATGTACTGTTCAAGAGGAGGTCAAAGAAACCAAAGACAATGAATATTTCACACCATCGTGACAATATACGGCTGCCCCCTCCCACCTCCCTAGCAATCATTTCCAGAGGGCAGGGTTAATATTAGGTGCAAAATTCTTAGGCTCTATTGAGGTATTTCAGAGAAGTCCGCTGGTCGGCCACGCTAACCTAACCTGAAGGAACCTAATTTAAAAGTAGTTAACTTAATGTAACCTATCCTATTCAGATATACTGCAAATTGAAACATCAACAGAGGTAACACTGACATGATAAACCACAACATTACAAAAAATATAAAAAAAATTCCAAATTGCACTTTTAAACATCAACAGAGGTAATAGTGACAAGAAAAATCACAAGACAACGCCACAAAAAATATTCCAAAGTCATACGTTTCAACGAAAAAATTCCAAGATGCACTTTTAAACATCAACAGAATGTAACACTGACAAGATAAAGCACGACACAAAACTACAAAAGTATTCCAAATCATACGTTTCTGCAAAAAAAATCCAAAATGCACTTTGAAACATCAACAGAATGTAACACTGACAAGATAAAGCACGACACAAAACTACAAAAGTATTCCAAGTCATACATTTCAACGAAAAAATCCCAAAATGCATTTTGAAACATCAACAGAATGTAACACTGACAAGATAAATCACGATACAACAGTACAAAAAATATTCCAAGTCATATGTTTCAACGAAAGTATTCCAAAATGCACTTTTAAACATCAACAGAATGTAAAACACTGAAAAGATAAACCACGACACAACACTATAAAACATATTAATGCTTTTCAACGAAAAGATCCCAAAATACACTTTGGAACATCAACAGAATGTAACACTGACAAGATAAACCACGACACAACACTACAAAAATATTCCAATTCATACGTTTCGGCGAAAAAAAAGAATCCAAAATTCACTTTGAAACATCAAAAGAATGTAACGCTGACAAGATAAACTACGACACCAAACAATACGTTTCAAAGAAAAAATCCCAAAATGCACTTTGAAACATCAACGAATGTAACACTGACAAGATAAACCACGACACAACACTACAAAAATATTCCAATTCATACGTTTTAACGAAAGACATTCCAAAATGCACTTTGAAACATCTAGAGAATGCAACACTGACAAGATAAACCATGACTCAACACTGGAAAAATTTTCCAAGTCATATGTTTCTACGAAGAAATTCCAAAATGCACTTTGAAACATCAACAGAATGTAAAACTGACAAGATAAACCATGACACAACACTTCAAATATATTCCAAGTCCTACGTTTTAACGACAAAATTCCAAAATAAACTTTGAAACATCAACAGAAAGTAACATTGATAAGATAAACCACGAAACAAAACTACAAAATTATTCCAAGTCATTAGTTTCAGCGAAAAAATTCTAAAATGAACTTTGAAACATCAACAGAATGTAACATTGACAAATAAACCACGACACGACGCTACAAAATATTCCAAGTCATACGTTTCAACGAAAAAAATTCCAAAATGCACTTTGAAATATCAACAGAATGCAACACTGACAAGATAAACCACGAGACAAATTTCGGTGCCCTAAATGTAAAATGCTTTAAAAATGTATGTAAATTTGTTTATTAGTAAAAATTGTATATATACAAAACACTGTGTCCTTTTAGATTTCTTCTTCTAGATATAGGTAATCATCAGAAACGATAAGTGGCTGCAGCTCGTCAGTATTCAGCTTGTATTCATCTTGACATGCAAAGTCAGGGTCACATTTTCTACAATTTAGTGTAACTTCATTGTTGTTAAATCTTTTTGTAAAGTCAATAATACTATTCTGATTCATATTATAAAGTTCACGTTTTTCAATTTGCTTATTTGAAGCATTGTCACATACAAAATTCTCATATGAAGAATCACTTTCTGTAACAGCCAAATATAAGTCTGTAGGTTTATAATCAAAGTAGCCGGTATCTTCACAGCGATGTCGTAAAAAGCACTTTATTATTATCTTATTTTATAGACTCTGTTATTATTCAAGCAATTGAAGCGTAGACTTGGTTCTTCTTCCCAAAACAATTTAAAGCCACGACGATACCAGTCTGTTAAAAATAAACTGAACTCACATTTACGGTTTTTTGCAATCATGCCACGGTAAATGTTTTCTCATTGATCACGCTTGTCATAGTGACAATCGGAACATAAGAAACCTCTCATACGAGACTCACAAATCTCTTCAAGACAGGACTTATAGTCGTTAATTTACATAGCATAACCTTTATGCAATTTACATGGATTGCATAATTTACACTTTTCATTATATTCATCAGCAAAAGTGAAATCCTCACATGATGAACAGCTGCCCAAAGTATACAAGCATAATGGACATTTGTAAAACATTTTTCGATGTTGACTGTGTCACTTCCAAAAAAAAAGTTATGGGGAAAATGAATGTTCTTTGCTATCACTTTTAACTTATTGGATCGTTAGAGAAATGGGAGGAGTAACTGAAACTCTGGGTATTCTGTAAATTGAGTTAATCCCCGGGATCCACTACGCATAAGTCTCAGGCAATAGTCAAATGATGGAGACTCATTTCTCATTATATTAACAATCATCCTCTTACTGAAAATTCTCTTCTGCTCCGACAATCTTTGAAAATTATCATCTAGAATTACCCATTTCTCCAAAGTAAGGAGATTTCCTATAAATTTCTATCTGTCCACTTTACTCATTTTAATTCTGACAGTCCTTTCTCACTTCCAAAAAGAAACTGACTCACGATTAATAAGAAATGTCTTCTAGGACGTTAAAAACATGTTTAGATATGATTTCGTACAAAATGGTCGTCTAAGGTTTTTGTATTCATAGTCTTGGCTCAAGAAAACGATGCATTTTCGTTTAAAAAGTTTTTAATAGGACTTAAATTCGCATCTAATATCAACCATACCCCTGGAATTGTCTGCTAGGGTGTAGGGGGCTAACGCACGTTATGACGGTGACGTAAAATAGTCATAGTCTTGGCACAAAAACGCTATTTTTCGTTACGTACTCTCTGAAATACCTCAATAGTGCCTAAACATTTTGCACCTAATATAAACCCTGCCCTCTGGAAATGATTGCTAGGGAGGTGGGGGGGGGGCATCCGTATATTGTCACGATGGTGCGAAATATTCATAGTCTTGGCTCAAAGAAACGGTGTGTTTTCTTTGAAAAGCCCTTAATAGTGCCTAAGAAATTTACACCTAATATCAACCCTGCCCTCTAGAAATGATTGCTAGGGGAGTGTGGGGGTGTTTTTATCACGATGGTGTGGAATATTTATAGTATTGGCTCAAGGAAACGATGCTTTTCCGTTAAAAAGTTACTAATAGGACTTAAATTTGCATCTAATATCAGCGATACTGCCTGGAATTGCCGGCTAGGGGGTAGAGGGCTGCCGCATATTATCACGTTGGTGTGAAATATTCATAGTCTTTGCACAAAAAACGCTATATTTTCGTTACGGGCTCTCTTAAATCCCTCAATTGTGCCCAAAAATGTTGCACCTAATATCGACCCTACCCTCTGGAAAGGATTGCTAGGGAGGTGGGGGAGCCGTACGTTGTCACGATGGTGTTAAATATTCATAGTCTTGGCTCGAAGAAACGATGTATTTTCGTTAAAGCTCTCAGAAATAATAAATCATGAAGTATTAGGTATAATAGGACTTAAATTTAGCTCTAATATCAACCCTGCCCTCTGGAATTGCATGCTCCTAGTACCCATACCTTTCTCTAATTCACGCATATTTTGCTTATATGATAGCCTATATTAGGTTTTTTCATATTTTGTCGTGTTTTTAACTGCTTTTTCTGTGACTTCATTGTTTTATAGCGCTTTTTATCAATACATTTTGTATGTAAAAAAGCCGTTGTCTTGTCAGCTTTATTAATCTAGGACGATTCTTCAATAGATAATTATTTACATAATGAAAAATCTAACAGCAAAACTACATAGCTTCTGCGTATCTAGTTCGCATTAGTGCGGAAACTGTCAGGTGCATTTAATAATGCAAGAATCAATAAGACTGGGGATGCTTGTGCTCTCATGCGGAAAGGGTTGGAAATAATTTAATCGATTGAACATGGGGATTGTTATTTCTAGAATATAATGACTAGGACTGAATATTGGGAATGGGAATTTAGTGGTGTTGCTTGATGCGCTTTCCCACTGGAAGAAAATTGACCTTTCGAGTCCTAGTGAGGACAAAGAACTAAATGAAAGAGAAAAGAAACGCTTTGAAAGAAAGAAAGAATAAAATGCTTTGAACGTTTCGGGCGAATAAAATGCTAAGAAATGTATTAAGCGACAGTGATGCGAGCGTCATTATATAAAAAGTGTGGCCTGACCTTACATAAAGTGTGCGCCGTCATTAATTTAAAAAAGCGAACAAAAAATGCTTTGAACATTTTGGGCGAAAAAAAATCTCAAGAAAAGGTATTATTTGACAGTGATGCACGCCGTCATTACATGACATCACATAAGGTGTTTGCCGTGCTCGGTTATACGTGGGGATTCCCTATGGGTTCTGACGTTAGGTTACATGAAATTGTGTCATCCATAATAGACTGGAGCGTTTGAAACAGGATTCGTTGTGACGTCATTTGAGTTCAGAGGGAATCTTGTGTCGTAGGAATCTTGCCAACTGTGTTCCCTTTAATAGAACCGGTGAACGGAATCAATAAAAAATGGGCGATGGTGTGTCGTGTGACGTCAGAGGGCTCCGTTTATAATCCCATGTTAATATCCCTATAGATATTGCAGAGATCCCATGTTAATTTCCATATGGCTGCCTTGAAAATCCCAAGTTAATTTCCCTATGGCTGCCTTTAAAATCCCAAGTTAATTTTCCAATGGATGTCACAGAAATCCAATGTTAATTTTCCTATGGATGTTGCAGAAATCCCATGTTAATTTCATATGGATCTATTTAAAGGTGAGGGTGTGTCGTGATGTCACAGGGCTGCGCTTAAAATCCCATGTTAATTTTCCTATGGGTGTTGAAAAAACCCCATGTTAATTTCTCCATGGCTGTCTTTAAAATCCCATGTTAATTTCCCTATCTGCGTCATTACGTCAGAGGACATGTCACGGGAATTGTATAGGAAAAGGCAGGGCATGTCACAGAATCAATAGATAGGATACTACCGAAAACAATTAAACTCCCATTTAAATACTGTTAAAAAAAAGCTCCTGCTATAGCTTATCCCCTGCCCTCCCCTGCTAATTATATAGATTTATCGGCTATAATTTTAAAAATATTTTCTTTTAATCCATATTGTCCATAGGCACCCGCAGAAATCTTCCCTAGGGATGGGCGCGCACTGTTTTTCCGGACGGGTAATTTTGTCTACCAGAAAAGCTCTGTGCATTTTTTTTTTTTTTTTTTTTTTTTACAAATTTTATAAAATATTTCGCTTTTAGCAATATTTTTCCCTTTAGGGGGACAATTCCATTCTAGGAATTGTCCTGTTTCTAGGCCCAAGTGTTTTTGTCATTCTGTTTTGGCGACATTTTTAGGAAAATCCTCGAAAATGCGGGGATAGTGGAAGCACTGAACAGAACGCAACTGATGAGCCAAAAATAATGTAAGAGAGAGGTGATACCGCACTCTCAGGTCTCCCATTATTTGGAGATATCTGACTGTTTATAAGTGACCACGTAATTCCCGTGTTGTTTTAAAATCATATTTCTGTGAATAGGGAGTGCGGCAACGGTTTGCACCTGGTACTTTGATGATAAATCACATAAGTCTAGTTTTGTTAAGAAACAATTGCTTAGTGATAACTTATTGCGCTCCTAGGCATTGTGCGCCCCTAGGCCCGACCCTATTAGTAAATATGGGCCTATGTATTTACTGTTGCCAATATACCAACTTGATTTCAGCATCAACAGTTTATTGTTTAGATCCCCTCTGTCCAAAAATGTATAGAATTACACAGATAAGTTCCCATCGCCTGGCAGATAAAATAAACCTCTCACGCTCCAGTGGCAGTGGTACAAAAAAGTTCTATTAATTTCACGGAAACTAATTTCTCTTCATGGACGAAATTTATTTTTAAAATAAAAAAATGTCAGTAGTTATTTTGAGCCTGTGTTTGGGGATTATTCGCTCAGTACAAAATAAGAAGGACTCTGTGGAAGAACATAAATCTTAGTTCTTTGAGCAACAAAGACCAGGTAATTAGTATTTGTCTCCAGGGCCAGATTACCCGTGAGTGTGGGCCCTATGCCAAGGATCGTTAGCGGGCTCCCAAGAAATATTTATGCATTTCAGCATCGAAAACAGGTTGGATCAGAAGATTTCATTTTGGGGGGGGGGGGGTATCAGAAATAATGAAAAGAACTATATCTGTATATCAGGCTTTTCAATCGCTCCATGAGAAAGGTCATAATATTATCGCCTTTTTTACCCAGGCAAGATACTGAATATATGTTTTGTACGAGGCATATGGAAAAATAGCTTGTAGCCTGCCATGTTTAGGCACCGCGATGACTGTTTAATGTGTCTAAGCTAGTTTTCCATTGAAGGTTACAGACATTAGTAGATTAAATGGCACGAATTTCCAATAGGTTGCCAATTCCGCCAACTGGTGTGCATCTTCGGGTGCCACATGTCCCGCTGCGTTGCGTCTCGCATAGCACACTTCGAGCCAAGCTTGGCGCGCAATAGCTGTTGGCAAACCGCTCAAAAACTTCTATAAAAGGCGATTTCAGTGTAATACTACAGAAAGTGATAAATCAAACAGTTCGTGGTAACGAACTGTAAGTAAGGAGCGACCCGGCTCAATAGTAACCGAAACTCTAAAAACGGCATTTTGATAACAATAGATACATCAAAAGAATCAAACTTTTATGCTGATTTCAAATATATGTTTCATCAAGTTTAGTCTTACCCATCAAAAGTTAAGCGCCTGAGAAAATTTGTCTGATTTTCGAAAAAGGGGAGAAACACCCTCTAAAAGTCATAGAACTTTACTGAAAATCACACCATCAGATTCAGCGTATCAGAGAACCCTACTATGAAAGTTTCAAGTTCCTATCTGCAAAAATGATCTTTCTGGCAGAAGAAAGATCAAAGATGCGTGTTTATTTGTTTTTTTTTCCAGGGGTGATCGAATGGACCCAGTGGTCCTAGAATATCGCGGGAGGGCTCATTCAAACAGAAATTAAAAGTTCTAGTGCCTTTTTTTAAGTGACCAAAAAATGGAGGGCTACTAGGCCCCCTCTCCCGCTCAATTTTTCCCAAAGTCACCCGATCAAAATTTTGAGATGGCCATTTTGTTCAGTATAGTCGAAAAATATAATTACTATGCCTCTGAGGATGACTTAATCCCCCACAGCTCCCGGGGGAAGGTCTGCAAGTTATGAACTTTGCTCAATGTTTACATATAGTATTGGTTATTGGGAAGCATACAGAAGTTTTCAGGTTTTTTTTCAGGTAGTTGGGGGGCGGGGGTTACGTGGGAAAATCTTTCCATGGAGGAAGTTTTCATGTGGGAAGGGACATTGCTATGAAGGGGGCGCTGGATTTCCCAGCATTATTTGAAAAACGATCAGAAATTAAATAGAAAAAAAATCAACTGAAAGTAAGGAGCAAGATCAAAACTTAAAACGAACAGAAATTATTACGCATATGATTGGTTTCGCCCCCTAGGCATTACCTCACTCTTTACGCTAACTTTTCTTTTGTACTTTTATCAGAGCTATTTATTCTAATTAGAATAAATATTTAGCCTATATTATATATATATTTAGAAAAGAATAATATATTATATTATATTATAATTTTAGTATATTATACTATAATTTAATATATTATATTTATATTATAATAATTAGAAAAGAATAAATAATTAGAAATTAATTAGAATAAGAGCTATTTATTCTAATTAACGGCCTTTGTGATTAAGTGGTCATTCTTAAAGAACTGGAACAAAATTTGAACTTTAGCGTAAAGAGCGAGGTATTGACTCGGGGGCGAACCCCTAATATACGTAATAAAAATGTACGAATATAGAAGTTCGTTATGTAAGTTAATTCGTGAGTTACGTCAGATCAAATTTCGAGAAAGCCATTTAGCCACAAAAAAGGTAAAATTAATATGCAAATTTCGTTGTAATTATTCATGTGCGGTCAAACAAAAACAAAGCTGTATTAATTCTAAAACGTTCAGAAATTAAATAAAAAAACAAGTTTTTTTTTAAACTGAAAGTAAGGAGCGACATTAACAAACGAACAGAAATCCATATATGAAAGGGCTGTCCCCTCCTCAACGCCTCGCTCTTTACGCTAAAGTTTGACTCTGTCTCTCAACTTTATTTTTTAAAACAATACAGAATTTTAGCCTAAAGAGCGAGACGTTGAGGAGGGGACAGCCCCTTTCATATACGTATAATTTCTGTTCGGTTTACGTTTTAATGTCGCTCCTTACTTTCAGTAAAAAAAAACTTTTTTTTTATTTAATCACAAACATAGTGACTAAGTTTAGCTTCGCAGTAAGTGTTCAGTTAAAAATATAGTGATTAATTGTAATGTTACAGTAAGTGCTCAATCACAAATATAGTGATTCAGTTAGCCGGATAGTAGAGAACCACGCGGATAGTAGAGATTGTACACGACGTATCCTCTCGCCTACGAAACACGAATAGA